>OX422204.1:612668-651580 GCA_949130485.1 Agelas oroides | reverse complement strand
GAGCGTGCCAACAGTTCACTACTATACATCCACAAACGCTTTCTTAACAGCTCGTTGACCACCAACCCAATTACCCTAGCAACAATGCACAGTACGCTTCACCGGTCGCGAGCTGACCCTGCCTACCTTCCTGGCTGCGGTAGGACGCCCCGCTGGCGATACTGGCGCTGTCCCCATCCCCTTCCTTCGCCTTCTTCTTTCGCCACTTGAGCTTCAGCGGCATCGCAGGATCTTCAAATTCGTTCCTGGACGCCATGGAGATAACGAGTGAGCGTTTGATGGAAAATGTGAACATAAACAAATTGATCGCTTTCGGAGCCTTTGGTCAGCACGATCTTTGCCAACCTCACTCAAACTTACCTTCAGTACGCCAGTTTCCACCACACTGACCACAGAATTTCAGAACGCTAAGGTGCTATACTTTGAACCATAGATACTATACACTTCTGTATAGTATCTATGTTTGAACAGAGTGCGACTTCCGCTGTCAGCCCCGCCCTCTCAATTACTTCCGAGAGGGAGGGGCTGGACAAACATGATGTGGTGGTGGTGGTGGGTGGTGGTGGTGGAGAGGGAGGTGGGGGGGGAGGACAGAGGAGAATGCAAAATGATAGAGCTATTCTGTCCAAGTCAAGGCCCCTAACGGGCAAGGCTGGAAAGTTTCTGCTGTAGTAAGGCCATTTCTTCTCCTTGTCCTAAAGTGCAAAAGAAAGGTCTATGTGTGTCACATGTACACAGATCAAGCTAGCTATCGTCCCACTCAAAGAACTTCTAGCAACTGCTGACAGGTGCAATAATACCTGTGTTGGAGCCATCATAAAGTCTGGGTGGTCTGTGTTCCCAGCGACAAGAACATTGACCTGGTTGAGCCTCTCTGCACCCTCTGGTGTGGACAGGTAGAAGACCCTTCGTCCTGGGTCCACTCCTCGCAGCAGACCTGCACAGTGAAATACAGTAGACTATCTCATGAGCACTCCACGATCACATGCTCACCAGTAACTCGAACACAGTCACTACCTCAGACAGAGCTATGCATGGTGTCAACACACAAAAGGATCCTTACCTAGACCGAGGAATTCTATAAGGGGAGCTCTGGACTTGACAAATCTCATCACATCCGGGCACACCTGCACAAGCTGACAATACACAACAGTTGTACAGTAGTCGCCCTGCACGGTAGTTGACCACTGCCCTCATTCACAGACCTTCATGCACCCAACTTTTATCATTTGAACAAGACCACCTGGCCGCCCAGTAGTCTGCCTGCATGGTAGTTGACAGTTGACAGACCTTCATGCACCCATTTGAACAAACAAGACCACCTGACCACCTAGCCGCCTCTCCGGTATTAACCTCTATCACTCAGTGCTGCCATCCATGAACCCAACTTTTCCAGGGGCTTATGGTCTTGGCAACTATTTGAGCCCCCAGACCGCAGCATATTATACCTCTGCTGAATCCACTCTGCCCAGAGCTACAAAGCGTCCATTCATGGCATAGAGCGTGTGACTGTCAGGAACCTAGGAGAGAGAGGAGAGAGAGATCAATCAGAAAGTTACAGTCCCCTAAGCGGTGTGTGTCAGCAGCAACCGTTTACCTTTGTGTGCAGCACATGGACTGCAACATCACTCCAGGGTACTTCGAGGGGAGGAACAGACTGTAGGAAGTGACGACAGTGCTGTGGAGCCATGGAGACCAGGGGACTGAAGTAGGAGATGAAGCCCAGTTTACGCATCAGCTTCGACCTGTGCGGGTGCCACAAATGAGTCAACACGATCCTCTCTCCTTAAACTTCCCCAGCTACCCTGAGACCTTAAGATGGTGTCCCCCCTCACCCTTTGTTTGGGAAGGACTGGGACGAGAGGGTGCATATCTGGTGGGAGAGTACCGTCACCCACTTTCCCTGCTCCCCTTGGGGAAAACGGACCATCCTCCCTCTTCGCAGCCTCTTGCGATGAGCATGATCCAACTCTGCTCTCACCAACCAACGTTGTTTTCTCTTGCGCTGACGTTTCTTCCTCACCTTCTCCCTCCTCTCATCCTCTACCTCCCCTGAGCCACTGGAATCCACAGTCAGTGAAGAGTCACTATATACACATACAGTAAAGGCAGAGAAACAATGAAGACATATATCGAGACACGGAACAGACACTTGTCTGCCACCTCCTACCTACCTGGAGTCAGCACCACTTGCCATCTCCTCACTGGAGGACAGTTCTCCCTCACTGTCCACATCAGAGTCGCTGATGTCGCTGACCAGAAGGGAGGAGGAGGTGGTGGGATGCATGGCTGGGAGGGAGGGAGGAAGATTTGCTCCATTTGTTCTGAGATTTGAAACTGACACATTTGGTCATTGTTCCTATAAGAGACTCGGTACATGACCTTATATGGGCAGGACCGAAACATGACCATGTATGGAGAGGACTGGAACATGACCATATATGGGCAGGACTGGGAACAAGACCATATATGGGCAGGACTGAGTTGCCAGGCCCTTCTCACCTTGGACGAATCCAGGCTCAATGACTTTTCCTGGAGGTTGGGGAGAAGCCTGCTCTGGCCACGTAAGCAGTCCTGGGGTGGTGCTGAGGAACTCTGCAGTGAGGGGTGGGAGGGTGCGGACATGGTCTACACTCCGCACAAAGGGTGGCAGGAGGCGGATGATGTGAGTCGGCTTCGCTGTGCGGACAATGTCTAGAAACAGCTGCACACCCATGTCTGTGTAGGGAGGGAGGGGGAGGGAGGAGGAGGGAGGAGGAAGGAGGAAGGAGGGCAGAAGGAGGGGGGGAGACAACACACAGCCATTCTATCACCCACTTTATTGCAGTCTGAAGTGCACTGTGTGCTGTCGTACCATGGAGCCATCCACATGTATTGATGACCAGCGGAACCTGTGGGTCCTTCGCTCTCAGTACCTTCTGAAAATGAGTATACAAACTTCGAATCATGCGAATGTACAGCTCAGGGTCTCCCTTGGGAGTTTTATCACCATAGTAGTATGCCCTGTGTGTGTGTGGGGGGGGGGAGGGGGGGGAGGGGGGGGTCACCTCACTACCTCACACAGGAGTACAGACAGCAAAAAAAAAACTCACTTTTCTGATGTTCGCTGGTGGGTGTACGAAGGGCCAAACACCGGGGAGGACAGGGTGTGTAGCGAGAGCACACCAGGCACAGTAAATTCTGTCTGACCTACATCACATTCCAGAAATGCAACCTGAGCATACCTGTGAACAAGGGTTAGGGTATGAGCAGGGGAGGTGTGGCGAGCTATGAGCAGGGGAGGTGTGGTAAGCTATGAGCAGGGGAGGTGTGGCGAGCTATGAGCAGGGGAGGTGTGGCAAGCTATGAACAGGGGAGCTCTGAGCAGGGGAGCTATGAGCAGGGGAGGTGTGGTAAGCTATGAGCAGGGGAGGTGTGGTAAGCTATGAGCAGGGGAGGTGTGGCGAGCTCTGAGCAGGGGAGGTGTGGCGAGCTCTGAGCAGGGGAGCTATGAGCAGGGGAGGTGTGGCAAGCTATGAGCAGGGGAGGTGTGGCGAGCTCTGAGCAGGGGAGCTATGAGCAGGGGAGGTGTGGCGAATTATGAGCAGGGGAGGTGTGGCAAGCTATGAACAGGGGAGCTATGAGCAGGGAATCTATGAGCAGGGGAGGTGTGGTAAGCTATGAGCAGGGGAGGTGTGACAAGCTATGAGCAGGGGAGGCGAACCTGTTTAACATGTAGTTGATGAGAAATCTGCAAAGTGTTGACTTGCCAGTCCCCACGTTCCCACACACCACCACCACCACACCTGTAGACGAATGCATGCAGACACACAGACCAAACTGAACAGTGGAAAACCACAATTGATTTACTACGTATGAAGCCCCTCCTTCAAACACAGTAAATCAATTGCGGTTTTCCACTGTTCAGCTTGCTTGTTGCAAGACTTTTGCAATCTGCAGACAAGGTGGATCCATCCAGACCAAAGAACACATAACAAGATGTGGCAAACATACATCATAACTCAATTACTACAAGAAAACGTGGTGTAGGGCGCGTCAGTCTGAGGTGTGTGTACACTAACAGTGTCACCACTCCCTCCTTGCACAACTCACTGGCTTGAGCCATGATGTCCCAGGCCAGTCGCCGGTAGAGCTGGGGAAGTTGCAAGGGCACCAGACCGCCACCACCCACCAGAACCTGCAATGGCTCACAACAATTCCACACTCCAGCCACACAGTCACTATAACCTTGTAACATGCGCAAGTTATTAATAAACAACTGTCTAGCACAAGTGTAACGGAGCAGATTTTATGGAAATTTCCAAACGCACGAGAGCCTGGGAACGAGGCTAACATGTAAGTGTCTACTGATTCATAAGAAGACTTACAGTTCTGAACCCTTTCAGTACTTGGTTTGCCTACACAACACAAAACAACCAACAGTAACTGAGTGCATCAGAAAGCACATTCAACGGAGTAGACAGCTTACCACGACCAGTGTGTTGCTCCCAGATGCCAGCAGGGCCCGGGTGAGGGCATTCTCTAGAGGTTTGAGCACTACGACAGCAGCCACGTCCTGCCATTTCCCGCCTGCCATCAGGGCATTCAGCTGGTCTACATCTGGCTGACCCAGATCAACACATAAGCCACTCTCAGAAGGCCTCCCTCGCTGTCTACCAGATACAAACAGAATGGTCTGGCTCCGAAATGGCTTCAGATATCTGTCAAAATCTTGGTCCATCATTAGTGGGTCGACTACAGTGAGTACAGGCAAGCTCTCATTGGTGGGGGCATAGAGGGTGTGGTACAGTGGAGGAGAGGGTTTGAGTATGAAACCATTAAGGTGGATGAGGCCAGCCAGGACTCTGAGCTGTACACGTCCCTGGAAACAAAGAGCCTGCAAAGGGGAGGGGGGAAGGAGGGGAAGGGGAAGGGGAACGGGAGATGAGGGAGGAGGAGGGGTTGCGGGAGCAGGCGAATCTAGGCAATGGCGAAGGGGACCTGGTAGACTGCTGAAGCCCTTGGGCTCCGTCCTGGTACAGTCTTCGTTAATATAACTTATTTGTGGAGATGATCTGCTACAGACTCACTGATCCTCTGTGAAACACGGCGATGAACGCTCCCTCCTGCCTCAGGTCGGCAGATCCCGCCTGCAGCAGCCCAACTCCTGGAGACGCCATTCCACGTGGGGGGAAGCACCGGGTACTATAATACAGATTAGAGTACTAGAAGCCGATTAATTAGTGCGCAGGCAAGTTGTCCTTTGACCCCTGCTGTAGAGCAGCGATGTAGCCGGCTGGATCATCGTCTATCGGTCTATGCTGTAGTGAAGTCCTACCACCGAGCCGGAGGTGAGCGCCAGTCATACTAACAGCGCGTATTCTCCTCCCAAGATGGGGCAGTGTTATGGTAAAGTCAAGAGGGGTGCTCAGAGGAGAGGAAGACAATTGAAGCATAAGAGATTTGACTTTACCCCAAAACGATCCTGGTGAGAGAGAATGCACACACCTGGCGCCTGCCCCAGAGGTGCTGTAGACCTGATTAGCTTGCGGCTCACACACACACACTTGCAGGAGGTACAAGGACGCTCACCTGAAGACAGAGTTTGACAACATGGCATTGCGTAACGACTCTGCCATCTTTGATGAAGAGGAGGAGGAAGATGATTCATTAGTGGTAGCGAACAGACTGGCTTCAGACAGCGAAGAAGAGATTAACACTGGCGAAATCAGGCAGTAAGCACATGTAGCACTCCTTACCCACACCCCACCCCCAACTCACCACCCTCTCGTCCAACAGGAGTGGTCGTCTGGTGTTTAGCGAGGAGGATGAAGAAGAGGAGGAGGAATCCGAGGGTGAACCAGAGGATGACTCCCATCTTCAAGTCAGGTAGAGAGGCACAAAATAGTTTACTGACTTCATCTATAAATCCTTATCTACAAAATTCAATTCTATCTTCCTTCTCTTTTCTCATAGTCCCACGAGACCCAGAGCATCTTCAGCCGAGTCGGAGAAAGTGGGGAGTCCCGTGAGACCCAGAGCATCTTCAGCCGAGTCGGAGAAAGTGGGGAAATTTGAGGTACAATATTTGATCATGCCTTTTTGTCGGTGAACTGATCACAATATAATGTATAGGTGGTGGTAGTCGGGCAGTCTCTGGCACACAGTGAGGAGGGAGTGGGGAGGGAGGTGGAGGAAGAGAGAGTGACTGTCAGTGAAAAGGAGACTGCAGTACTGATTGCAAATGCTGTGACGTGACCCAATAATTCTCATTGTATTGATTCTCAATGGCTTTTACCCCCCAACTGCAGTGGAATTATTTTTTTTAACTTGTCATTGTTTTGGTACTGATAGCAACCAAATGTGTTGTATAGCTTTGTTTAATATTTCTAAACGTAAATGCACAGTACAATAGCTAAATCAAGCCGGTAACAGCGAGTTATCCTAGTAATATGAGCAGATGCATCAGTTTCAGTCCTCCTTGTGGTCCTCCTTGTGCGTCTTCCAGTGCTTCACTGCAACGAAAAGACAGAGAGGGGGTGGGGCTTAAATACAGATGGCTGGCTACAAGGATGTATATTAAGAGGTCTTGTAGAGGACATCCCTGTGAATTAAACTCCTAATTAAAACCAACAATGGCACTACAAGATGCGTACACACTGCTAATGTACCTTGGCATTCCCGACTGCAGTAGTACTTGGGATTAGGCTTGCCTCGACACCTGGAGAGAGAGAGAGAACACTTCACAACACCCTCCTTTCAGTGAGCTCAAATGACTTGCCTTATATGGTAACCAGCTATCAACAGTTACTTACTTTTGACATCTTTTGAAGGTCTTGGCCAACGTCTCTGGCAGGCCACAGCAAGCACACACATGAAGTTTCTTCTTTCCACTCCCAGCAGCTGTCATCTCGGTATCACCACTGTCCCTAGCAACAGGCTCCTCCCCCTTGCCCTCACCTCCTCCAGGGCCCACTCCCTTGCCCCTCTCAGAGTCCACCTTAACATCTCCCTTGTCCATCTTGCTGTTTCCCATTTCTTTCTCAGAGTTCACCCAGGCATCTTTCTTGCCTCCTTCAGAGGTCATCCTCCTGTCTCCCCCAGAGTCCACTTGGCTGTCTCCTTTGCCAACTTCAGAGACAAGCAGAGCCTTACCTGGGTCCAGGGGATTTCCACTTCCCTTGCTCTCTCCCTCATTAAAAGTGTCTGTACCAGTTTCCTTCATAGCTTTCTTGCTCTCCACAGAGCTTCCGGTTTTTGACTTGTGTTTCTTCCGCCTCTTTTTCTTGCCCTCCTTATCCTTCCCATCACCGAGTAGCTCAGAGTCACTGCCACAAGCTACACTCTCAAACTTCTCCCCCGTCGCAGGGTCTTTGCCAGTGGCAGCCGTCAGCAAGTCCTTTTTGGCTTCTTTCACTGTCCCTCTGACTGCACCATCGGGCCCTGTCTGGGTCCCCTGGTCAGTCTTGACCTTGATGCTGGCCTCTTTCCCACTCGTTCCTGGTAGGAAGCAAGGAATCACAGCTTGACAAACTCCAACTTTATTGCCACTGGCTATCCTCATGTAAACACCTTACAGACTACAACTTACCACTGCTGCTGTGTTTTGGCTTCTTGGCTTCCTTGCTACTGACCAGCTCTCCTATTCTGGAAGCCGCAACAGCTAACTTCTTCTCCCTCTCCTTCTCCTTAAAGTGGGCAAGTGCCACCTCCAGACTCAGAGGTTCCTCAGAACGCCGACCTCCACGACAGTGAATGTTCCTGGGAGAGATCAACAGTAGATCAACGTGGGTAGCCACGCCTCCTTTCAACTTCCTCACCGAAAGTACTCGTTTCTCCCATCCTCGTCCTCTGAGGGGATGTCCTCAGCATCTAGCCACCTCCGAAGTAGCATTACCGCTGAGCCAGCAAATTTTATGTATACTGGAAGACCACACAATACCTGAGTTAGGAGGCACATGACAGTCACATGACCATGGATGTGCATAACAAATAGACAGTTGCAATGCATGTTACGTAAACCCAGTCAACAAGATCTGAGCTACTATCCTCACTTTCATGAATGTTCTCTTAGAATTTGGAGGACCAAACAGTTGACGAAATATTTCCCTATTGAAGAAAGCAACTCGTAGTCAATGGAGGGTGTACACAGTGCCCTAGCTAACCCTAACCCTAGTCCTGGCTATGTGAACTATACCTCGTTTCCTTCATATAAAATGGATTTTGTGCTGGAATGGAAAAATAAACAAGTGAACATTCCCATCACGCCCGTGAATCATCCTGTTCCCCTCTCTCACTTCTTCTACCTACCCACCCTCCTCTCCTCTCTCCCGACTGCTTGTCCTCCCTGCCTCCCTCCCCTCCCCCCCCCCCTCCCTCAACTGCTCACCATAAGAAGCTTTGTCGAGCATTGCAATACAGTGCCTGTTTTGAGTTACTATCACAGAATCCATTATGAGATTTTTAGCTGTGGATGCTTTTCCATCCACAAACTGATCACGGATATAGAATATTATCTCATCTATATACTCATGTATGTCTTCTGCCTGTGTGTGTGTGTGTGTGTGTGCGTGCGCGTGCATACGTGCGTGTGTGTGTGTGTGTGTGCGCAGAACAGGGTAATGGGGTACACTGTACTTGATCATGTTATGGCTGCCAGGCGTACCTTCATGGGGAAATCTTTCATGATGCCATACTTCCAGATAAACTGTTCAAATGTGTTGACAAATACTCCCCAGAACCTGCGGGTCTGGCAAAAATGATACATATACACATATAATAGTCTCCTCTACCAAAAAGTAGAGAGCTGGCATGCTTTTTAAAGCACTGTAAGTTGTGCAAGCCAAGATGGATAGTGAGGAACAGAGGGCGAGGGGAGTCGCAATACCTGGCAGAAAAACCCACCCCTCCCATCTAACTGCAGATATAAGACAATAACATCCATGAGTGGGAGAGAAGCTAGGATGCACACAATGGTGTGTACTATGCCAAGCTGTGTAGGGCCTCCCCACTGAACTTGTGGTAGTCAAGATGGCGAGCAGGCATACAACTTACCTGTTCCTGCCACATGCGCTTGAAGGCGCCGGAGTGTGCCCTGAAGAACTCGTACTCAAAGGGCGTGATGTCTTGGTGGAAGAGCCCAAAGTCTTCTCTGTTCAACCAAACCTTTCTCATCTTGCTGCTGTAGTCTGAGTCGATCGCGGTCAAACGCGGAACGGATGAAGTATAAGGGGGCGGGGGTGCACTTATGCGCATGCGCTGTGCATACCCAGTACCCATGTACAGTATTTTTGCTTGTGGAATTCTTTGTGAATTTAGGCTACTGGTACAACGACTGAAGCAGAAATTAAAGAGGTCGTATTATAAAACTGTAAAATCTCCGATTAATATAAACTACTTTAGTGTACAAAAAGTGTGCTCTTTGAGCTTGAGGTTACACATGGGCGGATTTAAGGCTGGTGTTGTCAGCATCATACTCAGTACCACTGTTCACTGACTCATTTTCCGAGTCACTGGAGCTCTCCACTCTTTGGTTCATAGGTCTTGGCTTCCAGATAGCACCAGGCACCTTCCCTCTCTTCAGGTGGGGTTTGTGAGGATCGATAGACCCTAGCGTTCTCTCTGGGCTACTCAGTGGAAGATTTGTGGTGCCGGCGGGAGGACTTGTGGTGCCGGCGGGAGGACTTGTGGTGCCAGCGGGATGCTGGACCACATCAGGGTAATGTTCCACCTCTTTCATGCCATTCAGAACCTTTTTAGGGGGATGCCCCTTTTCGTCAGTTTGCTGTAAGCTGTGCTCTAATCTCTTAATCTCTTCCTCAATATTCCATCTTGAGGGTATCTTTGGTGCCGGAGTTATCATTTCAAAACTGTGGCCTGTGCTGAATACTGCATCTTTGCTCGTTATTCTTAGATTATGCCGCATTGGGTCAGCACTTTGTGTCAGTTTGCTGTCCGACTGCCCTGATTTCATGGTCTGGCTCAGCATCCATTGTTGAACAGCTTCTCTTGGTTTCAGGCTCTCCTCTCTGGGGCTCATACTGCACTCAGGGCTCTGTGAATGTCCCCAGACAGAAGGCACGTGACTAGGCTGCATGGAACTCCCTTGATGTCTGTCTAGTTCTCTTTCTGGAGGTGACGAGCCATGTTGGGTCTGATGGTCTCGTCTCCGATGATTCTGTCTCTGACGCTCTTGTCTCTCCTGCTCTGGCCTCTGATGATGTATGGTAGCAACTGGTTCTATGTGGTGTTGCATAGCAGGAGGAGGAGGAGGAAGAGGAGGAAGAGAGGGAAGAGGAGGAAGAGGGGGAAGAGGGGGAAGAGGGGAAGTGGTAGGTCGAGAGACAGAGTTTGCTGAAAATTGAAACTGTTGAGCTGTTTGAAGCTCACTCAATTCAATATTCCTTCTGTCACTGTGAAACTCTGGGTTGTGGGAAGGCGTTGTCCTCTTGTGGGAGGACGGTTGGTTCAGATGTGCTGGTTGGTTCAGATGTGCTGGCTGACTGGCACTTTGTTGCTGGGGCAACATCTGCTTGTAGCCATGAGGATGATGGCCAAGAGCAGGTTGTCGCCCATGTTCTGTTCCAGTTCTGGAGGAGCTGGTTTGGGAGTGGACTAGTTGAGAAGGATGTTGATTCCCCCTTCCCCACTTGTGGGCATGATCCATGCTCTTAGAGCGTATAGCTATGTTGTATGCCCTTCTGTTCCTACTTGCTGGTACGGAGTAAATCACTTCATTCTCCATCACCTGGTCCTCCTGGAGAGGAGGAAGCTGATTTCGGCCAGCACTGCCGGCAGATCCCTGTCTGTTTGAGTGGGGCCTGTGGTGAGGAGGGTGCTGGGAGGCTGGGGGCTCACTTGCATCCGTGCTGTACGCACTCACTGAACTGTGTATTGAACTGGAGCGGCTGACGGGGTTATTCGTCATGTGCCCCCGGTAATTAAGATTGTCAGTGGGGTTCCAGGCAGACTCTGGGTCTTGAGACAAGCTCCTTGGGGCCATCTCAGGTTGGGAGTGAGGGAAGTGGGGGGGTGGGAGTGGGGGGAGTCCCGAGTGTAGAGCAGGAGTGCTAGAAGCATTGGGGAAGTTTGTTAGTTCTGGCATGTGATCGTAGCCGTCCGGGCTGTCTATGTGATGGGGGGGACTGTCTGGAATATATTGATCAACAATGTTGTATGGCGTTTCCATGTGTGGATTTGTGCGATGGGTGTGTGGGCCCAGGTTATGGGGCACTTGTGTGTGAGGGTCCATGTGATGACGGGTGTGGAAGTCTGGATTGTGGGGTGTCTGCGTGTGATGGTGCCTTGGGTCTCCGTTCATGACAGTAGAGGAGACAACGGAGCCACCAAAACTACTCTGCCTGAGGGATTGGAGGTCTGCGTAGTCTGTGGAACGACGGCTAGGTGTGGGGGAGTCGTGCACCCTCAAGATGCGAGACCTGGTGAAGATCAGAATAGAGCTTTAGTACATGACAATATTAGCAGTTAGTGTACATTGGCCTAAAGTCGTAAGTTTGTAGGCGCTCGTCTCGACTTACATGACTTTGTGTTTGTGTTGGTATTCACTGAATCCACTGGAGGCGCTCATACTGGAGCCGCTGCGACGACTTGTGACTGGAGGGTTGAGGAGAGAGAAAACCATTAATGAGGGAGGAACGGGGAAGTCCCTCTAATCCCAAATTTGTAATGACTATGAACTCAACTGTAAATCTTTCCATTCTCTGAGCCGACTCGGTAGCATATTTTGCAACAGAGGCACACCCACACCAGCACTGTCACGCAGACCACCAGTAGCCCCACTGCACCACACAGCACATAAAACCACACCTGCTCATAAAATGGGGAACCTGTGTGTGTATGGGGGGGGGGAGGTGGGGGAGGGGAGGGGGGAGGGCCGGGGAGGGTTTGGACAGATATGGCAGTGTGTAGCAAGCAAGGTTCTAAACAACTGTGATTGTTTGATGAGCAGCAGTCACTGTGTAACTCTGTCAGCATTTTACCAGACCCTCACCTGTGGCAGAGGCAGGGAGGCGCAGAATGATGGTAGCATTGGCACCTTCACCTTGTGCATTTGAAGCAGACACACTGAAGAGGTACTCAACCCTGGGTTGGAGGTTGGACACAATAGCATTGAGCTGTGTGGCATCCACTGACAGGGAGTGAAGCAGCTCGTCTCCCACTTCACTGTACGTCACCAAGTACCGTGTCACACGCCCTCCAGCAGTTGGTGCCTGCCAGGTCAGCTGCACTGCAGTGGAGTTGAGGGCGTGGCCTTCAATATTAGTGGGCTGGCCCGGGAGGGGAGGACCTAGAAGAAGTAAATATAACACAATGGTATTGTGACATCGACCCTTAATGTAGACTCACCCGCCTGCCTGCCTCCCTCCCTCCCTCCCTCCCTCCCCCCCTCCCTCCCTTCCTAGCAAGCAAAGTTCTAAAACAACTGTGATTGTTTGGTGAGCAACAGTCACTGTGTAACTCTGTAAGCATTTTACCAGACTCTCACCTGTAGCAGAGGCAGGAAGGCGCAGAATGATGGTAGCATTGGCGCCTTCACCTTGTGCATTTGAAGCAGACACACTGAAGAGGTACTCAGCCCTGGGTTGGAGGTTGGACACAATAGCATTGAGCTGTGTGGCATCCACTGACAGGAAGTGAAGCATCTCGTCTCCCACTTCACCGTACGTCACCAAGTACCGTGTCACACGCCCTCCAGCAGTTGGTGCCTGCCAGGTCAGCTGCACTGCAGTGGAGTTGAGGGCGTGGCCTTCAATATTAGTGGGCTGGCCCGGGAGGGGAGGACCTAGAAGAAGTAAATATAACACAATGGTATTGTGACATCGACCCTTAATGTAGACTCACCCGCCTGCCTGCCTCCCTCCCTCCCTCCCTCCCTCCTCCCTCACCTGGAGTGGTGACATTGATAGGTGATGAGAAAGGACCCCTCCCAGCTGAGGTATGTGCAGCCACCATGATGTAGTAGGTGGTGGAGGGGTCGAGGGAGGAGAGAAGGAGATGGGTTGTGTTGGAGCCAACGAGATGGGTTGTGTTGGAGCCAACGAGATGTTCTAGACCACTTCTGAACTGAACAGTGTAGTCGGTGAGGGGGCCACCGAACATAGTGCAAGGGGCAGGATGCTGGTGGGGGGAGGAGAGGAACAACCACTTAACTCCCAATAAACAGTAATTTTATATATTTCTCACATTCCACATCAGCATTATTTCTGTTCCAGTGCTCCGCGGTGTGGCTGTGAGACCAGTGGGTGGGACCAAGGGGACTGCAGGCAAGACAGGAGACTGGTTAATTAATTACTGGCTATTTAATTAATAAGCAATTTTAACAATATTCATGGCTGCTATAATCTAATTTGTGGCAAGCTTCACCCTTTAGATTAAATGATTACCTGCAAAGACTAAACAAGGAATTTGATAACCTTGTTTACCACAACAACCTGTTGCCTAGCAACAGAGAGCAACAAACAACAACCTGTTGCCTAGCAACGTTTACTGCACACTGTCAGTGGGCAGGCCTGCAACATTTACTGCACACTGTCAGTGGCCGGGTCTGCAACATTCATTACACACAGTGTCAGTGGCCGGGCCTGCAACATTTATTACACAGTGTCAGTGGGCGGGCCTGCAACATTTATTACACAGTGTCAGTGGGCCACCCCAGCTGATTTACCAGACCCTCCTTTTCGATTTTTCGAGGGTCTGGTTCCGAGACTAGTCTGTGGGCGGGGCTGCAACATTTACTGCACACTCTCAGTGGGCGGGCCTGCAACATTTACTGCACTCTCAGTGGGCGGGGCTGCAACATTTACTGCACTGTCAGTGGGCGGGGCTGCAACATTTACTGCACACTGTCAGTGGGCGGGGCTGCAACATTTACTGCACACTGTCAGTGGGCAGGCCTACAACATTTACTGCACACTGTCAGTGGGCGGGGCTGCAACATTTACTGCACACTGTCAGTGGGCGGGGCTGCAACATTTACTGCACACTGTCAGTGGGCAGGGCTGCAACATTTACTGCACACTGTCTGTGGGCAGGCCTGCAACATTTATTGCACACTGTCAGTGGGCGGGGCTGCAACATTTACTGTCATTACAGGTGCCTGGTAACTTGCACTAACCAAGCTAATAATTATTAAGAGTTAATGAACTTTCGGTTCTTGTAAAATAATAGAAGTTATCGGCAATGAAATGCAAAGATTTAACACACACACACTCACACATGCACATACACACACACTCTCACACACACACACACACACACACACACACACTCACACACACTCACACACACCACACCACAGCAGGTACCTGTTTGGCTAGTCCACAACATGTCAGACACTGGAGACGGTAAACTGCGAAGCACAGAGTTGAACGCAATCATTCTGAACTGGTACTGAGTGTATGGGAACAGAGACGGAACAGTAGCAGATGTGACGCCATGTCTCAGTCCGAGAACAGCAGAGCTCCATTCCAACTCCATGGGACGGCAAAGGGGATTTCCCAGCCTCTGTATCTCAATGGTGTAGTTCTGCAGAGGCAGGTTGCCATTGGAAACAGGGATGTCCCAGTGAGCGAGAAATGAGGAGGAGAAAACGTTACCAACTCTCAGGTTGTGAGGAGGAGAGGGTTCAGTGGGGGGAGCTGGAGAAGCAGAGGACACACATACTGTAAACAACCTTAACCAAATTTTGTGGCTCCTGTGACAATACAGTGGTTACATTCTTTGAATTTGTGTGTTATCATTTCTGTATGTGCAGAGGACAGTAACAGGTATGGTGAATGAATGATTCCTCCCCGCCTCACCCCCCCCCCCCCCCCCCTTTCCCCTTCTCCTCTCCCTATTTGCCCCCTTTTCCATGCACCTCTCCCTCACCTCCGACTGTCACCACGGCTCTCCCCACAAGAAAGACGAGTGGATCGGCAGCCACACCAGTTGCAGTGATGGACACATAGCACTCATACAGACCATTCTGTGATGACTGGAAGTTAGTGAGTTGGAGAGCACCGGAGCCTGAGGAGGTAAGCAGCGTGTCGTCTCTGATTCCGTCCTTGGACCAAAAGTATGTGATTGTCGTTGATGATGTTGCGGCTGTTGCGCGACAAGAGAGCTGAACGGTGTCTCCCTCACGAACAATCTGGTCCATGGGTGTCTGGTGGATGGTGGGTTGAGCTGGGAGAGAGTGTGTTGTGGGTGGATGATCACAGATGAAGACAAGCACTGCTGTGTTGAGTTCAACATCTATCTACCAATTATTTACGGCTATTAGCTGTTGTTACCTGTGACGAAAAGTTGAACAGCATTTGTGAGACTGTGTCCGACACGACTGGATGCGTTGCACTGGTAGACGGCAGTATCGCCCGTCTCTGCCGAGTTGATGATGAGTGAGCAGTTGCCAGGGGAGGGAGAGAGCTGATAGTGGTCTGTAGCCAGAGGAAAGATGGCATCATGGAATTACCAGAGTGACTCAGAGGAGGACACGCTCAAACTATCACAGGTGATCATTAGCTGCTTCCTTCACTTGGATCAGACCAGGATCAGCTTCTAGTTATCGTGACAGTGCTTCCTGTCATCAACTCTACAAATTAACATTTTGGGCACGTGACCTTGCCCTACCTTTTCTGGTGGCAACTCACTCAATACGACATAAGCAGCATGTCATGCACTATTAGTTAATGGCATGTTATATGCCACACTACCTTGCTGTGTGTCAATGGTGCGTGTGCCACACTACCTTGCTGTGTGTCAATGGTGCGTGTGTTTCCCTTTTTCCAGGTGAACTGAGGAGGAGGGAAGCCAACGACAGAGCAGTCGAACAGCACCGTGCTGCCAACAAACACCAGCATGTCCTGCAACCTAGCATGTGTAAAGAACGGGTGTACAGCTGTGTGTGAGAGGAAGGAGGGGAGGAAGAGGGACAGAATGATGGGGAGAGTTAGTTGGTGCTATATGGAGACTGAGAGGTGCTGTCGTGCACTCACTTCTTGTCACTAGCAACTCATTAGCTGCAGCCGCAGTTCTGTACGCAGTCTGCTCCACGCGACACTGGTACACACCCCCGTCACTCTCCTCCACACGGGAGATGGTGAGGGTGGACTCTAGTCCACTTGGGTCGTACCCCACCCTTGCCGAGGTCAGAACCACTTCATTACGAAGCCACGTCCATGTGAGGGGGAGGGAGCCTTGTGCTCGGCACGTCAGCTGCACCGACTGAGTGACGTTGACTGCTGTCTCTGAAAACGACTGAGTAATGGTCGGAGGAGCTGTGAGGGTGTGAGGGTGTGAGGATGTGAGGATGTGAGGATGTGAGGATGTGAGTGGAGGTGTGAGGGTAGAGATAAGATATGTACGTACCAACCTCACTAGACAAACACATTGATGTGTTATATGTGGCCAAAACTGTGCCAAAATCGATCACCATGCACGTACCATATAAGGACATATCCTACCATGTAACACTGCACCATATAAGGATGCCCTACCATATAAGGAATATCACACTACACCATATAAGGAAGACCACATAAGGAACACCATGTGCTGATATTGTGACTGATCCCCTCCACAAACATGCACAGGAAGTGGGGTATGGTATATGACATCACATGAGAACAGTCTCTAGGGACAGCTGTAACACAAGCTGAGAGGGGGAGAGACACAAGCACAGCCATAAAGTTCAGCTAGTAGGCTGCAGTGTGTCCACAATGGAGCCAGTGGGATGCTGAGTGTTGTTCTAGCATGCTGGGAAACCCGGCAAGTGAATGAGTTATGAATATCATTAGCATGCATTCCCCACATACTAGTGAAGTGGTACATTAGCAGTTGTGAATGCCTGGCTGCCCGAGGAATGTTTTGTGGAAACAAAGCGAGCTAGTGGGACGACGGGGCACTTGAAAGTTGACATACTTAAGTGGCCAAAGCACTTAGCAACAGCAACTATAGAAACCTATCAGTGCAGGTGGATAACATGAACACTCAAACTCAATTTTCCTCCGTTTTTCAAGTGGTGACCGCACCCCAAGTGGTGACCGCACCCCAAGTGGTGACTGCACCCCAAGTGGTGACCGCACCCCAAGTGGTGACCACACCCCAAGTGAATGTAAACCAGGTGGACGATCTTAGTTAAAAACATAAACACGACTCCGAGAGTGTTGACATTTTAGTGACCACACCATGCCAACGCACACGTGCAACACTTTCACCGTGTGAAGCTCGTTGATTACATGATTATATTACAATTAGATTTTGGTTTATATAGCATTTTCTGTGTCATTGGACAATTTCATTAGCAAAAAATGTCCTTGCTTAATGTTGTGTAGATTCTAATCAAATTGTCCGTTGTTCAAGCAAGACTCTCATATTCAATGGTGTGTTAATGTAGCGACAGTGTTTGGTTAGTACAGCCACGCTAGCTACATGTATGGACTAGCCTCACTCCTAGGCTCCCCCTCCACCAGGCTCCCCCCCCCCCCCCCCCCCCCCCCCAGGCTCCCCCTCCACCAGGCTCCCCCTCCACTAGGCTCCCCCTCCACTAGGCTCCCCCTCCACTAGGCTCCCCCCAGATCCTGTCACTTACTGCACAATGTGTGTAACAAAAGCCATGGAAACATGGTGTGCCACGTGCACACAAAATGAGTCCAAACTCTCCACTAGTCCATTAGTCCATTGGCATACGTCTGTCTCCAATGACATCTGCATGCACACATACGTCCACCGTTATGACCACTGTTTATTGCTAATAGCCAACTTCAGATTATGCAGCCAATGTCTAGCCATCCTTACAGATGTTTGTGTTTGTGTGTGTTTGTGTGTGTTTGTGTGTGTTTGTGTGTGTTTGTGCGTGTTTGTTTTGTGTGTGTTTGTTTTGTGTTTGTTTGTGCGTTTGTGCTGTGTGTGGAAAGGGAAGTCCCTACCAATCACAGTGAGGTCAGTGGTGCTCCGAAGGACCCTTGGTCCAGCATTGGTGGTCTGGTTAGCAACACAGGTGTAGCTTCCTTGGTCCTCCGCCGCTACTGGCTGCAGGGTCAACACTCGGCTGGCCTGCGTGAAGGAGATACGCTGAGAGGACACTAGTCGTACCCCATCCTTCTCCCAGCTCATGGTTGCAAAGGGACTGGAGTGTGAGTGTGTGTGTGTGTGGGGAGGGGGGGTTGGGGGGAAGGGAGGGGGGGAAATTTTCAATATTTTACACTCATGGTACTGTTGTGTGTTATGACAATCATGCTGAACCCATGCAGTTTAACTCCCCACTGTCACTAAATTGTCCCAGGGGCTGTTATTATGAAGTCAACTTCCCACACTTCCAGGAATCATCCACCATCACACTGTTAACTGATGACAGAGAGGATGTGACACTGGGGTATCATAATGCCGACCTCTCGGTATGTCTCATGGATTGTTTCCAAAACATCCGTCGTGTACATAACGGAGAGGGTAGGCTCAATACTCACACAAAGCTAGCTAAGTCCTTTCCTCCTCACACAGTTTCCATGAGAGTGGTTCTGCTACCAGCCAATGGCCACAGACCCAATGAGGGGTGGCAGAGAAGAGGCCATCACAATTGACATCACACACTAAGCACAACCGTTTCGTATTACAGTATAACCATCGTGAGCCATGCCACCCACACACACGCCACACACAATGTCATACACCTTTATAAAGACCTTTTAACCAGAGGAGGTATACCGTTTCATGGACCAACTCAAGCAGAGTGTTTGAATATTGGTAAATGTAGTATCCACGTTCAAAAGCCAACTTGATCCCCACCGATAGAGTGGCATTTTACTGACCTGCCGATGATTGGCCATGTTCCCAGACCGTTCCTCCAGTATCAAAAATCGGAAGGTCTGAAGAACTAGGACCTGATTGCTCAGATGCTGTACCCAAGAGAAATTGAGGCTGTTCTAAATCTGACCACACACGCATGTTCCCCATGTTTACCTCCCAGTGGTAAAGCACTCCAGCTGGACTGTCTCCCCAGCAATAGCCGTCAGGGAGGCGGGCGAGGTGGCGACAAACTGCACTGGAATAAAGCTCATGGTAGGACCCATATCTGATGAAGGAGGGAGGGACGGAGAGAAGGAGGAAGGAGGGAGGAAGGAGGGACAGAGGGAGGAAGGAGGGAGAGAGGGAGGAAGGAGGGAGGGAGGGAGGGAGGGAGGGAGGGAGGGAGGGAGGGAGGGAGGGAGGAAGGGAGGGAGGGAGGGAGGGAGGGAGGGAGGGAGGGAGGGAGGGAGGGAGGGAGGAAGGAGGGAGGGAAAGAGGGAGAAAGGGAGAAAATAAGGTGCAGTATTTACAACACAATTTCAGCCTCATCAGAATGATGCACACACAACTTCTCCCACCCAGCTGAGATACCCCTGCAATTGGAGGCCTCGGAGTCAGAGACAAGAGGATTCATTGAAATTTCTGCCTGGAAAATAATAACATACAAATGCCAGCTACAATCAATGTGTCAGGTAGGTACATGCCACAAAATGTCCAAAGTAAATAGCCATAAGGTATTTACCAACCACAAAATGTCAGCTACTATCAATAAGTGTCAGGTATCATACCTAGAAATGGTAGGTACATGACCTACAGCAGGCAAACATGAAACTGTCAGGTATTGAATGTCACATACAGGAACTGTAGCAGCTGCCAAGAACAAGCTGACTCACCCAAAGTGAGGAGGTAGATTGAACTCTGTTGGGTGGAGTTAAGGAGGGTGTTGGTCACCATGCACTGGTAGGTACCCGTGTCTGACGTCGAGGCCCAGTAGCTGAACACAAATGTTCCATTGAGGGTAAGACCAATCCTTCCCCCCTCCAGCTCTGAAGAACTTGAGGTAATTTGTGCTCTGTTTAGTTTCTGCCATGCGACTGTGGCTGGGGGGACGCTGGTTGTAGGGAGCAGGCATGAGAGAGTGTACGGACTGTTGTCCCTAATGGAGTGTTGTTGACTTGTGGAAGGAGATACAGTGGCAACATCTGAGGGAGGGGGGGAGGGAGGGAGGGAGGGAGGGAGGGAGGGTTAGGGTTAGAGGAAGGGAGGGAGGGAGGGAGGGAGGGAGGGAGGGAGGGAGGGAGGGAGGGAGGGAGGAAGGGAGGGAGGGAGGGAGGGAGGGAGGGAGGGAGGGAGGGAGGGAGGGAGGGAGGAGGGAGGGAGGGAGAAGACCAGTGTATCTATTAATTTCCATTTGGGCTACTCAGGCCATGTATACCATTGGAAGTGGGTGTGGTGGCAACAGTGTGCAATCATGGTACAGAAAACAGGGAACACAAATAACTAATGCAGAAAAATAATGCCTAATAACTAATACAGCAATAACAACAACAATTATACCTCTAACAACACCATACAACAACTAATTATCGTTTAACAACAAGAAAGTCTTGCAAGCCAATGAAACACAAGTCAACATTCACTGGGTGGGAGTGATGTGTACAGTAGCACTCTAAGCTCCGCAAACCCTTGAATGCGTTCCCCTCTTCATTGACATTCCTTTCTGCCCAAGGTACGTTGGTGAGTTCACACAGCATGCAATGATGGTAGCATGAATACGGTATAGACGGGGTATAATGTTACATGTGGTTGCAACCCTACAGTTGAATGTCTGCCCTTATTATTGTCTAGGGGACACTTGATACACCTTACTCGTGCCTTAATAGTGCGACCTCAACCCAATACACAGACACTTGAACACTGAGGATAGTATATCAAAGATCCAAACATGGCTTTTATTGTGTGTCCACTGTGGAGGTTTCACACACTTACTAGCAAGCTGCAATCTTGCACTGTAACTCCGCACACTCCCCACTGTGCTACTAGCAACACAAAAGTAGCTTCCAGCATCCCCGGACCCAACACTGGATATCAGCAGTGCTCCCGACCCGTTCACTGTGAGCCTGGAGCCTAGAACCACCCTCGCACCATCCTTGTACCAGACTATGCTGGGTTGCGGGGTACCAGTAGCTCGACAGTTTATCGCTGAAGATCTACCCTGCACGGCTATGACGTCGGAGGGTTGAGCCGTGAACTGCGGCGAGGTACCTAATTCTGAAGGAGAGGGCGGGGCACACAAGGAGAGAAGAATAGAGCGGAGCAAACAAGTGTGCAACTCACATACTGGCGTACCATTTAAAAAATAAATCACCGGTCAATATTGCTACGTATTCTACACGCTGATGCGGATGAAGATACAAATATATTGTGTTACTTGCTGTTCGTGTCGCTACTGAAAGGCTTCGCTACTCTACTCTACGAATGCAGAACAGGCCCACCCTGCGATTACTTTACATACACTCACCACTCGAGTACGCTGCGCGAAACTGGTGCAGCAAAAATACTTGGAGAAAGACGAATGCAGCGAACAGATCCATTTCGACTGGAAACATTCAATTTCAGGACAGCGTTAATAAGCGTGCGGTCTGTAGAGAAGCACATCAGAGCATGGAGAATGCATGCTTGGTATTCGAAGAACTTTGCAAATTGCATTTCAGATCCACCCACTTCGTCTGCGGGGGGACCCCTGCTTAATTAGTCATTAATAGCCTGCGGCGCTGTTCACGTATTGGTTCCAAATATCAGGAATGGGACCCAAAGGTATGGAATTAAAATGCGAAGGAGCTAATGAACCGCATTGTTATTGTGCATTATAAATTGTTACCTTTTTAACTGGTGAGAAATTTTATAATCATTGTGGAATATTTCGCTTGTAAGTTCGTATTTCTAGTGTCTCTGTGAGTCGTTTAGTACGCGAAATGGCGCCGTACAAGATTATCAAGCAAGGATACATGCTGAAAGAGCCACCGCCATCGAAGAGAGGGCTGAGAAAGGTAAGCAGTGCAGCGCATCGTAATGTCCCGAATGAGAGCTCTGCTACACTAAATGCTTTGTGTTGTGCATTATATGTATGTTGTTTTTGCAACAGAGTGCACGAATTTTGCAAATTATGTTATGGGTCTTGTAGATGGAAACTGCTATAATGTTCTACTACTAATTTTGCAGAAGTTGCACCGCTACTGGTTTGTGCTGGTGGAGGATAAACACCAGGTGGCCCTGGTCTATTTCAAGAATGAGGACAGCTACATTGCTCGACAGCGCAATGAAGGATTTCTCAAAGTGGATGACTCTCAGTCCATCAATGTTATTGGAGAGTACCTGGGCAGCAAGAATGCCTTCTCCATCATCACTCCCAAGCAAAGCTACACCTTGGTGACAGAGAGCAGGTGAGCTGCATGCATGGCATTCGTGATGTCTGTTTCCCACACTACCTAGTTGCATCAGTGCTCTAACTTCCTGTAATGGACCTTATTTCATTACCGCTTGCTTCTGTGTAACTCGATCTGTGACTTGATCTCTGATGAATATATGCTTCTGGCAGACATTAGTGCCCCCATGGTTTATGGCTACCCTCACAAGTGATGTCATATGATTGTAGGAAGGTTCCTCTCCTGTACAAACTTGGAGTACTGGTGTACAATGCATGGGCAGTGTGGGCCCACTGAGGTGACCACAGGCTCTGCATACATAGCCATTGTTGTGCCAGCGCCGTAACCACCAGCACCATGTACAGTCTGGTTGCTATAGTAACAGGTGCCTGATAAGGAAGTATCTTGCTGCTGATCTGTCTCTGGAGTACCACACAGTACCGTCTCTCTGGCTGAGAGGGGTGGTTGAGAATAATAGCAATCTATAAATCCTGGAACATATTCACCTTGTTGGTTCTATGGGGAGAGTGATGAGGTCATGTACGTACCTGAAGCTTATATTGAGAGGAGTAGTGCATTGGTTGAGAGTGGCTAGTTAAACAGTTTTACTCTGAAACGTGTTCACTTTGTTTGGCTGTATGGGGGCTGTGGTTGATAGGATCAGCTCCATTGGGCTGGTAGTCGTTATGAAGTGCTTGGAGATTTCCATTAACATAAGTTGGCCGTAGGCAGGTCCGTGCTGAGCGCTGAGATGGCACTGCCAAAGAAATGCTGGCACCCAGACTAATGGATACATTGCTATCAATGCACAAAATACCACCCTCCTCGGCGTGTGTGTTGGAGTAATTGCCCTGTGTTCCTCTGAATTGGAAACCCTGCATGTTCTAAGGAGATCTCAATTGTGTTCCTCCTCCAGAGTTTGTCAATGATTTCTCTAACAGCAGTGTTATTAATACTGCACACACACGCACGCACACACACACACACACACACACACACACACACACGAGCTGTTAAACTAATAACAATCCCCCATGACTTGGCAGTGGACAGTGTGGGTGCTGTGTTTAGTCTTTGAAGGTACTACGCCCTTCAGTCACACATACACAATTAGCGCCAATTGCCCACAGCAGACACCAGTTGTTGACTGTCCTCTGCAGAGAGTTCATAAGTAGACCTTTCGTGTTGACCTCATATCACTATTTCTCGTATCACTGTTTCTCGTATCACTGTTTCTCGCTGGAAGGCATGCATGGGCTGAGCAAGACAGCATGATTGTCTTGGGCCGATTACTGTAGAAAGGGAGATTACACCAAACTGTAGAAAAGGACCAATGAGATTACACCACAGTTCCTTCATAAAGTTGCTACGTATGTTACACTAGTCGCAAGAGAGTGTGCTAGGTTAAGAAATTCGACCAGACCATTTCTCCTCATGAGAGGGTGGGGTCTGGGGACGAGACTAGACTGTAGTCATCAGTCTGGAGCGGCAGGCTTCTTCAGATTAATGTGAGGACAGTCCACACTGCATTCATAAATGGTCAGAAATGTGTTATGTGGTCAACCATCCCAGCCTCCACCCTTGTCACTTCAACAAGCTGTCTGAAGAATGTATTTACTACACTTTGAGAGCTGTACAACATATCATATATCACATTTTGATGGTTTCCCATGAGTGTACCTGCTCAGGCTTCTGTCAACAGAGGCAGTGTACTTCCCCTGGAGGCACACTTACTAGGAACGGTAGCCTTCCTCAACAATGCATATCACAAGTGTTAGAAATGCTTGTCAATCTTCTCTGTTGAGCACACTGTCTCCATGTCTCCTTGCTTCCAACAATGGCAGACAAAAGGGCCGAATGTCAGGTACATGTTGTTGGTATTTGGGTTACCAGGATCCCGTGGAACTCTTGCTGGCATACCAACTCTTGGCAAGGCCAGACACGAGGTCAAAACAGTGGTTTAACACGAGGTTGTCTTGTACAGTGCAAAGTTCACATGGCTGTGTGACCTCCTGGGGGAGAGGGGTTAGAATGATTTATTTTGCTCTGGGGAATTGTGTAGACATAGCAAGGGCAGTTTGAAAGTTATTGGGCTCAGTGATGCGTAAATGAAGCTGAAAACAGCTTCTCAGAATGGTATAAAAGTTATTGCGCTCAATGATGCATAAATTAAGCTGGAGACAGCCTCTCGCAGAAACACCCCTTGATCTCATTTCTGGTTACTAGCGGTGAAAATATTTGCAGTTCTCAATTCTTTGTGAGGCTTGTCCTCTCACATTCCAGTTACATGTACACTAATATAATTATATAATTGACAAATTTCCTGCTATTTCCTAGTCGCTCTGATCTGTTACAAGTCCTCTAATGAGTACAAGACCTCAGTCGCATGTTGTAGCAGTTCCGTTCTCATGTTTCATACCTGAACACTCGCTGGTAGGGTGCTGTGTAAACTCTTCTTAGCGACAAATTGCCCTAATGTTGTTTGATACTCGGGTATGCCCACTGCATAGCCATCAAGAAACAAAAGCACTCAACATTCCTGAAAATCCCACACAATTTTGTGATGCCTAATTGACTCCTACACATCTCGAGTTCAGGCAGCTAGATGTGAGCGTGAAGACCTCAACAAACTAAAGATGGTGGCATGAGTTCAGGCAGCTAGATGTGAGCGTGAAGACCTCAACAAACTAAAGATGGTGGCATAGTACTTTCATTGTGTTGTCTTGGTATGGGCATATAGTATGAACTGTAGAGTTTCTTATTGGATGTTGCTTAGCAACCAAAATTGAACTTTGAATAACACAAAGTGGAATGGGTGGAGGTGATAAGGGGTGTGGCAGTGGGTTGCTAGGGGTAACATCCAGCAAATAAGTTACATTCCCCAGAGGGAAGAGCATTCACCCTTCAGGCTTATGCTGCTCCGTCTGGGGAAGTTATAAAACCATTTTTAGTAGTTCTTCATTGAAACCAGTCAATTTTGTGGGAAGTGCACATAGCTAATTATCCAATCATGGAGACATTTATGGCTGTTACTAAGCCCAGGGGACTTCACTGTGTTTACACTAAAGTGCACACATGTTTTGTCAGCAAGCCACATGCTAACTAATCCACACTATCACTCTACAGGTATGACCTCCATGAGTGGCTGTTCACCCTCCACAATGCACTAGAGGCGTTTCAGAAGAGGCAACTACGAGCCAAGGCACGGGAGACGCAACGACAGAGGGCTAGCAGTACCTCGTCTTCCAGCCACGGAACCACATCCACTGGTGGCACGCCACAACTCACACCGATGCGCAGAGCCCCTCCCCCTCCCCCTGGAACAAACAATAAACCTCCTAGGAGACCCAGCCGCCCCGCCCCTCCAGCCCCTGGTGTCCAAAGGCAGAGCAGAGAAGAGGGAGCAACAGCCATTGTGGACACTAATCTCCCCATTGGCCGGGAGGGGGAATCCCCACCACCAGCCTACACCTCAGATAACTCCACACCTCTGTCGTCTCAAGAACCAGTCGCTACTGTCGTCAACCTGACTGGACTGGAGTCTGCCCGACACCCTGTTATGGATCTCGACCTTAGTCAAACTGAAGAGGCTCCACCCCCACCGGCACACATCCGTGTTGCATCTGACTCCCTCATCATGATGCATGAGACTTCACAATCCATGCCTGACATTACGGCCAAGCACGGCGACTCCTCCAGCCCAGATGAGGAGAGCCAGGAGGGACACTCCAAACCGAAACCTTTAGCTTTAACCTGCATGGACTCTCCCTCCACTCGTCACACACGGCACTTGAGCCTTACGATCGGCCCAGATGGAACAAAACCAACTCGCAAGAAGCGATCTACTAAAGGGAGCCTAAAGCTACGCAGTCGCTCTCCCCCTAACTCCCCTCCTCCTCCACCGCCTCCGGAATCTGCACCAACCGACAGCAGCTCTCAAGATCTGCCTGCCCAAGACCCACTCAGCCAGACGTCTCCTGTCCTGACCAGTCAGGCCAGCAATGCTAGTCTCGGGTTCTCTGACGTCATGAACACTATATCCAATATTGACCAACAGCTTGATCGCATGGCTGGCAGTCCTCCGATGGCACCACACCCCCAGCACTCCCCCTCTCCTACGGATGATCACCACATGACATCTAAACAGTCTCCCTCACCAGTGATGGCATACCAGGAGGAAGAAGAGGACTTTCTTATACCAGCTCCGCAGATAGACGAGGCGGGGCAGTTGGTGACAGCAGAGGACCTAGAGAGAGTGACGGCCACAGAGACAGCAATCACGAAGCACATCCCCCCACCACGTGAATTTGATAATAGAGACAGTGTGGAGCCAGTTGACAGAGAGTTGACACCCCCCAAAGCTCCCGAGGAGCCAACCACAGCCTCTGGAGAGGGTACACACCAACAAGAGGCCGACAAACCACTCCAGAACAGAGACCTACAACTAAAACCTGCCAAATCCTCCGGCAAGAACCACAGGGTCATGTTCAAGGAGGAAGTGGAGGATATCCCACCGCTGTATGACCCAGCACATGACCCGAGCCTTGACACACATCGCGACCAGTACGAACCAAGGGTTGACAAAGAAATTCCTTCAACTGTTGCCGAGTTGAAAAAGATGCTGTTTGGAGACAAGTCGACAGCCGAAGTGACAAAGTATAGTAAGGAGGGCTCCCTCAGTCCTCGGTACACTCATCCTCTAAACGCTTCCTTCAGTGCTGACTATGAATACACTCAAGAGACTCCTCTCTCCCCCAGCACTACCAAGGAAGACATTGGACCAAAGCCGAGAGCTGTCAGTGACAAAGAAGGGGGAGGAGAGGATGAGGAAGACGGTCCTTATGACACCCCATGGGACCAGAAACCCGTCTCCAAGTACAGTGTCATTGGTGTACGTAGACGATCGAGAGATAGCCTCACATCCCCTATTGGAGAACGTGTGCAGTTTGGTGAGGTATCCACACATGAAGCGCCCACTCCTGGAAACACGGAGCTGCGAAACGTCCACTCCCTTGAGAGGCCTCCCAAATACGCCCACCCCAAGCGTGATGGAAAACACTCCCTACTTGAAAGCATCAGCAACACGCTGCAAGTGCAGTCCAAGTACGGTAGTGACTCCTTGTTGAATGGAACCTCCACCCCCCCACAGCAGGCAAATGGCAGCCCCCAACAGCTGATCAGCCCCCAGCAGGTGAACGGCAGTGCCCGTGAGCCAAAGAACAGCCCTTACAACAGTCCTCTGCAGGGGAGGAAAGCGCCCAGGTCGACACGTGGAGAGCTAGAGAAGATCAAAGCTGAACATCGAAGAGAGGTGCAGTCCTCCCCCCAGAAGGTGGTACCAGCACCAAAGCCGGTCAGACAGGCTGGGTTCAGTCCTAAACCTGCATTATCAGCCTCCTGGGACGGAAATCTGCGATCAACTCAAGTCATGTATGATGCTAACACACAAGCACACATTCTGCGATCACTAGTTTGAGCAAATTCATATTTGAATCACATGTGAATCATTGTTTCCGAGAATCACTGGAACTTTTTGAGCTGCATACAACATAGATAGATAGAACCGATATATTGATGCAGTGTGCTGTGTTAATGTTTATCTCTATCGATCACCTTTATTATTGTAGTGTATGTACATCCTTACCTTTTTCCATTTTTAAACAAAGATAGTTCATTTTTATACACATCCATTCTTTTGTATCTTATGTGTATGTACATGTGGTACGCTACTAATTTGTTTGCTGGCTTGCCCAAAACAAGCTACTAACAGGTCGACTGTTGTTGCTGTCAGTACTTCCTGTGTACGACTAGGCTGTATGCTATGCTATACGACTACAAAGGGAGAGCTGTATGGAAGCAATCACAACAGCTGCAAAACGAGTGATTGATGAGACCTCCAGTCTTTGATCACTTTCAGTATGTGAATACAGAGATTGAGTGCGAGCAACAGTTGCTAGGTGCAAAGGGGAAGGGTGGGAACAAGACCAAGTAATGCACAAGTTGCTATGGCAACCGAGAGTTAATATGAGATAATGTACTACCATACTAGTTCCTAGTTAACACAATTATTAATACTCCAGATTGCACATGGAATGTAGAGAATGTGTGGATGTTTACGACCAAACAATTACATCATGAGACAAACTGGCAACAGTGGGGAGTTCAGTCCTCATGTGTGTGTGTGTGGGCTGCCATGAGACAAACTGGCAACAGTGGGAGTTCAGTGTGTGTGTGTGGGCTGCCATGTGCTATCTGGCATCAAACACAATTACTGTGGCCAGCAGTCAAGGAAACACAGCTTCATTCAGTAAAATAACCAATCTTACATGTCTGGTGCTGAATGGAGTCTGGACACGAGATTACCTCATGTGGCTACATGCCTTCAATGTTCGCGTTCTGGAGCAGGGGAGCCACATGAAAGGCCAAAATTAAGTCTCGACTCTCATAGCAAAGGGATTTGTTGGGTTACAAGTGTGCACTAATTAGGGTTATTAGTGTGCACTAATTAGGGTTATAGGATACTCCTCCTTGTTCGTTTCTTGTACATGATACGGTAGCCACACTCTCTGCACCTGATTGGGTCCCGCGGACGAATCTCATTCTCGCTGTGGCATTCTGAAACAAAATAAACAGCAGCTTCACTCACAATACGTATATATAAATATCTACCCACCCTCAGTGGTAAAATTATGATCGGGCTCAGCCAGTAGAG
This sequence comes from Agelas oroides, assembly GCA_949130485.1. Lineage (NCBI taxonomy): Eukaryota > Metazoa > Porifera > Demospongiae > Agelasida > Agelasidae > Agelas > Agelas oroides. The sequence continues at coordinate 622,681 of OX422204.1, read as the reverse complement.
GGGCAGACGGCAGAAGGGCAGACAGTCACCTAGACGCAAATACTTTACCTCCACAGATGTATATCATTGGTTGCTTCCCCTGACCGGCCGCCTGGCTGGAGCCCGCCACACTCGCAGCGCCTGGTGTACCAGGATCCGCCATGCCTTGGTCCAGACCAGTCTCGTTCCAGTGACGATTCCAGATCCACCCCTGCAATGTGCTCAGTCCAGTTCCCCGAGTTTTGGTACGGATCTGGGAACGAGAATCTGGGAACGAGACTAAGCCCGAAATTACGTGCACTTGTCATGAATGTTTTTTCCATGAATACTTCAGCACAACCTCCTCATTTGTGATATAATCTCCCAGTACAATAATAATGAATAATTCTACATGGACATTGGCACAACAATTCATTATGTATTAACTATGTAACACAGTTATGTCAAGATGTGCACTCCTCAGATTTCCTTGTACAACTTCAAACATTTCATGCATGCAGTATTCATGCATGTTGCAGCATTCTGTTGCTAAGCAGTTAGCCCCTCTGTCTGGCAGTTACACGTAGTTAGCATCCTCATCGTCACTGAATAGTATGAAGAGTACACACAAGAGAGGCTGAGTAGATTATTGGAGGAGAGTTGTGGTCTGGAATGGCAAGTGGGGTCGAAGGTGCGACAGAGTTTCATTGGATGGATGGGGAGGCGGCTCAGGAGAGTGAATTCCAGTTTCTGAAGGAAGGCTACCTCAACATGGCAGAGGCTGAGGGGGAGGGCGAGGTGGTGGGGGGGAAACCCCCTGCCCATAGCACCGTCTCTAGGGACCAGTCCATGAAGGTGGGTACATTCCAGAGTATGTGGTGTGGGCGAACGGCCTTAATTTCTTCATAGTACACAACAGCTCACATCCATACTCACCATACACAGCCAGCTAATAATACCTGGTTGTGTACAGTGGAGTGTAGACGTTCCTCTGTCCACCCCCCCAGAGTTGGAAGAAGCGCTGGTGTCTTCTCTCACAGACGGCAGAGGGGGTGAGTCTCCTGTATTACAACAAGCAGTCCAGCTTCACCAACTGCGAGGCCCCCTGTGGCGTGGTGCTCATGAGGGAGTGCAACAAGCTGTACACCATCCCCCACCACCCCAAGTCCAGCAACATGTTTGCCATCGAGTTCCCGAACAGAACAATCCATTTTTACACCGACAGAGAGTAAGACGGCTGGAATCATGTAGCTAGTTCAGTTTTGTCCTGTGTGAGCAAGCTTAGTCTATCAAGCCAGCCCATCTCTCACCCTCCTCTCTGGAGGGTGAGAGATGGGCAGGCTCCCTTCATGATGGCAATCTATCTGTCTAGTTGTTTGAAATTTAATCGCATACGTATATGCCACGGTAGGAAATGCTGACCATGGACTTAAATTTCATCAATCTTTTTGATGTAGCTTTTGATATTCTAATAGCCACTACTACCAGGTAATTTCTCATGTTGGAACAAACGTCTGTTAATGGAAAGCTGGCACCATATAATTGGCATATGAGAGTGGAATGTCTAGGAGGAGTCAAGAGCTGGAAAGATTATATTGCTGAAGTTCAGTAAATACTTTATTAGGAAGGGAGGAAAGGGGGGAGTTGGATGTTGAATTTAATTTACGAACAAAGTGCCCCTTCAGTTTTAAGTAAGCATGGCATGACAGTTGTATAGTTCCCATGACATACACTGTTGTCCTCAATTTGTAAAACACTAAGAAACCATTTTTTAATGACAAACTGGTTTCCATGACAACTTGTCTCCATGCAGCCAAGACCTGGATCCTTGGCTGACGGTACTTCAAAGCGCCCTCAATTTGAAGGACACGTCTGCACGTGCCAGGCTAAAGGGGCTACCCAAACAAAAGGCCATGAGAAAAAACCCAGGTAGTCCAATATTTCCGCCAGAGCGTACCCAAGTAGTCATCCCGGCTCCGCCTGTAAACAGCAGCAACAAGGATATACCATCCCCCAAGGAAGCGGAGACAGGAGAGGATACTAACATTCAGGGGCTCTCCTTCAGACCCTTGTCAGACACTCCGAAGAAGACAAAGAAGAAGAAGAAGGAGGCTCCACCACAGCCAGAGCTGAAAGGCCTCCCGAAGCAGAAGGCGGTGAGGAAAGGGTCGGACTCTGGCCGACACAATGGGAGGGAGGCGAGTTATAGTGGTGTGGACGTACCTGACCTTGACTCGGAGGAAAACCAGTTGAATGTCAAGTTTCTCTCCTTCAAGGTCCTGAACACCTAGGCAGCCACGCCCCCCCAGTGAACCAATAACCCACACACAATGACACATTCATGTCATATTGAGATACACGCCATGTTTTTAAACCCCACAGTAGTTTCATGTTATATCAAGGGAAGCCTGATCATTTATGGTAGCACCATAGTTCCACATGATATGTTGTATCCTGATCCAAATAGTTTATACCATACACAATGTACAGACAACTATAGTATACGCCTGTGTTCTACCCTGTGATCGGCATACCCGGTACCATTGTGTTAGTGTTTGTGTGCAGTCCTGAGCTACCTATGGCAGTGAGAGTCAAGAAGAAGTCTCTTTGATGACTCAGTCTAGCGTTGGTGAGGACCACCGTGGTCTGATCGGTCTCGAGCCACTGGGTCACACTCCCACTACCCACCTGTGTGCCTATGGAGAACTCGTAGTAGAGGGGAGTGGAGGAGATGAACTTGTCTCCCCAGTCTAGGAGCAGAGTATTGCCAGACGTCCAGGAGGAATTGATTGTGGCACCTGCAAATGAACAGAGAGACAGAGTGATTACCATAAATGGTAGATTTGGGGCCCACATGACCTAAAAACTTAGCATTATGTTTTGCAAAAACCACCTCCTTCATTATACCGCGCAGTGGAACTCCCAAACCCTGAAATGAGAACACCTGTACATTCAGGACACTTCGAAATGTCCCAACTACATTTCCACTCTCTTACACTGGGTAATGACGACCTGTTGCCCTCACCAGCTTTCCGCCACTCTTGCAATTGACCGAGAGCTGCTTGAGGGGCTAGGCTACTCACACCATACCTGTATCTATGGGAGGGGTGGAGCCAATGGTGACGTTCATCGTCAGCGGCTGGCTGGCCAGCCCAGCCAGGTTGACTGCCCGGACCTCAATGGTGTGGGGGACATTCTCCGGCAGCTGCAGGTCACTGAGTGTCAGCATCTTAGCAAAGCCGACACTGTTCCACTGCTGCGGGACACCCGACTCTATGACTCGTACCTCGTACGTGAGAGGGGTCCCTGCCTCCTCTACGAACCCGTCCCACATTAGGATGGTGTCATTGGTTGGGATGTACCCACCGCGTGGCTCGTACTCTGTCAGGACAGGACTAGAGGTACGCCCAAAGGCGTTAGCATGGAGGGGAGGGTCTGTCAGTATGGTGACCCCATTGGAGGAGGCCGTGGTGCGCAGTCCAGCACCGTTTGTGCACACAACTGTAGCGTAGATGGTAGCGCCGTGAGCCAGTCGCAGGTCAGATGTGGTCCCATTAGAGTTGCTGGACAGCATGAACGACTGGATGTCAGAAGACCCTCGTGAGGTTCCTGCAGAGAAGCACCAGAGGGTTAAAATCACGGAGCCAAGTAGCCAAATGAAAGAGAAGCTGATACAAATAATTTAAGAATTCATTTAAGATCTGACATTCATTGGATAAACATGTATTGTTTATTGTATACAATTTCCAGTACTTGGTTGTGGGTGGACCCTCACAATTAGTACCTTTACTGTACCCCAACCTACCAACGGCCCATCGGCAAGAGGAGATCCCACTGTCTGGGTCTGTGATCCCCTCCCAGCTGGCTGCCACCACGGCTGAGCTCTGATACTGCACGTCCTCATCTCCCATACCATCCAACACCCCTCCCCCAACAGCAGGTGGGGTAAAGTCCACAACATAGGGGTCATAGTACACCACACTCTCCAGGCTGGCATAGTTCCAGCCCAACACAGAGACATACACTCTAGTGCCGTGAGTCAGAGACAGGTTGACGCTGACACCGTGTCTGGTGTTGCCAGTTGACGTGTACCGCTGTAGCTGTTCTCCCCCGGGGACAGTACCAATGGCCCACAAATACTCCCTCACCCCACTCTCGGAGTCTCGTATGTTCCAGTTTGCGTACAAGCGAGTGGTAGTCATGGAGATGTACTCTGTTGAAACGCTGACTACACCAGACCACCGCTGTGCAATAATATCAGATGAAACAAGCTCAACTTCACCCATGCATGACCGCACACTGACCTCATCCACAATTAGGCCATACTGATCATTCAGTGTGCTCAGAACTATTTCAGATGTCAGTTCAACTGCTTCAAACACAAACTCAAATCTCTGCCACGAATCAACAACTGTTGATATGGTGACAATGTGTTGCAAGCCAGGTGCTGTTACCCTAGCCTGGAAGATTGCAGTGTGTTCCGAGTCCTCAGAAATGAATCTCCTGAGAGCAAAGCCGAGGGTATAGGAGGTACCGGGGGTCGTGGAGAACATCTGAGAAACTGCTCCAACAAAGTACAAACTGGTACAGCCATCGCCAAATGGATCAAAGCTTGCACTGGAGGACAGAACTGCTGTATATGACACACCCAGTGTCCATCCTTGGGTAGCAGCGTCAGCTGTGACCATACTGCAGGGGATGGAAGGGCCTGTGACACCCTCAAAGGAGGGGTTTGCTAAGCTCTCCATACCATAAGCTACACACTGAACACCGGAGGGCTTAGTCGTATCAATGACTCTACCACTGGAGACAATGTTCTGTGACCGAAGACCTGCCATGTTTACAGCAACTATGTGAGTATAGTACGTTTGTCCTTGAGTTAAGTTCAGTCCATTCAGGGTTGCCTTCAGTCGGATCCCCACGTCATGGTAGCTGGACTTGTCTGGTGGGGAGATGGTCGGAGTCACAGCAACTTCATAATGGTGGATACCCGACTCCGGGTCATTGAAGCCAAACCACCTGGCAGAATAGGAACTTGTGTTGCTCTGAGCTCTTGCGTCATGGTAACGTAGGCCGTCCAGGACAACTCCCACATTAGGAGGAGTTAGGTCTACGACAAAACCATCAGAGATGGAGGTCGTCGTGATCCCAAGAGGACTGATAGCTCGAACAGTGGCGTAGTATCTCTGTGCCTGGCGGAGGCTTGAGGCTGCCAGCAGTGTGGAGGTGGTACCAGATGGGACAGGACTGAAGGAAACGACATTTCCTGTTTCTGGTACATTTCCCAGCCCAACCTCAAACGTTGAATAGTTTCCAGTTAAGAACGGAACGAAAACACCATCCCACGAAGTGGCGACTTGTGACGCATTTGAAGTGAAGTCAATGTCCACTTGACTGCCAAACTCTTCATCAGTCTCCCTCACTCTCAGCCCACGGGGTACCTCCGGCCCCGCAGTGTCTACGGTCACACCCTCCGAGGAGAACACAGCATACGTGCTGTTACTGTACCAGGCTCTCACATGGAAGACATACGCCACTCCGTGCTGGAGTGGGTAGGAGGAAGAGACGGTGAAGACAGCTGTCAAACTAGTACCAGCATCCCGCCATATTGCATCATTGATGGTGTCAATCAGTCCGGCACCGGGTGTGAAGCCTTTCTCCCCAACAGACCACTCTAGTCGCTGGAAGGCAGTTGACCTCGGCTCCACGCTCTCCCAGCGCCCCTCCAGCTTGTCGGTCACAGCTGTAAACAGTACGCTCATGTCAGCACCTGCTCTCAACTGTGGAACAACATTATAAACTCGAAGCAGCATGTTTGAAGAGAGGGAAGCGGCATTGAGAGGCTGGCAGGAGGACAGTAAGGCTGGAGTAGCACTACAGAGCTGGCCCCTTGCAGCACATGTACAGTGGCCAAGACAGGATTCAGGCGTGCATGTGAAGGAACGGACAAGGACCAGAGAGCCGTTGTTAGGGTTCTGCGGGAGAGGGTCCAAACTAAAACTACCCTGCACAATGTGGCTCCTGAGTCCGGCACCATTTACAGCCCAAATCGAGACGTACACCAGCTCTCGAAGGTCCAACAACCTTGTCAGTATCACCAGAGCTAGGCGGGTGCCACTCTGAGAGGCGAGGGAGGACTGGAGACGAATGGCCCCAGACGTGAGGTCACTCCCGCTGTAGCTTGAGCCAACTGTCGCCCAGTACTCTGCGATGCCTGAGTGGGGGTCTGAGAAACCCAGGAAGGCAATGTTGAGTTGAGCGTACCCTCGTACTGGACGATTCCTCCACGTCATTCCTCCGGGGACAGTGCGGTCAATCTCAGCTGCTGAATTGGTTCGAACTGCAAAGTAACCATCAATGGGTGGCGAGGAATCTACAAGCACTGGGGCGGAGGTCTGCTGAAGACAGAGTCCAGCTGTGTTGCAGGCTGTTACCCGTGCCGAGTAGGACTCCCCGTCTGCCAGCTGTAGACCAACACATGTACCATAGTTCTGGGAGCCAGCATTCTTGCCTGGCAGGGGTACACGCACTCCCTCACGAGAAACAAGGCTCCAGAAGTGTTGGTTAATGGCAGTCAACGTGTCTGTGAACCCCCATGTCACCCTCACCACAGAACTGCTGTACTGTGTTGCCATACTGGCTGACCCCGCCCACTGTGTGTCTATGGTAACAGGTCCGATGGACTGAGGGGGCGTGTCATCAATGTACACACCATCTGAACTGACAGTGGTAGACAGGCCGGCTCTGTTGTAGGCGACGAGTGTTGTGTACACTCTGCGATTGATGGGCAGTAGCATGGGAGCTGGGAGGAGGAGGGAGGATTCTGAAGGGGGGAGGAGGGTTGGGCGAATGATTGAGCTGTCGTTGGGCACCAGGCCAACATAATACACATAGTGTTGCAGGGATGACTGGGAGTCATGGAAACTGTGCCAGTGGGCAGAGATAAGAGTCCTGGGTGGGAAGAGGGTGTGGGGAGGGGGTGTGTGTGGGGAGGGGGTGTGTGTGGGGAGGGGGTGTGTGTGGGGAGGGAGGTGTGTGTGGAGGGAAGGTGTGTGTGAAGTGGAATGTATGAGGAGGGAGTGTGTGAGGAGTGGGATGTGTGGAGAGTGAGGTTTTTGCTGACAAGGTCTCCCTCACACCCTACACTCCTGACAAGGTCTCCCTCACACCCTCACATCCTCACACCCTCACACCCTCACATCCTACACTCCTTTACCTTGAGGCTTGAAATTGGAGGTCTGGCCCACTGTAACCATCACAGACCCGGCCAGCAATAGGCGGAGTCACATCGACTGTGATCCCATTGGACGAAGCCTCAGAACAGAGGCCAACAGAGTTGCATCCTCGAACAGTGATGTAGTATCTCCTTCCGCTTGTGAGCATGAGCCCGGTCCGTGTCACCTCTGAGGAATGGAACAGAACACATCAGTAACCATGCAACACACGTTTACACATTAACAATGGGATGAAAACGTCCTTGGCCTCGTTTCCAAGCCCCCAGCCAGCTTTCTGTCGCTTGCAGCATGGTAAATTAGGAGATGGGTATACTACAAGCGATGGGCAAGGGTCTCTGAACAGTGCTAAATACACTAAGCCATAATATACTGTGCAGACAACATGGGGCATTACCAGTAGCGATCCCTGCACTTGTAAAGGTCTGCATGTCACTGCACCCAGCACAAGAGCCTATGGCCCAGAGGTACTCTGCCACGCCAGTGTGTGGGTCTGAGAACCCTTCCCAGTGGCCGCTGAGTTCTCCAGGGATTGTCGTGTAGTCCAGGTCCAGGATATCACCTGCCCCAGGTCGAGGGCCGTCATAGACACTCCCTTTGAGTGGTGGTGAGGAGTCGAGGATGTAGCCCGGTGAGACGGCAAGAGAGGAGAGGAGAGCACCATTCTGAGCCTAAAGAGTGAGAAAGAAAGAGAGAGGGATGGAGGGAGCGAGGGAGGGAGGCAGGGAGGGAGCGAGGGAGGGAGGCAGGGAGGGAGCGAGGGAGGGAGGGAGGCAGGGAGCAAGAGAGGGAGGGAGGGAGGGAGGCAGGGAGGGAGGCAGGGAGGGAGCGAGGCAGGGAGCGAGGGAGGGAGGCAGGGAGGGAGGCAGGGAGGGAGCGAGGGAGGGAGGGAGTGACTAACATGCTTCCATCTTACTCTAGTTGGTGATGGCTCACCTTCACAGAGAGGAACACCAGCCGTCCATCCTGTCTCTCCCCCACACTGGCAGCTCCAGAGATCTCCCCTGTGTTGGCCACGGTCCATCCCTGCAGGTCACTGGAGCCGGGCCGGGACCCCACCCCCCACTCCACACTCTCCACCTGACTCTCCCACTCCCTCACCGGCTCCCACCTCAGTCTGAGGGGCTGTGTACGATCTGTGGTGCCCTCCAGCCATGGACGTGTGACAGCAGGTGGGCTGGTGTCAACGGTGACACCGCTTGATACGACATCGCTCCACTGACCAACAAAATCATAAGCTATGAAGAAGATGACAAATGACACATTAAAAGTCGGTAGATGTGGATGTACGCATAACAGAAACATTTTATGTATAAGTAATTTGTTGATTGTTGTTTGTTGTTCTTGTATTTTGTTTACCTCTGACAGTTGCATAATAAGTGTGTCCTGATTGCAGGGACAGCCCCCTGGCAATAGCCTCTGTGGCCACGCCCACTGAAGTGAACCCAACCACATCCACAGCTCGGGGTGAGGTACCTAGACATATTTGAAATGTGAAAATGAATGAAATTACAACCTTCAAAGCTACAATTCGCCTCCTCACCTATTGCATACTCATAATAAGCCACTCCAGTAGCATGAACTGCAGTTCCATACTGCTCCACGTCCAGAAACTGGTTCCAAATTATGTGAATTTCAGACGTAGAGACTTGGAACTGAGAGCTGTTCATTGCACACTCGTGCAAGGTGGGTAGCAGGGGCCCCAGAGAACTGGGCTCACCGCCACTGCCCAGGGTGGCACTCTCGTTCAACCGAGGGGGAACAATCTGCACACAGCTTCCCTCGGGTGGCGTGGGGTCCACCGTCACTCCGTTACTACAGGCTGTGAGAACAGCAGGAGTGGAGGTGGTCGGGTGAATGGCGTCTGTTCCCAAGGCTTGCACACATACAAAGTACATCTGTCCGTTAGTGAGCTGAAGGTTGTTCACTGTGACTGCATTAGCGATTGTTGACCCACATGTGGGACTAGGGGGTGTGCATAGTTTGAAGGTGGGTGTGGCGGAGATTGAATAGCGGTATCTTTTGTACCGCAGAAGAGGCCAGGCTGCTGAGAGGGAGGACGTGGAGTTGGTGTATTCAATGTCTCTTGGAGCTCCCTCCTGATATTCCAGCTGCCTCCAGTCGACTGTCCGCGGTATCACAGCCTGCGACTCCGAAATGTCTAGCACCACGCGTGGGGAGCGTGGAACAGACTCTTGTGGCAAGACCTCTCCACTCACGTTCCAGTACAGTGAGGTACTTACACTCGAGTGTAGACCAGCCATGTTGTACCCTCGTAGTGTTACCGTATTACGAGTGTGCAGGGATACAGTTTCACTCACTGGTATCAAGACCTGGTTTTCAAACCACTCGACCCGGTTCCAGTAAATCAGTAATTCATATCCCAGGTCTCCCGTTCCAAGGGACCACTCGTAATAGGTCAGTCGGGGGTCAGTGAATGGTGGCCAGGAAATCTGGAGCGTTCCTACTGAACTGGTTCCAGTGTCCCCATTCCATTCCAGAGGTGTGTATGAGGCATTGATGTATGTGGAACCGGGACGTGTGGCTACCTGGAAACCATCTGAGTAGACTGGAGGGAGGCAGGAGCTAGCGTAGCAGGGCTGTACGGCAGAGACGTAGAGCTCGCCCTCCCTAAGCACCAAGCCCCCGGCTGCAGCCAGCGTCTGTCGGCCAACATTCTCAAATGCTCTCACCAAGATAAGATTTGAGGTGTCACCCCCCACAGCTCGCAGAATGGCCCACCGGTAGTGGGAGAGGTGCTGAGTTATGGCAGGAGGGAAGAACCAGTGCGCTGAGGCAAACGTGGTTGACAGCTGGTAGTCT
>OX422204.1:535248-612468 GCA_949130485.1 Agelas oroides | reverse complement strand
GTTTATAGGTGGGCCCTTGTCCTGCAGATTCGCTTTAGTCTTGAGTCCACTGCCTCCCAGCTGAAGGAGGAGGCAGTGGTAGTGCGGGAGGAACTGGAGAAGACAAAGACAGCCCTTGAGCGAGCAGAGAGGGAGGCAGAGGAGGCACGGGGACTCTGGGAGACTGAGGTCAAGTCTCGGTCCAAGCTGGGCATGAGGGTCCTGGAGATGGAACGCTCAAAGGGCGATGTGAACATGCTTGTGGAAGCTGTGAGTTAACCTCACCCTCCTCACACCTTCACACCCTCCCTTTGTCACCTCCTCGCACTCTCACATAGGAGAGGAAGAAGACACGTAAGGCTCTTGAACTGCGGAAGGCAGCAGAACTGAAGAGTGACTCCCTTCATGAGCAGAATGCCCTTGTGCAACGAGAGCTAGGGTCCCTGCGCTCACAGTTGAAGACAGTGAAGAGACGGGCGAGGGAGCTGGAGTTGAATGAGTCTCAGATCCCAACCCTGCGTGCAGAATTTGACCGAGAGCAGTCCTCCATGCAGGGGGAGCTGTCGGCTCTGCGAAGACAGCTGGAGGAAACCCAGGACCAGTTGAGACGAGAGTCTGAGCTACGGATGAAGGCAGACCAGGCCACTTCAAGGGCAAGACAGGGTGAGCAAAGAGTGGGAGGGAGGGAGGGAGGGAGGGGAGGGAGGGAGGGGAGGGAGGGAGGGAGGGAGGGAGGGAGGGGAGGGGAGGGGAGGGGAGGGGAGGGGAGGGGAGGGAGGGAGGGAGGGAGGGAGGGAGGGAGGGAGGGAGGGAGGGAGGGAGGGAGGGAGGGAAGGGAGGGAGGGAGGGAGGGAGGGAAGGGAAGGGAAGGGAGGGAGGGGAGGGAAGGGAGGGAAGGGAGGGAAGGAAGGAAGGAAGGGAGGGAGGGAGGAAGGTTGTGTTTGATGAGTTGTGTGAATGTTTTCTCTGCAGAACTGGAGTCAACCAACACACGAGCGTCTCTGGGTCACTCGGAGGTGCTTTCCAAACAGAAGGTGATGACCAATGGTCCATCTGGTTGGTATACAATGACATGACCTCTGATTGTCTTGCTGCAGGAGGTGCAAAAGACGGAGCGACAGAACAGGAAACTCAGGGAAGAGCTGAAGGCTTTGCAGGTATGTCAGTTTTCCCTCCCCTCCCCTCTCCCTCCTTCCCTCCCCTCCCTATCCTCCCTCTCCCTCCCTCCCTCCCCTCTCCCCTCTCCCTCCCTCCCCTCTTCCTCCCTCTCCTCCCCCTCCCTCCCCTCCCCTCCCTCTCCTCAGCCTTGTGTGGAAGTGTATAATTATGTGATGTGTGATTTTCTCCTAAGGACCACATAGCTGCAAACATGGTGGACAAGGGGGAAATGGAGACATATCGGAAGGCAGTGGAGGAGAGGGTATGTTACATGTGCCTCACTTTTTCTGAATGAATAGCCTAAACTCATTTCTAAGCCTCTTCAAACAAACTACTGCAAGTGGGTCTATGACTGTCCACTCCATCCTACCACGTGTTCTTGGGTCTATGACTGTCCACTCCATCCTACCACGTGTTCTTGGGTCATATGACTGTCCATTCCATCCTACCACAGGCTCGACAAGAACTGAACGGGAAACTGGAGGAGGTTAACACTCACTTGGAGCAGCAGGTATGAGTTCTGCCACACTTGTATATGTTCATTGACAAACCCTTATTTCTTCCCCCTTCTCCCAATCTTCCCCCCTCCTCCCCCTTCTCTCTCCTCAGTCACAGGCCCAGGAGGCCCTAGAGAGACTGAGAGCCAGCTCCGAGTCTGAGTACCGTCAGATGTTTGAGCGCAGCTCTGAGGAGCTCCGGATGCAGCTCAGCCAAGCACTGGCAGACAGACAGTCTCTGGCTGCAGAGGGGAAGAGATTCAAGGTACATCCCCCTCACGATGGGCCCCTGTCCCTCTCCTTCCCCTGCTCCCTTGTGAAGGTTTCCTTCATAACATTCCCTACAGTGTATTTCCTCATATATGGCCTATATATAGCCTTAGTGAGGGCTCCCCTCACAATGGGCCCTGCCCCTTAGGTTTCCCAGCCCCCACATTATTTCCCCTCAGGGATATCTCGCCCACTTACATCACATACCACACTGATCAGGGGATATGTATTGTTTACTGTATGTCTGCCAAAGAGGATGCACGGAATGTTGTATTTATAAACAATAATAAGTCATGAGTATGGGATTTCTGTAGCTTTGTTTATCAACAAAACATCCTTGAAATAGCTGAGATTTCCTCCTCCAGTTAGAGCACACATCATTTAAAATCATTGTTTTGATATCAGTTCAGAGGGCATCAACTATAGTGAGTGATGTCATGAAAGTTGTGATTGTGTGCACTGTCTCAAATGGGTACAGACCTTTTCAGGTTGGTTGAGGTAGCATAGCTGCAGAGTAGCAAATCACTCATGCGTGGCTAATTAAATAATGACAAGTGTTGTGTTTGATGTACCGCTTGCCATTATTAAATTAGGCATGCTTGAGTGATTTGCTACTCTGCAGCATCCTCAACCAACCTGAAAAGGTCTGTAGCACTGTACACAACTTTAAGAGGGAAGTGGATGGAGAGAGGGTAACCCCCTCCCACACACACATACTCACATATTTTCCCTTCCCCTCCCCCCTCCCCCTCCCCTCCCCTCCCCCTCCCCCCACCCAGGAGCTATATGAAAGTGAGCTGCAGCGGTCGGAGCAGTTAAACAGACGACTGCAGAGAGCCAAGGAGGAGGCAGCCGACTCCAAAACAAGATTAAGGTGACACAGTTTGTGTGAGTCAGTCTGGTGTTGTGGGGTGAACTGGTGCTTAGTTGGGAAACTGGGTGAGTCATAATATGTGCAGCTTGCCTCCAACTATAAACATGCTCCAGTCACAAACACAGTTGTGTAGTCCCTCGCTTGAATAGGGAGCATAGCAGTCACATGTGTTTCCTTATAAGGTAGGGAAACAACCCATGTGAATTAGTTATCGAACCACTAGTTGTTTATTGTGAAAGTGTACGATTCGAGATCTGACGTGAGATGTGTGTGTGTTGGGCCGTTGCCTTGTTTGGTCAAAGTTGGCGTTGTTTGCCCACTTAATGGATGTATCCCGGGCCAATCGTGTTTACACAACATGAACCAGACTAACAAGTGTGGTTTGAGGTAATGGGTCAACTTATCTTAGTAAGTATAGTACAAACTCCGAACTCCCAAGGGATGCATTAACTTTCCTCTAAAGTTGTAATCTCATTGTGTTTCGGGTCTTTACTGGACACACATGACTGCTCATGTCACCTAAAGAGGAGAGTGTTTGGAGAGTGTAGTCACGTACCACCAGTTCTTACCCCCCTCACACACACACACACAGTCTGGAAAAGAACAGGACCCAGCATCTACTAAACACCACCCAGAATGCAGCTGCCCGCCTCTCCTCCTCCTCCCCTCACTCCTTCACTACCTCCACTCCTATGAAGCTCAACCTGCCAGGGGTATGTTCCCACCACCAGTTCTAATGTAGAAAGTGAGCTTTGTCCCAAGGCCTTGTACCGCAGATGAGCCTTGCCCAGTGGGTAACTCTGTACAGTATCAGAAACTACCTTTCAACAATGAGATGTGGTTTGTTGATGCACATGGGTACACACATGAACATGGACAACCAATGGACCACACATTTCACTGTCAAAATGTATTACACAAAGCCACTCAATGGAAACTGTACCAGGAAGCCAATAGGAAGATGGGGGGGAAGTGGTTCATTGAACTCTTTCATGATGTCATCTGTCCCTAGGACCCATCTCCTGCTGATGACCTTTTGACCTCAGTTAGGTCAGAGTTGGACAAGTCCATAGCTAGACATCTTGACTCAGGTAAGTGAAAGTAACTTTCTGTGCATAGTTTCTCATACCTCTTGGCAGCAGTTTTGTTTACCTGTCAGCAATTATTATGGTCACAATGTATGGTACGCAAGTTAACATATTTAGGTTATTGATGTTGACATGCCAGGCAGGCCTCCGCCTCTACACCACTGAGTATAATTTGGGGGAGTGCTGAGATCTGATCCATATACCTTTTATTCCTTCATTCCAAACGTTGGAATGTAGAGACGCTTGTCTGGTAGCCATGAAGGAGTGCATGGGAACAGAACTGCATGCCTTCATTTTGTGAATGGTTGTAAATTACGTTGTTTCTTGGTTCCTCCAGTGCCTACAAGAGACACGGCAACCCGATCCACTTACAGGAGGACAAAAGGGGGAAGCCTTCTGCCCTCAAAATTTACAAAACACTCGCATTTGGACACAATCAGGCAGAACTATCACATTTAACACACACACACACACATGTAACACAATGCATCATTAGAGTTACCATACAGTGTTATAACTTGTCAAACAAGCACACCTTGGGTTATCATTCACTGCTGTTGTTCAACAGCATCACAAAGAGTTTGTTTCACACATTTAAAAATACAACATTTGGTTAGAGTACACATCTCAAATAGAACACAAAGGAGTGAATACGAGGAGAGAGAGAGTATGGTTGAACACACAGGTTTGGTACACTCCTTGGAAGGAGTGTGCAAGTTCAGGGAAATTGAATTGATTCCTAATACTATCTGCTCAATAATGCTCCGACAACAAAGGCACCGACACCAACAGCAGCCCATGCCATCCACTTGTGTCTATCTTCCACCGGCTGTGCTGGTGTAAGTGATGACTGTTTTTGTGACAGTCTGTTTGCAGCAGCCTCCGGCATGCATGTTTTAATTCCACCCTGTTGAGGGGAAAAAAACAAACAAAAAACAGATCATTCATAGTTGATGATAAACAACCGTGTCATAGCAGGTGTGATGATAAAAATAGTATTCAAAATGGTGAATGATGTTTTCTCGTCAAATTTGGAAAGGCAGGCCCACAAATGTTTCCATTTAGGTTGCCAAGGGGCCATACACATCCCGTGGGAATGAGTTCCAGAAAAGGGAAGGAATGGGGAACCACATGGGGCTCCGTCAGGTGTAACATGGTCTGTTCCCATCTGTTCCCAGTGTCAGCACACAGCTGCTGGTGAGGTCAGCTGTTGCTCATGTGTTGGGCCCACAACTAACACATGTGGACAGTGGGAACCCACAATATTGTGGCTAACTGCTTTGAATAGTGGGCACCTAGCAAGCTTCCAGGGTAGAAAAGGAACACAAAAGAAGGCTGACTCAAATATTATGCCCACAACATCCTTCCAGTAACAGATGACATGAAACTGAAATCTTCACCAAAATCTGTTTCGTTTCCAACACCTTTTGTCAGTAAGCTTCTTCAATGGACTACACGAGAACGCTCAAATTTTCCCAGTGATCAGCCCCTCAGTGCCAGTAAGCTTCTTCAATGGACTACACGAGAACGCTCAAATTTTCCCAGTGATCAGCCCCTCAGTGCCAGTGATATGCACATACTCTTAACACTTTCAGCAAAATATGGCCCACCTCCGTCACCATAGTAACATACCCCAGTTTAGTACAGCTAGTACAAGTGCTTACCCAGCCATTAATGCCCTGGAGCCAGTCCGTGAGGTACTCGTTCAGGATATCGTTCAGCCACTCTACGAGACTGCGTATCTTTTTGTGTTGCTGCCCCTCTTCGTGCAATCGTACAGCCAGCAAGCCGGCGAACAAAAATAGACCTGCTATTCTCCCAGGGTTAACTCCACTCTTCACTATTTGGATAGCTCCCTTATGAAACTCCCCACAGAGTCGCGCGTCCGAGATATCCAGGCCGCGAATCATATCTAACACCTCATCTCCATGGTCTGCTAAAAGGCGGGTACACATTCTCTCTATTATCAGCCGCGACTCCACGAAACTGGCCTCGTTCAAGGCCGGGCTGGTGCTGTCGTACCCGTCTGTGAGTCCGCTCACTCGAATGCTCTCTTGTCTCAGGGTATAGCACATCATATGACGAGCCATGTACGCGTTCTGGGTCGCGAGTTCATGATTCACTTGCTTCTTGTTCGACTGTCTGTGTGTCTTCGGCTGAGTTCTGTCAGCTGGCGGGGGCCCACTACCTTGCGGAAAGAATGATACCGGTATATACTCCGTTGTTGCCATCGAATTACTTCAAACCTACAAAAAAACGTCGTCTAAATTAGCTCGCTTGCGACAGCCCTGCTGGTTCACACTCCGTGTGGTCTAAATCCGGAAACGGTTTAAATATTCGTTTGCAGGAAATAATTATTCATTCAACATGCGCACGCGCACACGCTAGAATGTTACCCCCCATGTTGCAAGCATTTGTTGTATGAGGTACACACACAAGCACAGATGGCGACTCAATATGTGGACAACTGTGGCACTTGAGGCATACAACAGTTAATAGATCACAAACATTTCTCATTCCTAAAGTGCACCTGTTCTCAACACACCCTACATTCCTAGAGCCTGTTACTAACAGCTGCAATGTTTGTGGAGCCAAGTCACAGTGTTCACAAAGGAATCGGCATCCGAATAGACAGAGTCAATAGGATGGGCGTCTCCTGGGTAGAGCAGCAACCTGCCAAAATGTGTGTGCAGAGGAGCTGAATGATCCCATCAGTTGCAATATCAAGAGTGAACCCATGGTAATACTAGGAGGATGTGCAATACTTGTGGGGAAACACTTTGTGGGGAATACATACACCAAAGATAAGGTGTTTGCAAGCTGGGCACTCACAAGCTTTGATAAAACCCGCACAATACTATATAGCAGGTGCCACCCAGGTGCCACTTACCTCACTCGTTTTCCCATTGCTTTGAGGGTGTGGTAGAGAAACTTGCCCTGTGAAATGGGCACCCGCTGGTCCTCTGAGCCGAGGTTGATCAGCAGTGGGGCCTTAATCTGGGTGGTAGGTGGGTTGTGAAGGACAAGTTATTAGGCCAAACCAGAAATCTTACTAGCCAGCCTAACCTAATCACCAGACCCCAAAAGTTTACACAGGGACATGCAAACACAACATCCATAGTAAATAGGCTGTCTCTCATAAGCAACAGCCCTCATAATAGTCTCGTCCCAGACCCAAAACCAACCCCAGCGCGGATTGTTTTCAGCATCACATGTGGGGCTACTGGAAGCGATATACGCGCCGGATGAGGTCTGGGGACGACACTACCCTCATAAGCAACAGCCTTTCAAAATGGAGGAGGGAGCCGGAATGGCTGCAGGGTAGCGAATGACTCGTGTGCCTAATTGAAGAGTAGCGTTTGATGATGCAGTCTTGATTATTTGATGCAGTCTTGATTATTTGATGCAGTCTTGAATATTTGATGCAGTCTTGATTATTTGATGATCCACGTGTGAGTGATTTGCTACCTGCAGCATCCCTCGACTGACCTGCAAAGAACTGCAATCAAAAGGACACCTTCAGTTGAGCTGCGTGCAGAAAAGCTTATGGTGTTCATAACTTTCTAACTCCCATAGTCAAGTCTGGACAGTGCACCCCACACAGCTCCATGCCTTCAAGTAGCCTGCCTCCCTCGACATCCCATAGTCATAAGCAAAAGGCCACAGGAGGCAGCATTAGGAATTTGAAATATTTCATTACTTAGCACAATGTCAGCACTGAGGAGGTGTGACCACCCACACCCCCCCCCCCCCCCCCCCCCCTTCCCTCCATGTGAGATGATTTTTGGACCTTGTTTCAAAACGAAAGGCAGACAGTTGGGAAGTGTGTTTAGCGACTACTTAGATAAGTTCAGACAACAAAGAGCCATTATTTTAGCATTTACCATGTTTGGTAGTAAATTACACCAAGCTAGGCCAATATTGAATACCATCATGACATCATCCACTCCCATAATAGTAGCAATGAATAATATTACTGTTGCCAATCAGAACAGTCATCTAGAACTGTCCTTAGGTGCATGGTGTGAAGGTCATGTGCATGGCTCCAGCACCCCCTAGACAATTCTAACACTGCTTCACACTGTCCTCCCACACTGCTCCACACTCCCCCCACACTGTCCTCCCACACTCCCCCCACACTGCTCCACACTCCCCCCACACTGCTCCACACTCCCCCACACTGCTCCACACTCCCCCACACTGCTCCACACTCCCCCCACACTGTCTGCCACACTCCCCCCACACTGTCCTCCCCCACACTGCTCCACACTCCCCCACACTGCTCCACACTCCCCCACACTGCTCCACACTCCCCCCACACTGTCTGCCACACTCCCCCCACACTGTCCTCCCACACAATTCTAACATGCACTGCTCCACACTCCCCCCACACTGTCCTCCCCCACACTGCTCCACACTCCCCCACACTGCTCCACACTCCCCCCACACTGTCTGCCACACTCCCCCCACACTGTCCTCCCACACAATTCTAACATGCACTGCTCCACACTCCCCCACACTGCTCCACACTCCCCCCACACTGTCTGCCACACTCCCCCCACACTGTCCTCCCACACAATTCTAACATGCACTGCTCCACACAATATTACTATAAATACCAATATTATGCTTATCTTATTTGTGCAAAATTTCCATTTTCACATAATTAAAATGTTCACGTTTCCACACCTATGGTATCATTGGAAGGTGCAGACATCGATAACAAAGTTATACCCCACTCTACTCTACTTAAGTCTCCAGAGGAGATGAACTGTGTTCTCAAGCTACAGTGCCATGTTGTTGTTAGCAAGTATCTTCTGTTGTACTATCAAAGAGCTCTGCTCTTGTAATGAATGGACTCGTGTGATGTGTCTATGTGTGAGTGTGCAAAGGCCACTTGCAGTATGACACTGTGTCTACATGAGACAGACAGCCGTGGGGCTAATGGACTACTCCCACAAGTAAACAATGCTGTTATGAAACAGTACCCCCACTGGCCAATGATTTAATATCAGGTGGAGTTCCAGAAATCAACCAGGGAAAATTGTTTGTTCCAAAGTCAGTTCAAAGTTCCAGCTGGGAGGCTTGCTAAATTACCCCCAGACACTCTGTGTATTGTATACAATGGTGTATTCTAGTGTACAAGGATGTTTTGTGGAAGGGCAATATCTTGTAGGTAATTGGGACACACACACACCTTCTCAGCATGAATGATGGGAGAGACAGCCAACATTTGAGACAAAACTGCTGCTGTTGGAGGCTTGGAAGGGACGTAGGGTAGGCCAGATTCAACATAACACCTGTGGGGGGGGGGGGGGGGGGGGAGAGAGAGTGTGTGTGTGTGTGTGTGAGGGGAAAGAGTATTGACTATTGCACAATACAGGTCACCAAACACACTATCACAACACAACGCTAGTGTGAGTAGCTGTTGCACACAAGCAGTGCTCATTGTGAGCATATGACGCCCATCCTGACAGCCAGGGGGACTCATAATACAGCCGGGGGCACACACAGCATGGGGACTCATAATACAGCTGGGGGCACAGACAGCCGGGGGCACAGACAGCCAGGGGGACTCATAATACAGCCGGGGGCATAGACAGCCAGGGGGACTCATAATACAGCCGGGGGCACACACAGCAAGGGGGACTCATGATACAGCCGGGGGCACACACAGCAAGGGGGACTCATAATACAGCCGGGGGCACACACAGCAAGTGAAACTACTACAGGTATATGTCCTATTTCCAGGGGCACAGACTCACCAGTCTGGGATGTCTGTTACTTCTGTCATGGCTGCAGTGAGAGCAAGGTGGAAACAGTGAGGAGGCAACTGAGGTAGACAGACAGAACATGGCTGATACCTGGGATGTTGACAACAGGATTACGGACTGAGGCAGCCTTGTAGAAGTACTGGGGAAGGGGGGGGGGTTACAATGTGTGGTGATGCTCAGTGTGTGTGTGTGTGTGTGTGTGTGTGTGTGTGTGTGTGTGTGTGTGTGTGTGTGTGTGTGTGTGTGTGTGTGTGTGTGTGTGTGTGTGTGTGTGTGTGTGTGTGTGTGGCTCACAGGAAATTGTCCAATGAGATGTACAGAAATGAATCCTCCGTGGGACCCGCCCGTCACCCCCACCCTCTCCCCATCCACCACTCCACGCTTCAACACTGCCACTGCAGCATTCTACACAAGGGGAACATCCAACATTCATGACTATAATGACTAATCTGAAACAACTTCACAGGAATTCACCCAGGAAACGAACACATCCTGAAATACTCCTATATACAGCATACTTCCTATTTCCATGTGAACCCTGTACCCCATATTAGGGAGACTTCCTGACAACTAGGCTGTCATAGTTCGGAAACTTAATTAAAAAAGGCTTACAAACAACTTACAAACAACTTACATGGACGTCTCTCACTTCCTGTGTGCCAATCTTCCCCGGGAGACTGAAGACACTGTCCTGGCCAAACCCTCCAGAGCCACGGTAGTTTACTAAAGATAAATTCATCACCATAGCAACATGTCACTATGGCAACACACCATCTATACATGTATTGTTCTGGAGACCCCCACACCCCCCACCCCCCTCCCCCACACCCCCCACACCCCCCTCCCCCACACACCCCACACCCCCCCTCCCCCACACCCCCCACCCACTGACATCAGGCTGTGTCTTACCCATGAGCACAGCAAAGCCAAGAGCTGTCAAACACACTGGCCATGGAAAGAAGTTAGCTGTGAATACCACATGGGGTCCCCCTGGGATGTGAGGGATGGAAAATGGGAGGAGGGAGGAGGGATCGAGGAGGGAGGAATGAGGAGGAGAGAGGAGAGAGTGAGTGTGTGCAGAACGAGTATGCAAGATTGGAGGTGCCTACCATGAGGTGCGACAATGAGGGGAGGGAGGGGGGAGGAGGGGTCAGGCTTGGGCATCGTGAGGACACCTTCATAAGGAATGTCACCTGCACACAACAGAGGCAGTAACCATGGTAACCCCAGGCTCCCCAGCTGCAGTACCTCACACACCTTCCTCTGGAGTGAACTCTATGATCTCCCAGGTGACTCCCTCCGTCAGAGGACTGGGCATGGCAGCTAAGGAGAGGGAGAGTGTCAACTACAAGTGATTTCAATGTACAGTTTTGTCAGCTAACCAAGCTTCGTCCATGACACGGTGACACCAGGAGCAGCAGGCAGGGCCCCAACAAACTAGAGAGGCAGAGATGGGGTTGAGCATTGGCAAGACAACTTGAATCTTCCACTCACCAGCTTTGGTGGGGTGCTGGGAGAGGCAAACTGTGCAACCACTAGGCCATGAGCGACATCCAATACTGTCCATGTTCCCTTCTCCCCTTGTCCCTCTGTCACCCTGTGCACTCCTCCCCCCTCCACCTCCACACACACCACATTTTGAGTACTTCCCCACCAGCTATGCAGCAGGACTTTCTTGCCCTCAGCATCCCAACAGCGAGCAGGGAGGAGAGCAGTGTAGAGCCCAGGAAAACCACCTCCTAAGAGGGAGGGAGGGTGGAGGAAGGGAAGGAGGGGAGGGAGGAGGGTGGAGGAAGGGAAGGAGGAGGGTGGAGGAAGGGAAGGAGGGGAGGTAGGAGGGTGGAGGAAGAAGAGGGAGGAGGGTGGAGGGAGGAGGGTGGAGGGAGGTAGGAGGGTGGAGGGAGGGAAGGAGGAGGGTGGAGGGAGGGAGGGAGGAGGGTGGAGGAAGGAGAGGGAGGAGGGTGGAGGGAGGGTTATGATGCATACTACAGGAGGTGACTCACCTTGGGGAGGTCTATTCACAATGTCTACCACAGTGGAGACGGTCTTTGTGGGCCAGTTGATCTGGAGAGAGGGAGGGAGGGGGAGGAGTGGAGACAGGAGGGAGGGAGGGAGGAGGGTAGGGAGGGAGGAGGGGGAGGAGTGGAGACAGGAGGGAGGGAGGGAGGAGGGGGAGGAGTGGAGACAGGAGGGAGGGAGGGAGGGAGGAGGGTTTGAGCCATTGTACAATTGTTGGAGTCTTTGTACCATTTTGAGAGCAGCACAGGAGTGGTGTGGTCCACCAGCCACAGCCTCCAGGTAGACCAGTTTATCTCCCTGGTTGTTGAAGCGAGGGGAGAACACATGGTGGGTGGTATCGGTGAGCCGTGCTGTGGGCAACAGACAAGAGACCTTGATCCTCTTGTGTTGGGGTGTGTAGGAAGATTTGCTACTTACACCATTCCCCAGACTTGAAGTCTGTGTGGTACAGGGCACCCCTGGACAGTAAGGTACATGACCAGTGTTACGTCATGAGGGAGGTGTGTGAGGGAGAAGTTTGTACCTTCGGTTGAAACAGTAAATGAAGCCAAGCTTTCGTGGCGTGTTCTCCCAGCCCACAAACACTAACCCTCCTTCCTCTCCCGGCACCCACTGTGCCTGACCAGCTGTGCATGTGTGTGTTGAGAGGCAGGGAGGGAAAGGGGAGGGAGGGAGAGGGAGACGGAGGAAGTGAAATTCACACTTTCCCATTCAGTTCTGGCTAACCCATGCATCACAACACCCCACCTCTCCCCTCCCCCCTCCCCATCTCCCACCTGATATGTCTCCCATCTTGCTAGTGTCAACCACGGAACACCCCTCTGTCCTCACGTTGACCACACCCACCACTGGACACACCACACCTTTCAGTTGCTCCCCCCAGTCTGGCTCAAACACATACTCAGTCCCTCGCTGGCAGCCCTCCTCCGACTGATCCACTGCGAGGGGAAGAGGAGAGGTACAAGAGAGTTTCTGTAAAACAGTTCACTGGCTTGCGTCACTAAGACAAGCTTACCTTTCTTGAAGTAGGAGGTTGTCTTGGGTTTCTCCTTTTCAGCGATATACAGCAGCCATTCTCCACTGGCAGAGAGCTGGAAAGAACCAAAGTGGGCTGCAGAGAGTGTGTGTGAGGGGAGGAGATACGTTCTGGTCAATACACAGAAGGTAGATGAGCTTACGGCAGTTGGTGACGACTTACGGTCTTCATTGATCTTGCCGTGTTTCTTAAGGGATTTCACATCAATGGTGTTCAGCAGGCTACCCTCGCTCCATACCTGGGGGACACTCCAAACAGCTTACTAACAACACTTGTATCACCGCAAGCAATAGACGCTGGGTCAGAGGTACACCTACCTACCTCAATGTACTGCTGTGGCTCTGTAGGGCTGTCCTCCTGCGGTGACCGTGCCGGCTTGTCCTTCAGCAGCACAGCCTTGGTTGCAGAGTCAGACGCATAGGAGACCTTCAAACTGCAAGCAAACACTGTGGTTAGCCACGCCCACCTGGACTACACTATACACAAAGATCCTCACACTCTAGTGGCGTCAGCCTGGAAGGCGCTAGCAGCGACCTTCTCCACCCTGCCTTCCTCCACTGCCACAAAGTAAGACTTGGTGAACACGACCTTCCTGCCCCTCTCCAGCTCCCGCTGGCTCCAGAAGGCCTCGATCTCGAAGCGCGGACCACCGGACGCATGGATCCTACCTCCCACAGCGGTAGGGAGCTGACAGCATTCCCTGAACACGCGGCAGGCTCGCTCGCAGAACTCGGCCTCGCTACCAGCCATGGGGACGTCTGCAGAGTATCTAGCACACCACGTGTACAGTGGATGATCATATGAGTGGACGGACATAAACGGACAGCCTCGTCCCATGTGTCTACACGCGTTATAGTAAACGGACGTCAACAAAAACGTCCGAAAACATTCCAAAACAAATGACGTAATTTGTGAGTGCAATGAGGGGGCGGGGACATCCACGAATGAATGTATGATGAATAAAAATATAATCAACCAATGATATTCATGGTATATTCAAGCTGCGCTAGCTATCACTCAGTTCAGTTTTGTAGGGGTTTAGTGTCTCCAGCAAATTCTGAAGTGTCTGGGTTGTGCTCTCGGAGTCGCACTTCTGTCCCAGACGTTCTTCCACAGTCACATGTGTTGCTTGCAGCTCATGATAGCAGGCTGTCCTCTGTTGTCTGTCACCCGCAGCCGACAATCTTTTGGAGCGGTGGGGAGCTGTGAGGATTAGAAACTGTAGCATGAAAAACACGTCAGCTGCAATGGGTACCCTGAAACTCACATTTGCAAGTTTGAATGGAGTCGGAGAACCTGTGCACTATCATTGCAACTGCTGCACTCAGCGTCTCCAAATGTCTGCACGCAAGATAAAGATCGATGCAATCTGTCCCTCCATCCCCCCTCCTCCATCCTCCCTCTCCATCCCCCCTCTGCTCCCCCCCCCCCTCCTCTCTAACCTCTGCTCCTGTTGACTGCCAATGAGCTGTCTGAGAGCTGGAAGCAGCACCACACACACTGCCAGTGTCCACGGTCCCCTGTGCAACACAGCCTCATGGTCAATACATAACCAGCTACACCAGGCACACTCACTGGCACTAGGCCTTGATAGATTATGCTGGCATAATTTTGAGCATAATAGGTGCTCTTGAGCATCAAGAATTATGCTGGCATAATAGGCTGGTTTTCATGATGATCCAGGCATAATAGGCTGATTTCTTGAATGATTGACTCTCACTCTCAGTACCTGTAGTCTCAACTGTTTTATTACAACTGCCAGGCTGTTCCTTCAGTCTGCAGTGATACAGTTCTAGGTCAAGAGTCCACAATTACATACAGGCTAGAACGGGTTAAGTTAATTAAGTGTGCATTAACTGGGAAAACCACATGGTTGATTGAAATTTCTGGTTTTTTTTTGCTATATGTGTCTTGTAACTCATGTTTTAAGTTGTCTGTTCATGTTTTCAACTGTGGTATATAAAATTTCTGTGGTGAATCGAAAAGCATAATAGGTGAATTATAAAGCATAATGGGTCAAAATTTTGGGAATCAGAGAATAGAATAATAGGCAGGTGCTTGAGCATAATCTATCAAGGCCTAACTGGCACTCATTACACAAGGCTGCTACAGTCTACACTCACTGGCACCCATTACGCAGGGCTGCTACAGTCCACACTCACTGGCACCCATTACGCAGGGCTGCTACAGCCCACACTCACTGGCACCCATTACGCAGGGCTGCTACAGTCCACACTCACTGCACTGCTATGAAGCAGTCCACAATGTCAATGAAGAGGGATACGTCTGCGTTGCCAGGTGAGAAGCAGCCCTGCAGTGTATTGGTCGAGGCCTGCAGCCCCTTGTCCCGCTGCCACAGCTGTAGCACACTCTCCAGCAGCTGTGAGAGCGAACAGAGAGACAGTCATACCAGCTACGTAGAGAGTTAGATGCTCCACCACCACCTCAGCCCTCTCCCTCATTATCTCCATGACATCAGAGTGGCCAGAACAGACCTCCTCGATTGCCGCATGTTGCTGGAGAGAAGATGGTCACAGAGTGAGATACATGTACACACAGTAACACACATCATTCTTACTGTTGACAGGAATTCCCCAGACTTTTCAAACAACTGTAATTCTCCCAATCCTGCAAGAGACTGAGGGGGCATGGTAGGGTTCCAGGACATGCGATGACACCGTCCCTCTGCGAGCTACAGAGAGAGAGAGAGAGAGAGAGAGTTGACCCTGATCAGCAAACATAGGTGGGGGGGCACACACCTCATCTTCAGCCTCCTCTTCCGGTGCCGTCTTGATCAACATGCCACGCCTCCTCTTCCTGGAGTGGCGGTAGTAGTGGCTGTCTCGGGAGACACGAGGAACCACCACCACCTGCACAGGACACACAGAGTCACCCTCCTCACCTCCCAGAGGAAAGGTACCCACCTGTTCACTGTCCCAGTCAGGCCTCCCCCCACCCCCTTCTGCCATTACTCCAGTGGCACCATCCGCTTTCTCTGGCATGTCATCCCATGTGCTGTTCCCTCCTCTCTCTCCCACAGCATCACTGCTCACTGGCTTTCTGAGTTCGTTCAGTAGAGACTGGACGTCGTTAGCAAGTGAGTCTGGACTACTGACATACTGCGGGGAGGTGGGGAGTGACAGGGGAGAAGTGGGGAGGGAGGGGGGTGACAGTGTGGAAGTGGGAAGGGAAGATGTTGGCTGTGTGGAGGTGGGAAGGGAGGAGGGTGACTGTGTGGAGGTGGGAAGGGAAGATGTTGGCTGTGTGGAGGTGGGAAGGGAGGAGGGTGCTTGTGTGGAGTTGGGGAGGGAGGAGGGTGCTTGTGTGGAGTTGGGGAGGGAGGAGGGTGCTTGTGTGAAGTTGGGGAGGGAGGAGGGTGACTGTCTGGAGGTGGGGAGGGAGGAGGGTGACTGTGTGGAGGTGGGGAGGGAGGGCACTGAAAGAGGAACACTTTCATTCTGTTTGTCCTTCCTGCGGTCTGCTTCCTTCACACCAGAAACAGAGACTCCATTGTCAGTGGCACCATCCTCACATTGACTGACACCCTTCTGCCCCGAGGGGGACAGTCTGCCGCCACTCTCAAAGTCCAGGGACTTGCTGCGCTGGTGGGAGGGGAGGGGAGAGTCGACCGACTCAGAGGAATCGAGGCTGGTGAGGCTGGTGAGGGAGGAGGAGGAAGTAAGATGAAGATTATCGGTGGTGGTCTGGTCCAGAGACATGGTCACGACTTGCTGCTTCTTGTGGGAGCCACAAGCCACCCTCTGCAGAGAATGGTATCTCAGTAAATGTCTGCTTAAGTCCTGTCACTCTACTGCTCACCTCCAGAGCACTGCTAGATTCCCCACTGGCAACTGTAGACCTCCGGAGCCTGTTCTTCCGCTGTGGTTTACGAGGTGGTATAGCAGCTGAAGAGGGTGTGGTCTCTGTGGGCGTGGTCTCTGTGGGCGTGGTAGGGGGCTGGCTCCCACCTGAATGAGAGCGGGTTGGAACGAGGGCCTTCACAAGAGCACAATAGTTGGAGTCAAATGATTTGTTTCTGCGTAGCTCTTCTGGGACTTTCATGACATGTCGAAGAACACGTCTCTCCTGAAAGAGGATGAGGATCCGCTTGGCCTGGGAGAAGAGGAGGGGGAGGGAGAGGTAGGAGGGAGGAGGGGTAGGAGGGAGGAGGGGTAGGGAGAGGTAGGAGGGAGGAGAGGTAGGAGAGAAAAGGAGGAAGGAAGGAGTATGTCCCTATAAGCTAGTACAATTCAAGATACTGCACAGAAATCTCTTTGCCGTTGCCATGGAGCACCAATCACTCAAAGATATTACTCAGCTCCTCACCTGTTCTGGTGTGTATGTGGGATTTTCGTCGGAGGTCTGCAGACAGCTCTTGGCAGTGGTAGCTGTGCAGGAGAGGAAATGGAGGAGGGAGGTGGCAAGGGGGGCGTGGGAGGGGTGGGCCCCCAGTTGTTGCTCCACCAGCGAAAGAGCCAGCACCAGCGAGGGCTCAGTCAGGGCTGGCTGCGGGAAAGAGGGAAGAGAGTGACGTACACATGGACTTTCTGCCCCTCCTGTCTACACACCTTCCGTCCTGGTTGTACAGGTGTCCCCACAACGTTCCCCAGTGCGGTCCAACCGTGGTGCTGGAAGTCCAGAGAGTTGGACAAGATGGAGAGGTGCATGCAGGAGAGGATGTGGGAGGCACCACGCCTCTCCACTAGCGAGTGCTGATTCTGGCAGGAGGTGGTCAGGATGGCCACCAGGTGCAGCCAGAGCGGACCAAACTTTACTGCCAGAGCATTCATTTTCTGGTCGTGCATGTGTGTGTGTAGGGAAGGGAGGGAGGGAGAAGAGAAGGAGGAGAGGGAGGAGAGGGAGGAGAGGGAGGAGAGGGAGGAGAGGGAGGAGAGGGAGGAGAGGGAGGAGAGGGAGGAGAGGGAGGAGAGGGAGGAGAGGGAGGAGAGGGAGGAGAGGGAGGAGAGGGAGGAGAGGGAGGAGAGGGAGAGAGGGAGAGGGAGTAGAGGGAGGAGAGGGAGGAGAGGGAGGAGAGGGAGGAGAGGGAGAGAGGGAGAGGGAGGAGAGGGAGGAGAGGGAGAGAGGGAGAGGGAGGAGAGGGAGGAGAGGGAGAGAGGGAGAGGGAGGAGAGGGAGAGAGGGAGAGGGAGGAGAGGGAGAGAGGGAGAGAGGGAGAGGGAGGAGAGGGAGAGAGGGAGAAGAGGGAGGAGAGGGAGAGAGGGAGAGGGAGAGGGAGGAGAGGGAGAGAGGGAGAGGGAGGAGAGGGAGGAGAGGGAGAGAGGGAGAGGGAGGAGAGGGACATGCACTAACCAGCAACTAAAGTAGATGGGCATATATTTACTGTTCTCACAGGTATGGAGCAGAGGTGTACGGTGATGTCAACCAGAAAGTGGAGGCAAGGAACGTCTGCAGGATGCAAGCATTCGGGCCTTGCCCCCTCCTTCTGCGTCTTGCCATACGTCTCCAAGAACTCCTTGTAAGTTTGCTGTAAGGAGGGGTCTTCTCGCTCCATCGTCTGGACAGGAGAAAAATAAAAGTCAACACATGTTGACAATTGCCATATAAGGCGCTCACCTTGAGGGCAGGGTAGAGGGAGTCGATGAGGGTGGAGGTCACATCCCTGTGGCCCTGGTGGAGCAGCTGGTACCCGATACTGTTGCCAACCTGCTCGTATGGCTGGGGGAGGGGAAGAGAGGGGAGGGGGAGAGGGGAGGGAGAGAGGGGAGGGAGAGAGGGGAGGGAAAGAGAGGGGAGGGGAAGAGAGGGGAGGGAGAGAGGGGACAAACATGTAAAGGGTCATTGCTACAATCTTCAATTTCGCACTGTGTACTCTTCATGGTAGTATAGCTCAGCATCCTATCAACTAGTCTTGGAACCAGTCCGTGTGCAAGGGTCTGGTTCTGAGACTACCTATCAACCTGGTGTATATAGTGCACAATAGCTTTGTAGTAACTCTATTGGATTACAGTATGAAAGCACAGCACTTTATACAGCCAGGGGTATCCCCTGAGGGAGAAAACATTTGACAAACATTTGAGCCATTTATGGTGAGATTGCTCCCCCACAAAACATGGAGTATAGAACCCACAGGAATTCACACACCCCATTACTCCTCACACCTGATCCACTACAAATCTTTCTTACTGGTGGAGGTTTTTGCTTGTTGTAGCCGATCCTCCTGGCAGCAACCTCCTGAGCAATCCTCTGCAGTCGGCTCCGTAGACCTGGACAGACAAAACACACATTCAACATTGAAACATGTCCTCCTGCCCTCTCTCCCTTCTCTCCACCCCATCCCTCTCTCCCCTCCTCCCCTCTCCATACACTCACCTTCCTCACACTCACCTGAATCCAGCTGGGACCCCTCTAGGTCCACAGAACAGTTGGAGATGCTGAGGCTGGAGACAGTGGATGGGGTGTTGTTTCGCTCCAGGAGGGGAGGGCAGGGAGACTGGAGAGGAGAGAAGTGGTCATTTCAAATCCTCGCCACTGACCCAGAACTCACATTGTGCTGGTGTCTCTTTGGTTTGGCAGGCGGTGCCGACGTGACTACCTTCCCTGGAGTCTGGGGCAGCATGCGGCGGACTGGCATGTCCGCTGAACTGTTGGAATGAGTAACAGCTGAGAATACCACTGTATGGGAGTCCATCACTCTTTCCCCCTCACCTACACACCTTCACTCTTTCTCCCTCACCTGCACACCCCCTCACCCTTTCACTCTTTCTCCCCCTCACCTGCACACCAGCTGTAGTCGGACACTATCCCCAAGGTCAAGAAACGCTCCAGCTGGCATAGCCATCGGCTCCCCTCCCGGTGTCACCACCTCGCCATTCACCCTACACACACCCTCGATCACTCTCACCAGCCCTCTCTCCTCCTCACCCCCCATCTCCACATCACAGCAGTAGTGATCCCTTTCTGTGGTGGGAGGGAGGAGAAGGGGAGGGGGGGAGTTCGGCGCCTGGGTGTCCGGGACCAGGTGGGCGTGGGATGCTGAGGGACAGATCCATGAAATGTGCATAATTTACCAGTACACTACTTTCACTGCAGGCTGCCGCCGTCATGCAGCTCGTCCCACTGACAGCAATTCACACACGTTATGCTCATGCATGCTACACGCGAACTAACCAATGATCTGTCTGCCTGGCTGCAGGCGGTAGACTTGTCTGCTGTGCGTGTCCACTAGACGCGGGTTGCTGCTGGCGCGCGGTGGCTGTGGCTTCTCCATCACACGGTTGGCTTCGAGAGCGTTCAAGTTGCGCACGAGCTTATTATGGAGTTAGATGACGGATCATTTATACTACATTAGGCAGTGGGTGGAGGTACAATCATGCATCCATATTGGGACATACTCATATTCACATTTAATATAAATTTCTATACAAAGTAGGACTACATGAGCGAGATGGCTGGTGAGTGGCTGGTGAAATATGGGTCAGTTCAACACGTACTCCCAGAAGTCCTGGTCGTACCCCTCATACACATGGTCCAACACAACCTTCCTACGTGCCTCACAGTACCTGCACGTGTGTGCATCAATGTGTGTGTGCGTGTGTGTGTGTGTGTGTATCAGTCAGGGTTGTAGTAATTGAAAAACCAAATGTAATGACTACGTAATGATTACAGGTTTTCAAACACAGTAATTTGTAATTGTAATTTCACTTCACAACAACTGATGTAATTTGTAATGCTGAACAAAAGGCATGTAATTGTTTGCAGGGGATAGTAAAACACCAATTACAAGTTCAATTACAATACTGGCAAACTCAGCTGACTACATCCTGTTCAAGACATGTGGCAAGAGCATGCTTTGTCAGCACATTTAATTAAAACCAAATCACAACCACTTTGACCTGTAATTAAACAATGTAATTTGTAATTTTGTCATTTTTCTGTAATTGTAATCATTACTTGTAAGCAACCTTGGTAATTGTAATGGGTATTAATTGACGATTCAGGCTCAAGTAATTGTAATTAATAAAACCATGCCAGAATTCAATTACTACAACCCTGGTATCAGTGTGTGTGCATCAGTATGTGTGTGTGTGCAAATATAAGCCCCTCTAATTAGCTCTTGTTCCATTAGCTGGGGAATGATCACTAAGGACTATAGACACATGTGAACACAAGAAGTTGCAGAAAACTAATGACCCCTCATCTCCCTCCCCTCCTCCCTTCTCACTTGGTCTTGTCCTGGACAAATATCTTCATGTCTGTGAGAGAGTCTCTTGACAGATCTCTCTCCAAGTATTCTGATAGCATCTCTGTCGCCATCTCCAGGTCCCTCTGGTTGTCCTGTAGAGGGAGGGAGAGGAAGGGAGGAATGTAGATACACATCAGGGGGAGAGGGAGGAGAGAGGGAGGAGAGAGGGAGGAGAGGAAGGGAAGAACGGAAAGGGGTAGTATCCCTTTACTTCAAAGATGTAAGTGTGGTTGTTCTTTTTGAGGTAGTAGGCGAAGGCATAGGTATACATGAGTGTTTGTCTACACTGACAGAGGACATCTACTGCACGCTTTAGAAACTGAGCCTGGAGGGGAAGAGAGGGGTAGTGATGGGGGGTGAGGAGGGGCGAGGAGGGAAAGAGAGGAGAAGTGATGGGGGTGAAGAGGGAGGGGGTGAGGAGGGAAAGAGAGGAGAAGTGATGGGGTGAAGAGGGAGGGGTGAGGAGGAGGCGCACTTCAATCCATGACATGTTCAGTTGCTGCATTTCCTGCATCCTCTGGTGGGCAGTTTCATACAACTGTGAGGTAGGGAGGGAAGTGAGGGAGGGGGGAGTGAGGGAGGGGCTGGAGGTAGGAAGGAGTATTGTATAACCTTGTGTTCCATTCTAGAGCTCTTCAGATGGTTCATGTAACGATTGCAGTAGAATAGGTACCTCTCCAGTGCCTCCCGGGATCTCTATGTGTGTCATGTGTGGAGAGGGAGGGTGTATGTGTGTGTGTGGAGGGCAGTGAGGGGGGTGGTAGGAGTCCTGCCGAGGTAATGTCCTATGACTCACAGCCTGTGCACTTCTGGCAGCCAGTGCATCGTGCTCATTGTACCTGTTGCAGTGGTACCTGCACGAAGGGAGCACATGCACCAGTCCTTTAACCAAGAGTATGCTCACACCTCCTACCACCTCACCAGCTGGAGCCGTGCGGCTCCCAGGGTCCAAGACAGACCCAGCAGAACTCCGCCTTGCAGGTACTGCAGTGCATGTGGTTGCAGCCGCCATTCTTCTCAATGGTAGCATGACACTTTGGACACTCCTGTGAGAGATACACATTGCTACCATTGCTACTGCGTACCATCTCCCTCCCCTCCTCCTTCCTCCCCTCCTCCCTCCTCCTCCTCCTCCCCTCCTCCCTCCTCCCCTCCTCCTTCCTCCCTCCTACCTTACCTTCGTATTGCAATGAATCCAGTTCGAGGTTTCACTGTCATCATCACACTTTTTTAACCATAGCTTCAGATACTACATAGGTGTGGAGTGTGTGAGGGTGTGAGGATATGAGCGGATGAGGATGTAAGGGTGTTATGTGAGTGCCCTCACCTCACACAAGATTGGTTCATGGGCGTCACGACTGCACTTGAAGCTAGGGAAGAAGAGACAACATGAGAGTGGAGCCGCTCTGTCTAGACACTACCTATCGTACCAGAAGGAGTGTCCGCAGGAGCAAGTGACAGGGGAGTGGTCCATGGTGGTGGTAAGGACGGCGTTGGGACACCCGGGGGAGGGGCACCACTTGAGGTGTGGATGGTCCTGGACAAAACTGTTTGTGATCAGCAACTGGTACTTTTGTTTCACTTCAGCATCGCACAGTAGCTCCCTGTGAGGGTGACAGGAGGAAAGGGGGGAGAGTCAGGTACACACGAGACAGTCAGGTGTGGCAACGTACAGGACAGTGGCCTCGTCCACCACAATGTCACAGGAAGTAGCTTGGCAGGAGATGGTCTGGGAGGGTGAACACAGGAAGGATCATCACTGAGACAAGTTCCACCAGTTCCCTCCGCCTACCTGTCCTCTCCCCTCACACATTATCATGACACAGAGATACGAGTTCCAGCACTGCCGGCAAAACAAGTGTCCACACTCCAGGCCACTCATTTCCTACAGAAGCACACACACACTGTCACACACTATCACACATTCCCCAGACAAGAGCAAAGTTTCTAGGAATCGATCTAGTGCCAGAAACTTGCACCAGTCCAGGAAACAGTAAGTGGCTTCCAACAATGATTCAACCGTGGTGTTGTCTTACTGAGAGGGGGTAGGACATCATGCACACATCACAGATGTACTCTTGACCGGGACTAGCGGCTGCACCACACGTAGCCGTCAACTGTGCCTGGAGCGTGAGAACGGTGGTAGTAACCGTGTGTGTGAGGAGTGAGTCACTGCTCACCTTCAGGTTGGGAGGGTTTGGCTGCGGTCTCCTTCTCTGAGGGTGCACCAAATGAGCCTGTCGGAACAGTTCCTCCTGGTCACCAGCATAGTACCTAAAGGGTTAGGGACATGTGCGGGGTAGTTCTCAGTCGGTTGGGAGATGAAGTGGCCTGGGAACAAGGTGAGCTTGCTACCAAACTCTACTGTGCACTTGTGGTCCAGCGGTGTGCGGTGGTGTGCAGTTACCTTTCCAGTAACTTCTCTTTGTCCCACTTGCAAGTGGTTAGGAGGATGCGCACATGGGGAGTGGGAAGCTGGGTGGAGGGGAGGGAGACCGTCACCAGGGAAGAAGAGGACACAAGTGAGTGTGTGCATACCTGGAACACAGCATTGACCTCGTGAATAATGTCAAACATCTTCTTAGAGATCATGTCTGGTGTGAGGGTCTGATAGGAGGTGGGAGGCGGGGCAACCTGCATACCCCCCACACTGTCCACCCCTTCCTCCCCAGAGAACTGGAGACCATCGTCTATCTCAAATCCTTCTTCCCCATCCTCTTCTTCTTCTTCTTCACTGCTGTCCTCCAAATAAAATTCATCATCTGACATCTGTACACCGCGCATGTGAGGAAGAACAGCCACGTCACTCCCACGGGTCATACTTACGTCTGGGTCTACCAGCCAGCAGACAGACTATGCACAAGCAGTGAATATGTTACCTCGCCTCCGTTTACTGCGCTGTTCTTCAGGAGACCTGCTTCATCCGTGTACGAAAGCTTACTAACAACAAACAGCAGATGGAGATGCAGATGTTTATTAGCTTTGATCTAAAAATAGCACTTTTACCCAAATAAAGCGCATAGCTGACAGCAGTTCTACAAATAGAATGAAGATCGGCCAGTTGCCTTGGTAACCGAGGTACGCTAACAAATTCTAATTAATACCCGCCAAGTCAAGATGAGTACAAATCTAAACAGCAAGACTCTAATAGCCAACTGGGTGGAAGATGTGAGGGTACTTTGTGTGGAAAAGTTGTGGAAGCTTCCTCCTCCTCATCCTTCCTCCCCCTCCTCCCTCCTTCCTCCTCATCCTTCCTCCCCTTCCCTCCTCCTCCCTCCTTCCTCCTCCTCCCTCCTCCTTCAGAGGCAGTGTGCCCACCTGGAGGAGGGCAACAGGAACAAGGATGGCACTCTCATGACTAAGCTACACAGAGAGGGTCACAAGGTACTGGAGGGCATGGGCTAATGATTAGGGTCCATGTACTTACTACAGTCTCCATCACCACCTTCACTGTACAGGGAGTTCTCAGCACAGAGCTGGACGCTCCTACAGAGGTCAGCACGACAGTGAAGGACTCCTACCTTCCTCCAACCCCACTTCGCGTTAGGACCACAGGTGATGGCTGCCTATGCTTGGTCAGTCTGCAGTGAAAATCACACACACACACACAACACACACACACACACACACACGTTAGGCAAAAGACAGGAGCAACTAAAGCAGCAACTGTTTGAGATGGTTAGGTATGTCCGCTATCATACACCACTGTGGGTATGTCCGCTATCACACACCACTGTGGGTATGTCCGCTATCACACACCACTATGGGTAGGGTGCAACCCATCCTGTTCCTCTCCCACAGCTCTGAAGTTCACGAGGAGTTCCACCCTCCCCCTATTCCCATTGACTACACCTCCACCACCATGAAAGACTTTGGCAAAGGTAGTGATAATAATGAGAACATTTACAGTAAATTATCCATGTTTAACGGGAGATTGTTACATAGGCAGTAAGTCACCGTCCTTCTTCTGTTTGCCTGTAGACTTCAGTCCAAG
This sequence comes from Agelas oroides, assembly GCA_949130485.1. Taxonomy (NCBI): domain Eukaryota; kingdom Metazoa; phylum Porifera; class Demospongiae; order Agelasida; family Agelasidae; genus Agelas; species Agelas oroides. The sequence goes on along the minus strand of OX422204.1, from coordinate 587,577 downwards.
CAAGATCCCACCAACAAAAGTGAGTCAATCATTCAGCAGGCTGTGGAGACGGCATTCTGCAAATATAGCATGTGACAAGAAAGAGGAGAGTCTCATTAAATATCTCATTATAAAAATATTTCTGGGGACTTCCCCCTCCATAGGAGCATTCTCTATACCAGGATCAGCCAGTCAGCTACTGGACAGAGAACCTGCACACAGTGACGGGGGTGACCCAAGTGAACCCGGCCCGCCCCTCACCCTTCAAGAAGAATGCAGCATTCAGCACCCCCATAGAGGAGTACCTCGACCAACCCAAACCACACGGCATTGGATAGCTACACTACTGACTCAAGCTGCAATATACAATGCACCACTACTGACTCAAGCTGCAATATACAATGCACCACTACTGACTCAAGCTAGCTGCATGCACCACTATGATTACAGTTAATGGCAGGAATTGCAGGCATGCGAATAATGTTGGGGGTGGGGCTGATGCAAAGGCTGCGCGATGATAATTGACCTAGATGGCAGTGCAGATTGCTGCGATGGTTAGAGTGGACTCGGGCGCAAGGAAGCGTTCCATAACCCGCTGCCGCACGGCAAGCGGAGGTGAGCTTACTCCAGGGGCAATAACGGCTGGGAAGTGTAGCCAGCCGGGGAGTTCACACATGCATGATCCAGATGTGATGGCCAGATCTTCTGCATGCAGGCCCCAGGCGTTCTGCGATGGGCGAGTACATTCCCGCACCGGGGACGAGACCCCTGTCCGCCCAGTGTAAGGACAGTTTCCTTGGGATCCTGCTGTAGGGTATACTAGATCTAAGCCTCCTTATTCCCCCCTCCCTCCAGTCATTGCCTCCCCTTCTGCTGCGGACTACAGTCCCAACACCCAGCTCACCCACCCACGCTCCCCACAGTACACCATCCAGAGCAGACCTTACCCGCGCAAGAGTAAGCTGCCCTGCCATAGCTGTGTACGTACATTGCAGACCTGTCACTTGCTCTCAACTTCTGTCTCCCTGGCAGCTCCTCAAACACCAGCACCAAGTGAGTATGACATGGAGAAGGGTTTAGTTTGGAAGGACAGGAATTTCTCCCTGCGACCGAAGGATGTCACTTGGCCCTATGACACAAGAAGTTGGTAGACACAGTGTCCACTCATGGCAGGATGATGATGTCTTCTCTCTGTTCACTGTAGAGGATGCCCACTTGACATGCAGTCCTGGAGCAGGCCACTACATCTGTACAGACAAGGACACCGGGGAAGGTGTCAAACAAAGCGTCAGTGCACGACATAAAGAGGGGATCCATGCTGGATACCCAAATCCACTTGTGCAGCCTGTGGACACTCATGGTAGGTGGGGCATTGTACTTGTGTTCATTGTGTGCATGTGCAGTTACTATATTGCAAAATGTTGTGTGTTCCTGTGCAGGGTTTGCTACGCCAGGTCCTAGCTACTGCCCTGCTTCAGTGCGTGGACCAGAATACAGCTGTGGCACAAGCACCATGAAGAAAGAGGAGGGAGTAACTGTTGGACCTGGTAGGATCGGTAACTGTTGGACCTGGTAGGATCGGTAACTGTTGGACCTGGTAGGATCGGTAACTGTTGGACCTGGTAGGATCGGTAACTGTTGGACCTGGTAGGATCGGTAACTGTTGGACCTGGTAGGATCGGTAACTGTTGGACCTGGTAGGATCGGTAACTGTTGGACCTGGTAGGATCGGTAACTGTTGGACCTGGTAGGATCGGTAACTGTTGGACCTGGTAGGATCGGTAACTGTTGGACCTGGTAGGATCGGTAACTGTTGGACCTGGTAGGATCGGTAACTGTTGGACCTGGTAGGATCGGTAACTGTTGGACCTGGTAGGATCGGTAACTGTTGGACCTGGTAGGATCGGTAACTGTTGGACCTGGTAGGATCGGTAACTGTTGGACCTGGTAGGATCGGTAACTGTTGGACCTGGTAGGATCGGTAACTGTTGGACCTGGTAGGATCGGTAACTGTTAGTTTGACTCTCATGCACTGCAGGCCCAGCTGTGTACACCCTTCCTATTCCCATACTCCCATCGGCCTACTGCGGTGAGAGGCTGTCTGTGGACTGGGACCCACATTATCCTGCCCCAAATGAATACAGGATACCAGGGCTGGTGGGCAGTGGCCCAGCTAAATCATTTGGTATCAAGACGGAGAGACAGAATGGTGAGGCAGCGTCCAGAGGTGTTGCAAATATATTTCATTATTCCCCTCTCTTACTCCTCGCAGAGGTGGCCTCTCCAGGCCCTAGTAGGTACTATCCTCGCTCAACCAAATCAGCAGTGGCCCACAGCATCACCTACCGTGCTTTCCCCACACCAAGTAAATACAATATTAAGTACTGTACATTACATAGTTATCAGTTTGTCTTTTTGTCCAGCTGAGAAGCGCCCTGGGTCAGCGCAGTATACACCCACTCCTGCTGACCTTCTCCACACCCCACAGTACAGCTGCCGACCTCACTGTCTCCCCACATTCCCTGACATCCTCAACTACCCTGAACATGGTACACCATTACCTCCATATATGGTCAGAGTACAGGTTTGAATCCTGGCTTGATCTCAGTGTTCTCATGGTTGCCTTATTTCTGGTGGACGTAGCTGCTAGTACTTTTATGTACCTATCACAGCTCCTCTGCAGACCCCCAGTGCTGCTGAATACAGATGTGGCCCTGATTTTCAGGAGAACAGTAACCCTGCCTACTCTATTGGACTGCCCCTCCCTCAGAAGCCAAGTAAGAACAGTGCCAGTAGTCTAACCCTCAAACAACCGGTCTCTCGGGCTAACGATTGTATGGTATATCATGTGTAGCAAGAGCGCATAAGAACGGGCGGCTAGAGTAAGAGCGTGTAACTCCAATAGAAGCCCGTAGTCTGGGCAAAATTATTGAACCGTACTAAAAATAGAACACCCGGTCACGTGCGTGCTTAGCAACAATGCATAGGGCCTATGTCAACGCAGCGTGCGCAGGGCGTGTTACTATTTTTAGTACTGGCGGTAAATTGCGCCTGGTTTCGAATTTTACGTAGTTACACGCTCTTACTCTAGCCGCCCGTTCTTATGCGCTCTTGGCGTAGATATAGAGACACTTGTAAAGTGTGCCACCAAGTGTTGTATTGCCGAAGGGTCGAAATGTTGCAAAAGTAAGTGGTTTTTTGCACTCAAAGATTACCCAGATTATTCGCCATGAATATATAGTGCCAACTAGAATCCCCCCTCACACACACACACTCCACTCTCCCCCCTCACACTCACACATTTCCAGCACCAAACAAGTACTTTGTTCATCATGACACCTGTTCCAATTACCCCTCCCCCTCACACACACACACACACACACACACACACACTCCACTCCCCCCTCACACACACACACACAGACACATTTCCAGCACCAAACAAGTACTTTGTTCATCATGACACCTGTTCCAATTACCCCTCCCCCCCACGCCACTCCATGGCCCCACGTCTCCCTCCCCCTGGTGCTGAGAAGTCTCGTTGCACAAGCCCAGGTCCTTCTGCTTACTTCCCCCGCCCTGGCTCCTCTACTGCAGTCTCCATCACACCAAGAAGAGGAAGGAAGAAAGGTAGGGGGGTGCATTTGTTGGTAATGGTTAACAAGATTAAGTATCCTGTTATTCTCCCTCTCTTAGTGTCTACCAGCCCAGCTCCCAACTGCTACTCTGTGGAGCAAGGACAGACACGTCGAGGAAAGTTCACTGGTCCTGTTGCTAGCATGAAAGGTAGACAGACTCCTGCACTGTACTCTGGCTTCCCCAGCAGCCACATGGCTAGACTGCAGTCCTTTTCAACATAGCTACACCTCATTGACTGCACAGTGTACAGATGTTCATACAATGACAATATGTTCTCATACACCAGTTTCTTTTTTGTACATTAGTTGAGCATATAGTCCATGTAGCACAACAGTGTTCAGTGTGTGCTCTCTTGTGAAGCAGTGACCATGTATGGCTGGTGTTGCACATGAAAAATTCATAGCAATAAGAGATATGACAAGCATGGAGTTGTATAAATAGCCCTCACTATGTACATGTACCTTCATTGTTTGCAGATCTGGAGGCTAACAAAACTAAGTTATGCAAACACTAAATAAATGTTCTGCCAAGTTATGAGATGTCCAATGCAGCAATGGCTGAAATCGGGGTACAGTACATAAATGCCCTGCATGTAAGTGTACAATGACCAACTCCATTCAGCAAGTGTGAGAGCACTTCAGTTTGCCATTGGGACACTGGCAGAGGAGACAGGATTCGTAGTTGAAGTCAAAGGAGCCCACGGCTATTGAATGCTTTGTCTCCGGATGTACACATGAACCTACAGATAGCAAACAATCCCCAGCTAAATACATACCATGGAAAAACTTTGGACGGTAACGCAACATGCAGTTACGTACCGTGGCGTGGAAGCAGCTCCTCATACTCGACGTCAGCATCTGGTTCACTGTCAATTGGCTCGCCAATATCTGCACAGGGAGTACAGTACTGTACTAGCACACTAAACACAGTATGCTTGAGCAAGCTCACCATTCTCATAGTATCGGCCTGATCCAATATCCTTCAACTCTTCCGTCTCCAAGCGGTCGCTCCAACCTACACGCCAAACGTACCACCAGTATCAACACTGCAGCCCCACATTGTCTAATTTTATTTTAGTCACCTTTCCAATGTTTCTTATGAAATCTTTCGACGGGTTTCGCAAGGCATATTCCTACCACCAAAGAGAGCAGCAACAACGCCTTCATCATCTCCGAACCGCCGCGCCGTACGGCCGTACCGTACCGTCCCTACTGCGGTTTGACCAATCAGAGAAGCGAATTTGTCACCAAAGCCGGAAGCTACTGCACTCTCAGTATTACCAAGGACACAGCAAGTGTGCATGTGCGCATGCCCAGAAGTCGGACGCATGCGCTATGCGCAAATTTGAAAGCTGTAATCATGTACAAGACAGCTGCACGTTCTCACGAAGAACAGCTACACGAAGAGACGGTGCTTTCGAAGATCGGAGTCTCTACCGACTTTTGAATAAGGCCAGCCACCTGACTGCATTCTGTGCATGATATGGCAGCCCCCATCTCCCGGTCACCCCAGCGCAGCTGATGAGGCCTGGTATTGGCCGAAACGCGTCCTGCGCAGTGGGTGACTTTGCATAACATCAGGAGCTTATGAGCGCCGCGAAGGAGCGTAAAACTACCATACATTGGTTGGTTCCATCCTCTCCCGAATTTGGCGCCTCCAAAACGCGCCTTATAAGGTAGCTGTATGTTTGCACCTACTTCGTTAAGAAGCCAAGCAGGTGGCTATTGTCACAGCAGGCGGGCTCTTGAGAATCCTTAGTAGTCGCGGTAGTAACCTCAAAGCTCATTAGCACGAGTAGGTTAAACCCATATAAGGCGCGTTTTGAGGTGTGATTCAATACAGGATGGGTACACTAGTCTGCGCTCCTTCTTGCATAGCGGTTCTTAAGCTCCTGATAACATCTAGGCCTGTTTTATAAGGGAGATGTGGTTCGTTGATTGTTCATGTACAGAAATAACGCCGTAAATGCGTCGCAATGGTGCATGCGATTGTGGGATTGTACTTAAGTTACGTTTGAGTTTTAATAAAAAAAAAGTGAGGTTAATAATCTATGCATTGTAAAAGCGTGCGCTAGCCCAAGAAATTCGACTTAGTTCAATTCACCAGACCGTTTCTCGTGAGAGGGTGGGGTCTGGGGACGAGACTATTTGCACCAGAAATTGAAGTGTATAAAATATATTCCAAATTGCCGAACATAAAAGGAACAGATTGCTACAGAAACATACTTTGGTAGCGTTTAACTAATAAGTCCATGACTTCTGGCATTTCTGAAGCAGTTGAGATGGCCACCATGGTGGGAGGGTGAGTAGTGTCACTTGCATTCCCTACAGGGAGAGGGAGTCACATGATAGCTGGTGTAGCCTCGTACCCAGGCTCCTCCCCATGTAGAAAAATTGGGAGGAGCCTGGGTACGAGGCTAAGCTGGTGGCTAGTGCAGAAGTTACATGCAAAGACAGAGGGGTAGGAGAAGGGGGGGCAGGGGGGGCAGTTGCCCCCCCACTTTTGAAAGCATGCCCCCAGACCCCCCTAGAAGGGGCATGCTACGCACGCCCCCTTCTTAACTCGCCCCCCCCTCTTCTCAACTTGCTCCTACCCCTCTGAAAGATCTCACCTCCAAATGCTGTCTGCGCCTCCAGCACTAAGAGAGTGTGTGTGAGGAGAGGTGTGTGGAGAGTGTGTATGGAGAGGTGTGTGGAGAGTGTGTGTGTGGAGAGGTGTGTGGAGAGTGTGTGTGTGGAGAGGTGTGTGGAGAGGTGTGGAGAATAAAGTGGAGGAACAAGCTCTGTAATACCATTGCACACGCACTGTTTGCTGGTTGTGTGGCTGCGGATTGAGCTGGAGGAGGGAAAAGGTCCACCGACATCAGCTGTGACAGGAGGGACGTAGGGTCTCTTTGTGCCTTGTGTGTGTGAGGGGGGATAACCTGCTCAATAGCTCAATGGTGGTACAGATGGATAGGTCTTCACCTGAGCTTCAGAGAGGAAGTGAATTTTGAGCAGCTGTCCATTAGGGAAACTGAGAGGAAGGAGGATCGTGTCTGGACTCTGCAGAGGGAGAGAGAGTGCTCAATCCTGTGGAGTCTATATTGTGGAGACTGTGGGACTAAGAGTCTAGGATTCTGCAAGGAGTTTGCAAGAGTGTAGAGGCGTGTGCAACATACCTTAAATGTCACCAGTGGACTGAAGTGGTTATGGGGAGCTGGACGGGACGACCACACACTGGTACATAATTAATTCAGCACAGTTTGCTAGCCTCGGTCCCAGGCCTCCCCTGTTTTACCTTCTGTTTGCGTAGCCTCATTCCCAGGCTCCTCCGCTCCGGAACGCGAAATTGAACTTGTGCATGCGGAGAGAGCCTGGTATTTTTTCTCACGTGAGAACCCTCAAAGATAGAACGGAGGTAGAACAACCTTAATTGCGCGTGGGCGTACCCGAGACTCAGAATAGGAAAAAGAGCAAAGGTAGCGGCCAACTTACTACATGTATCTAGTTATCGGGGAGCGAATATCATACACACCGAGCATTGAACGCATAGTTGGTTGAATAACGTGCAAAACGTTGCCGTTCTGTTTTAGTCCTATTTCGATTACGTCATGCCTACGTAGAAAAGATACCAGGCTAGCTCTCCACGCGTGTACAATTTGCGTTCCGGAGAGCCTGGGAACGAGGCTACTGTTTGCATTCACAATAACGCCGGTCTTCCGCTCCTGTGTATTATTGTGAACGCAAACGGAAGGTAAAACGGGGGAGGCCTGGGACCGAGGCTAACAGTTTGCTGTATGGAGCTCACCATCATAGCCAAGGGCAATGGGGCTCCTGAGGTGTGGGTGGGTGTGGCAGGGAAAGTGTCCAGGGGGGCTCTCCCACAGGAGGGGAAGATAGACACCACTGTGTGGGAGGAATAAGAAAGGGTTATGTCTCCACAAGCAGACGATTGTTTCTTCACCTACCCAACAGTGCACTCTGGATGGGCATAGACGATGATGGGCCGCTGTACGACATTTGCAAGAGTGAAGATGTGGAGCTGAGGTGTCCCTCTGAGGTTTGCCTTGGCCTCTTCCCACTGTGGAAATGCCTGTGAAGCAACACAAGCATTAGTACTCACGCCCCTCCCCCTCCCTGTGGCCACACCTGCTCCCACAAAGTACACACACCACAATCTATATGTATCCAGCTGGTACATTCACCGGGTGTATCCCTGAAGGTGTGCTCCGGTTAGTCTCTGTGCTCCAGTGCTTGTAGACGAGGAACTGAGCCTTAGGGTCTGCCAGCGTACAGCTCACTGCCTGGGAAAGAAGGGCCGTGCGGTCATGCACACCCCAGAACCCAAGGGAGGCAGCATGGAAGAGTGAGTGGCTGTCATGCTCTGTCTGAGAGGAAGGAGGAAGAAAGAGGGGACTCTGTTCTCAAGTTGCCAACTTGGTTGATGACTGACAAACACAAGTAAATACCTTCATTGGCATGAGTGGAGCCAGTGCCAGTCTTCGAATATCAAACAGTTCATTGGAGACAATCTTGAGTAGTCTACCAGTGTTGTAGTCTACCTGGAATGTTGTGAAGCCAGCCATGAAGCTCCGGAGCTGGGCAGGCCCCTCACAGTACCCTGCTTCTAAGTGACTACAAATGCTTTCATTAGCCGCTATCCACTGATCCTTCTCTGCCTCCCGTTTCCTGCACTGCCACAGCACTGTGCTGCTCCAATTGATGGCTCTACACGCCTCCAAGTGCTGCAAGGAGGCTGAGTCCAGCAGCTCTGTGCGAACCCCATCACGCACTGCAGCACTGAGTTTCATTGGCTGCACCTGTCGAGAGCATATGGAACCATTAATCTCAGTTCCATAAACGTTGCAGATCAGTTTCTCCACTGGAAAGTTAACTACCCACGTCCCATTTGCAAAAGTGGGCGTGGCACATACCTTGGGGTTGAGGTCCCACGGGAGGACGAAGGTGGTCTCAACAGTCCGCTGGAAGCAAAACAGACCTGTCTGCGGGTGACGTTGCAGCGCACCCGTCACAGCGGACCGGATCTGCGCCGCCTTGTCGGGCGACACGTGCGAGAGGGTCGTTTTTAGTTGAGGTACGCCACCACCGCTACCGGGAAGCATTTTTCAGTTCAATATTCCATTCAAGGGTCAAAGTGCAAGATGTCGTCTGCTCTTGTGCAAGTCCCCACTGGCACAGTGGTGCTGAGTGACAAGTTTCGCGGAACTGAACTACACACAACGTTGAAGGGTGAGCCACATCAGCTTACAGATCTCAAGGAAAGCGAATAGGCTCAATAGCGGAAGTGTGCTTATTAAAATTATAGACGAAAGGCCCTCCCCCACCTGTTGATTGTGTGAACTGCAGCAATGTCCCCTCCAGGTGCGTTAAAAGTGCACCTTGAGGAGGTGCCTGGCTGTGCTGATGTGTACACTGCAGGTGCTGCCTGTGTGTTCCTGCCTGAGTCAGAGGTCATCAATCTCTTGCCGTCCATCAGAGAAAGGCTGACCGCTCTTAGCAAGGTTGGCTAGAGGACTCCAGGGTTACACTGTGTCATCTCATGTGAGTGTGTTCTCCTGCAGTGTCGTTGTCAGGGGATTGTGCTGGCAGAGTGCACCGCACTGAGCAGACAGTACTTCGGTTCATTGCAGGAGATGGCCACCATCCAGTTGACTCTAGTCACCATCCCTGTGCAATCACTAGCCTCAGCTGCACACCACATCATTCAAATCGTCAGCCTTTAATGTGCACCACTGCTAAGTATGGACCAATGATCAATGGTACATATTTCCTTCCCAGGTGCGGCAGCAGTGTCGTCCAGATGGAGGGGCACTTCCGGCTCTCCAGCCTCCTTCTGTGGACAATGCACTCCTGTTGGCTGTGCAGGCTCTGCCAAAGATGGGCAGTAAAAAGGCGAAACTGCTGCTCAGCAAGTTTGAAAGTGAGTGTGATGGACAGTAAATTAATGTGCCTGTTTGTGAGGAAGCTCTTGATGCTGCAGGTTTAAGGAGGATATCAGAAGCTTCAGTTGAGGTACATCGACACACATCTTGTGTTTATGGGAAGTGGTAAATTACTGATTCCTTTCTTTGTCTACATGTAGGACCTTTCAGCAGTGGTGGGTCGTGCAAGTGCTGAGGCCATACACACCCACTTCCACTGTCCCCTGGCTGCCAGCTAACCACTGCACAGCTTTGTGACTGCAGGAACAATGACAATGTTTGGTCATATGATCAAATCCTTCAAACTGCAAGCAAACACAAACACTGTCTATGTGTCAGTGGAGGGCTTGCTGCTGGCCTGTGAACTGATGAGCCGTCGTTTCTGGGCCTCCTTCTCTTTCTCGATCTGCTCTGCCAGACTCGTTAGACTCCGCTTCATTGCATATGCATCCTCTCCATCTGCATAGTATTTGGCTTCAATGTCCTCTTTCCTGTGTGCATGAGGGAGGGATCAAGGGGAAAGGGGTGAGGGACAATCACTAGTAAAAGTGTGAAGTTGACTACTTACTTGAAGTGAAGTGTGTTCTCATAGAGGTGTAGGGCAGCTCGATTGCTGGAAAAAAGGGAGAATGAGACAACTATCAGCTCTGCTAGATCTTAACCTCCCAATATCAATGGTATGCTCAGTCTCACCTCACTCGCACATGTAGGGAGACATACTTGGCTCCAAAACACTCCACCATTGCTCTTGAAGACTTGGCAAATCAAACAACAGAAGCAGATTCACTTCGGAGACTCTAGTCTGGGACAGTTGACTACGATAGGAGCCAACATACCTGGTCCATCAGTTTCTGTGCCAGGCCCAACCGTCTGTGTGTTCGCCTTACTGCCTGCAAGATGAGCAGAAAATCAGGAGGGAAAAGGAGTGATTGAGTTGAACCAAAACCCGGCACAGGGAACATCACCCCAAAACCCGGCACAGGGAACATCAGCAGCACTTTACCAGTGATGTGATGTGGCCGTGTGGCACGTCATCGGGATCTTCTTCCCTATGTGAGGGAGGGAGAGACGGTGAAGACTATAATGGCAACCATCGATCATTAAACAATCAAGCATTGAGAACGAAGCTTACATCTTGGCGAGCACGTATCCCACGATACGTCCCTTCTCATCCTCAGCAACATAGGAGAGCTGAGGCCAGGAGAGGGCATGATAGAAGTAGTACTTCATCTGGTAGTTCTCAGGCAGGCAGAGCAGGTTACAGTGCTGCATGTTCAGCAGGTCTTCCGGCTGGGCAGGGGGAGGGACGATAATCCTAGCATGTTCCAATCAGGGAAGCAGACGGTCAAACTCACTTGGGCCTGCCTGACGTTCATGGTGGACGACCGGTCGAGGAGAGCTGTTCTAAATGATGTGCACCAGTGTGGTTCTAAATAGTGCGCACCAAGAAGCAGAATATGTGGCTACTGGTGCACAGGAACAAAGTCGTGTTGCTTGCTGCAGCCGCCGCAGGTACCTAGCTACGTTTTGCAAGTTAGGCTTAACCCAATGTTCACCACTTTTGGGGTCACAATAGCTGGTCTCGCATGTTGGGTCCGGCTGCATCAGTCTGGCTGCATGGTGGCTGCATGGTGGGCGAAGGTGACGTGTGCGTAGATAGTAGAGTAGGACGCTGCTATTTATGATATAGGTATAGCAACGTGCAATGAATGCATAGGGCTATCTGTACAGGTGTGTTTGTGGGTGGACGCTACCTTGTATGGAAGCTCTCTGAGCAACAGGACGGGCAGCAGAGTGCACAGCTGCGATCCTTGAGGTAGTGGTCATGTACATAACTGGTGCGGATACTGCAGTTGGTGTATATTCACTTTCTCCTGCAGGTTGAAAGAACATTATGAGAGCAACCGACAGACGTGCCTTTCAGCAGGTGTGTGTGTGAGTGTGAGGGGTATGTAATGTGTGACCCACCTGAACCCCCCTGCAGTGGTGGGCCTGGTACCCAGTGTGAGGAGCGTGGTCAGTCAGCACCTGGACGCTGAGACCCTCACCTCCCAACTCAAGACAAAGTGGGTCACTCACACTAGCAGCATCTTCACTTTGTGTTATCTCCCCTCCCTCCCTCCCTCCCTCCCTCCCTCCCTCCCTCCCTCCCTCCCTCCCTCCCTCCCTCCCTCCCTCCCTCCCTCCCTCCCTCCCTCCCTCCCTTCCTCCCCTCCTCCCTCCCTTCCTCCCTGCAGACCTGACAATAAGATCACGTTATGGGAAAACCTCAAGATTGTGAGTTTTTCTCGGCTAGTGGTGGGGGTGTATGCCTGCAGCTTGCTAGTAGTGTTCCTGAGGGTCCAGCTCAGTGTGCTTGGAGGTTGCATGTTCCTGGACCTGCAGAAGGTACACATACCCCTTGCTGTGTGTCTACCTTCCACTTTCTGTGACCTCCCTCTTCCTTCCCCCTCCCCTCCCCTCCCCTCCCCTCCCCTCCCCTCCCCTCCCCTCCCCTCCCCTCCCCTCCCCTCCCCTCCCCTCCCCTCCCCTCCCCTCCCCTCCCCTCCCCTCCCCTCCCCTCCCCTCCCCTCCCCTCTTAGTCTACAGGAGAGCTGTCAGCCCCGGCTGATGTCCAGAAGCAGTATCTCTCCACGGTGCAGTACCTACTGCAGGAAGGTGGCGCTGCTGTTTCCCTTGTCAATGACCTACCTCTAGTCGCACATCTTGTCACTGCAGGGCTGGTGTCTCTGATGCGTGTGGTGCGGGAGGCTGCCGAGGGCATCCTCCTGACGTACTCTCTCAAGCACCAGCTCACCTGTGAGGGTATGCTCCAGCTCCTCTCTGACATTCGTCTGCAAACTGCATCACACCCTCCTCATTCTCCAGGGTATGCCACAATACTCTGGCAGTCTCATTCCCTGACCACCCAGACATGAGACTGCAAGATTTCTGTTTTGCAGACGCCACAGACAGCACACATCGTTCCTGGTACAGTACTTGCTCCCTAAGGAGTCCCTACTACACATGGCCGAGAAGGTACATTAGAGGAGGAACCATCCCACCCTCCTACTGGAGTGATAGCTTGTTCCTTTCCATAGGTGAATGACAGTCAGACAGACCTGCTGCTGGCTGCTACTAGAGACATCATCGAGAGGTATGATGTGCTGTAGTAGCCCTCCTCTCCGTGTCCCCTCCCCCCCTCCCCCAAAAAAGAACACATCATTTCCCTCTTCTTCCCTCCCCATTTCTCTTCCAGCCCTGATTTTAGTTCTGTGCTGGAGAGCACAGTAGATCGTGCCTTTGTCCACCTTAGTCGCACGCTTGTGGAGACCTACCACTCAGCTGCTCAGAGGTCGGTGCAACAGAACGTGCTGTCGTCACTGGATCACTTGTATAATCTCCCCACAGTTCCCCTACCCTTCCACTGGCCAGAATCATTCCCTTCATCACAGACCATGCTCAACTTGTGTTCAGCACACAATCACCTGGAAGCTTTGCTCAGGTCAGCCCCAACCTACCAAGCCTCATCCTCCAGTGTTATGTCCTGGTTGTCCTTCTTCCTTCACAGATGCTACTGACAGTTAATGAACTCCAGAAACTCTCAGAGAACATTTATGAAGCTTTCAGCCACAACAGTTCTTGATACATGAAATTATCATAAATATTTTGAGTACAAAATTTATTTGGTGAATGCATGGTGAATTTGTATGAAGTCTTCTATGCCAGGTCTTCTCCGCCAACTGGAGTTGTGTTTGGACTCAGGAGAGCTTTTCGTCTAATATCAAACACCTGCACACACAGGGAGGAGGGGGGCTTTAGTTAGAGGCCAAAGATAGGCCATGCAGTCCATCTATTGTACCTCTTGTATAGCTTCTCTGAAGCAGTGGAAGTTGTACTCAATGAGGCCCTGTCTGTCAAACACCTCCTCCTTCAGCAGACAGACTAGTGCCAAGAACCTACAGACCAGCGGCACCAGTGACATTGTGCAGGGGAGAAGGGAGGGGGGTATTGATTACCTGTTGACTTCTCTGAGATACAGCACGGTGCTGTTGTTCAGACGAATGATGGAGGATGACTGTTGATCATAGGCACACCCCTCACCATCGTCACGCATCCTGTATGCAAGGAGTAAACTAGTTCAGTAACAATCGAGTGCAGGGTGTGGAGAACCTTTACCCATATATGCAAGAGACATCAATGACAACATCAATCATGTCACAGCAGAGTTCGTATGACTGCATGTCCACAGGGGAGCTGGGAGGAGGAAGAGGAGGAGGAGGAGGGGCAGGAGGAGGAAGAGGAGGAGGAGGGACAGGAGGAGGAGGAGAGGAGGAGGGCAGGAGGAGGAGGAGAGGAGGAGGAGGAGGAGGAGGAGGAGGAGGAGGAGGAGGGGGAGGGGGAGGGGGAGGGGGAGGGGGAGGGGGAGGGGGAGGGGGAGGGGGAGGGGGAGGAGGAGGAGGAGGAGGAGGAGGAGGAGGAGTATGAACAGTTAGAGGGATCGAAGTCATGCTGATGTGCTCACCTGTCAGTAGCAATGTAGATCTTGCTCACCACATCAAACAGAAAAGCTTTCTCAATGCCAGAGTTCTGTGTGTGGTATTGGTAGCATCATGTGACTATATTCTAGCTCACGTCCAGAGCTGCTTACCGAGATCAGAATGTTGAGTAAGTTCTCCAGAGTCGGCAGCTGAGGGATCAGTTTCTGTACTACTCTGCTGAAGGCCTGCAGTAGAACAAACATTAGACCGGCCCGTGGGGCACCTTCCCCCCAACACACGCACACACACCTCAAATATGGAGTGGTCATAAATGCTGGTGAGGTAGAAGCTCAGGTGGATACCTTCCAGACCTGCGTCTGCCAGATCATCTGTCGCTCGCTGGTGGATGTCCCTCTGCGCCTCTACAAGTATGCATGGTTAGGGTCAGTACTGCTCCACAACATAAACCACCAACGTACCAATTTTCCTATCATCCGAAAGACCATCCACTTTGTGGATGAAGACCTCAAACTTTATGTTCTGGTTGACCTGGTAGGCCCTCGTTACGGTCTGGTGGAGCCTTATCAGAGCCTCCCGATAGTCATCCTGTGGGAAGGAAATGCTGCGTGAGATCGACCAATCAAAATGGTTGTTTGACAGCAACTTGCCTGTGCGTCAATGACAAAGATCAGAGCCCCACTGCCTCCAAAGATGTGCTCTGAGTCAAATGTAGGGTCAAAAAAATCTATCTGTCCCGGAAAGTCCCAAATCTGCAACAGAAACGCTGTTATGAGCGCCATTCTATGTATACATTGAGACCGACCAGATACCTGAAACTGTACGAAGGAGCTGTTACTGATGTCGTCCTTCACCACCTTGCTTGTGCTCTCCAGAAAGAGTGTTTCATTTGGGGACAGCTTGTGAAACACTACCTTCTGAATGGAGGACTTTCCGCCCCTGCAAGTACACAAAGATACGATACTTCCCATGTGAAGACACATATGGTCTCCTCACCTACCTTCGCAGTCCCATGAGGAGGATACGAGGCTTGTTCTCATGGGTGATCCCTCCAGTGGCACCCTCGTCCTCCCCCGGGCCATAGCTGCGGCCACATGCAGCGTGAACTTAGTACATACACCAGAAGCTAAAGGTGTTGCAAAACTCACTCGTATCCCTCCGGAAATGACTCCACTACAGTATAGCTAGGGGGGTCGCTATCTTCCTGGTACGAAGACTGCGGAATGGAAGATTCCCCAGTCAACACAATCCCCCCCACCCTACCCAACACTCACAGGCACGCAAAACTGCAGGCCCACTTGCGTGCGCGAACTCACCATCTCTTCAATCGAGCCTCGTTCTTGAAGCGCTCCACACACGACCTCCAACTCCCGAGCCAGCTTCGCGAACCTATATCAACATTGTCACATGACGGCTATATTGTGCGCATGCGCACTCTTGCAGCGCGATCACCATGGACTCGCAACGCAACGACTCAGCTGCATCTGCCGCGCGTGCAATACATCGCTACCGTGACTCGCTATTGGGACCATTCTCTGGCGCTCCTGCTAACGCCTGCAGAGGTGAGTGCAGAATTACAGTACCATTGCTATGTAATGTCTAATGCTGTTGACTAAAGATGTGTCTGTCTTGTGCAGATGGCCTTCTTGGCTCGTATGGCTTCTCCGCAGATGCTGACTGCAGCGGTGGTGGGTGGGGCTGCCCTGGCAGGACTCTACTATTACAACGGTCGTCTCGAGGCGGGTGCCTCGCCCGGTGAGCTAGCTCCGTGTTCCACGACGGGTTCTCTGCCATACACTTTGTAACTTAGTAATGATTTGTGTGTTTCCAGACATGCAATCCGACGTGACCTGGCCTGGAGGTTAGACCCTCAACTCGTTGCATTCAGTGTGTCGTTTCACCTCTTGCGTACCTCCTGCAGGAGCCTACAAACTCTTTCCTTCCAGCGCCGACTACCCCGACCTCTCCCAGCACAACAACATCATGGCCAATTATCTCTCTAGAGAGGTTAGCTGGATGGCATGCAAGTGCAGAATTTTGTAGCTTCCGTGTAAAGGACTTGGATTACGTACTTGCATAGTGCATACCTTGCCTGCTTGTTGTGGCTTACAGTGCATTGTCTCAGTATGCCCTTGTCCAGTTATACTGCATGGCATGCTCCTGCAGGTGTACCATAAGCTGCGGGACAGGAAGACACCTCGGGGCTGGACCCTGGACCAGTGCATTCAGACTGGTGTGGACAACCCAGGACATCCTTTCATTACGACTGTGGGCATGGTAGCTGGAGACGAGGAATCTTACGAGGTACAGAAACCTGCAGTGTTCATTGCATGTGTGGTGACCTGGTGCTAGTACACAGATGTTTGCAGAGCTGTTTGATCCTGTGATTGATGAGAGACACAGCGGCTACCCTAAGACTGCAAAGCATCCAACTGACTTGGATGCCTCCAAACTTCAACACGGACACTTTGATGAGAAGTATGTTCTTTCGTCGCGAGTGAGGACTGGACGCAGCGTCCGAGGCTTCAGTCTACCTCCTGCCTGTACCAGGGCTGAGAGGAGAGAGGTGGAGAAGGTCAGAGGGAAACAACACCAGTCATAGTGTGGTATGTGAACTTCTGTTGGTCCTTCCATAGATTGTGTCGAAGGCCCTTGCGGGATTGAAGGGGGAGATGGCTGGCAAGTACTACCCTCTCGACAGGATGACACAGCAAGAACAGGAACAGCTAATCAATGCAAGTCATGTGGAGGGAGCAGAGGATCGACCTTCTTTAGTATTACTTTTGTGTCCCCTTCTCCTTTACCATCATATTAGTGTGTCCCCCTCTTTTACAGGATCACTTTCTGTTTGACAAGCCTGTGTCTCCCCTGCTGCTGGCTTCAGGGATGGCCCGGGACTGGCCGGATGCTCGAGGCATCTGGCACAACCATCTCAAGACCTTCCTGGTCTGGGTGAATGAGGAGGACCACACCAGGGTCATCTCCATGCAGAAGGGAGGTAACATGCAGGAGGTCTTCACCCGATTCTGCAATGGACTCAAAGAGGTGCATGGGTGTTGGCTGGATATTAACACCATGCATTTGACTGATGGCTGTGTGTGTGTGTGTGTGTGTAGGTGGAGCAACTGATCAAGAAGGACAACCATGAGTTCATGTGGAATGAGCATCTGGGCTTCATCCTCACCTGCCCCTCCAACCTCGGGACAGGACTGAGAGCTGGTGTACACATCAAGATACCACATCTGAGTAAGGTGGGTTCCAACAGGTGGACACTGGTAGTTCCTCTGCAATCCTGCAACTGCTGGGTCGTCTCATGTAGCTAGACGCTCAGTCTGGAGAGTCTGCATGGTATACACCATTCATACACAACTTGTTCTGACATCATCCTAACTCCCCCTTCCCCTCTAGCACCCTTGTTTTGCAGATATACTGGGGACACTGCGGCTGCAAAAGCGTGGGACTGGTGGTGTGGACACTGCAGCTGAGGGAGGGGTGTACGACATCTCCAACATGGACCGTCTGGGCAAATCAGAGGTATGTGCCGACAATTATACTACTGTAGTTTGGATATGCAGTCATGGCAGTGCACTTGGTGTGGCAGGTGGAGCTGGTGCAAGTCGTCGTGGACGGAGTAAACCTTGTGATCAAGATGGAGAAGGCTCTGGAGAGGGGCCAGTCCATTGACCACCTTATACCACAGTGATAGCTGTCTACTAGCACCCAGCTTCCTATGGCCATCCGGTGGACAAACCCTGTATCACTTGCATATACACCACACACCCTGTTATCATCATGTAGCTATCCTTGTCCATCATGTTGTATGTCCTATGGCACTGTTCTATGGATAGAGCTTATCCTTTCCAATGTGCACTATTAGACCAGTTTAGCTCTGGCTCAAAAGACACATCAGGTTCTGTGAGGGTGTATATTAGTGGGATTCACTGATACTCATTATTATTCATGTGTACAATAATAGGGATACAGTAATATGACAGTGCAGTGTCCAGTGATAGGGTGCAAGGTATTGAAACCATCCAACATTTGACATTAACACGAGCACCAAACAACCACACTTAGGACACGTGCGCTCCTGACCAGAAAGGGTAGGTTTTGGCCGAGTGTTTCGGTTGACCACGTGTCTGTGAGCTGTCATGAGCAGGTACCATGGCTGGCAAATGGTGCATAGGTACTGTGGGCATCTGTGTGTCCATGTGGGAGGAGAGGGAAAGGAGACAGGCTCAAGTGCGTATTCAAGAAAGGTGTAGTGCGTGATTTGAAATCTTAACAAACCAATTTAGCTGCTCAGAACCTTCTTCTAAATTACAAGTCACATAGCCTTGTTCCCAGACAGCACAGGGTGAGAAAAGGGAATTTCCCCCTCCCATAAATAAGGCTAACCTATCTTGAGTGTCCCACCTGCATGAATGTGTATCCTCCTGAGCCTCCCATGGGCTGCAAATTATAGCCCCCCTTGCCGTCGTGTTTGAGGGAGCCAAGGTCAGCTGTCCCGGTTGATGTAGGAAGGGCAGAACCCTTGACAGACCCTGCACCATACGGCTTGCCAAATTCACTTTCCTCATAGCTGGACATTCCAAAGCCAGTGGCGCCAGGGGCCTGGTATGTGCTTACCCCAGGGTAGTTTAATGCTCCTCCTGAGGGCTTGGGAGGCATCTACAGTGAGAGAGGGGGGTGCTGACAGCTAGGTACACCTAACCACTCACCCTAACTCACTGAAGGAGCTGAGAAGCCTGGGACAGGATACATGGGGTAGAACATGCTTCCATAATGGTAGGCATAGGCGGGACCCATCTGCTGTCCCTGTTGGAGGCCAGCTGCCAGAAGGTACACCCAGGTGAAGCCAGACATTAGCAAGACACACCTCCCTATTCTGTACCAGAGCCACACACATGAGTACCCACACCAGCAATTAGCACTCAGACAATTTCCACTTCCATACTGAAAGTGGCCAGACAGTAGTCTCGTGGACTCTCACATGGGGAGGAGAGAGGCCTGGTCAAATTCCCATCATCTCGTGCCTAACATGCCAAGAATTTCTTGGGGTGTTAATTGGCTTAGTGGTGAATTGAGGAACTGCCGGTTGCCTTTGTTGGTATGGTTGCCTTTGTTAGCATGTTACTTGGAGAACGCAGGATTTTAGAAGTCCTGCCTTTTCAGAACACATCCAATTATGTTCATACCTACTTCATTACATGTAGGTACCCTGCTGGTGAGTATGCAACTTGAAAGCCTGATGGGAATTTGAACAGACTCTCTCCTCCAGGGTGGGAGTCTGGCCTGCGAGACTACTGGAAAAGCTTTAACTATGCAGTCTTGGGGCTGCGCACTGATGTGATAACTCACCCCTTCTACATACTAGAAGCAACTAAAAGCTGATGTGTACCTACAATGAACTGAACTGTCAAGAAGTTGGTACTACCTTGCTGTTGGGTCTGATGCTGACTGGAGGGCACAGAAGACATGACATCATTGCTACGGCCAAACTTGCCCCCCTCTCCAGGGAATGTAGAGGAGTGCTCACGGGACATCCCCCCAGACACACTTGGGTCAGACGAAGTTGGATGTTGGTAGTACTGTTGTGTGTGTATGTGTGCGTGTGCAAATGGAGTAGGTGTGAAGAGCAGCCAAGGGTCTACAGGGGGCTCACCATGGAGACAGAAGCCTGGTAACGACTCATGTCATTGGGATCCCCATAGTATGGAGACACCGGCTGCAAGAGAAAAGGGAGCAGTTCATGCAGGAGTCAACCACTTTGCCCATATTCTCTTACCATCATGCTGAAAGGGTACTGAGGCATGATGGGCGGGTATACCATGCCAGGAGGGAGCTGGCCATGTTTGCCTGCAGACAAACGAAAACAGCAGTGTGAAGATGCAAAGGGGCTTCAAGTGATACTGTAGATGTAACTAACCCTGGGGCCCAAGGTGCTGAGCCTGAGTAGCTTTGGCAGAGGCAGAAGTCGTGCTGAGGGTAGAGGGATGCGCATGGGGCATGCTCCTGGCCAGCAGCAGGTCCGTGGTTGAGCTGCTGACAGTGGAGAAGCTGTGAGGCTGGAGGAGGAAGGACAGAGTCAGGGTCGAGGAAGTTCTATCCAGGAATGGCCTCATGGAACACCTACAGCGAGCTGGGAGCTTGGTGGCTCAATGGGTGTGGTTGGGTCCGTGGTGAGGGGAACAGACGACGGCAGGTCGATGGGAGGAGGGAGGGAGGTATTTGTAGTGAGGGTGCGGAGGGTGGAGGGATGTGAGGACAGTGGAAGGGTGGAGGGCTCACTGGGAAAAGTAATGTACAATGTGTCATGCTGGGGCTACTGGATGGCAGACGCCAAAGTCAGAGTTAGTCTGGAGACTTATGTCTGTGGCTACCTGTTAGGTTCCTGCAACACCAAGGTCGTGTCTTCGGTGGTGGTGTGAGGAGGTGAGGGGTGAGACGTTGGTAGTGATATGGGCTCTGGTGGAAGCAGCTGGGTGGGTGTTGCGCTCCGCGTTTGCTGTGGGAGGGAAGAAGCATCAAGCAGTGTTTTGACTCAACAAGCAATGTTAGGCAGACTTGTGAGGATGGTGGAGGTGGGAGGCCAGGGGGGGCCTCTCGCTTGCTGTCTTCAAGAGGAGGGTAGTCTGCTGTGGAGGTTGGCGCGATGCTGATGACACCAGGGTCCTCTGGTAAGCTGAAAAGGAGGTACATCCGGTACAGACCAGTATCATCATCAGACTTGCATCAACTTACTGTTGCTCAGAATAGGCCAGCAGCGTTGTCTGTGGTGGTGGTGATGAGCTAGTAGGAGGGAAGGGTGGACTAGCAGAGGGAGGAGGAGTTGGAGTCGGTACGTCTGTTTCCTCCGGAAGAAAATTGATCCCTAAGTTTCCAAACTGGAAGGGAAGAGAAGCATTGTCAGAGTGGGACTCGTGTAGAACAGACGTTCCTACCTCCACATCCAGGGTATCGATGCCACCCGGCATCTCCACCGGCTTGGTTGGAATCTGGGAGCGCGCTAGTCTCTTATGTCTTTGTCTGGGTGGCCGCTCTGTGTGTTTGCTGGGGAGAGAGAGAAGCCTGACATCAGGTGCAGCTGGCTAGCCTAGTGGTGCCAGTGGTGTACCTCTGCTCTGAGGGATGCTGCTGTTGCACTCTCTCGTGTGAAGTGGTGCAAGGAGTGTGAGTTGTCTCCGCAGTGGAGACTATGTTCACACCTGGGAGGGTCTGAGTGATAGGAAGGGCCTCAGGAAAGACAGGACTCTCTTCCTTTAACTCAGAGACGAGCTATCACAGAAGCAAGCAGCCGTGGATAAGGGAGGGGCAGCTACAGGCGTGTGTGTGTGGTGTGTGTACCTCTTCAATTCTGGGTTCCTCCTGTTCCCAGCTCTGTAACCCTGGTCCTACCATGACGGGGAGGGGCTCCACGGGAGGTTGGGATGGTGGGAGGGAGTCCCATAGTGGCACCGTGGTACTGGGGACTGGGAGAAAGACAGATGGAGAAGATCACAGTATTACGAGTGCCACCTCTACTACTCTTGTATGCGTCAGCTTAAGTTTGGGCTAGCCAGTGCAGTCATGGCCAGCAAGCTGTCAGCTCACCTGCTGTACCAGACATCACATTGGACTGGGGCTTCCCCTTCTCCTTAGGGACACTGCCTTTCATGTTCCGACCCACCCTGCAGAGGAAAGTTTAACAGGCTCGGGGACCAAATATCAAAGGGTAGCTTGAGAGACTTACCCTGGTGGTCGTGCACGATCACTGCGCCGTGTACTCCTTCCACTACCGCGACTGCTTTGTGATCGGCCACTTCTCCCCCTCCCTACAGTCACAGAACCACCGTAGTTGTCTCTGGTTGCCTGTGAGGCTGTGTGTGTAACATATCAGCAGAAGAGGGTCAATGGAGGCTGCACTGGATGAAGCGAAACAGCCAGCACCTGCTTTGCTATCTCCCATCCTGGGGTTTGGCTTTGATCTGTCCCCAGGGGGCACAATCAGGTCAAGGTCTCCCTGCATCTTCTTTCGCCCTTTCCTTGCTGGTGTCCATTCTCCCTAGAAACATATCACTGTGCACTCAGCATACACGAACAAAATGTGCACCTCTGCATGCATGCATACCTGTGAGCGGTCTTCGTCAGAGTCTAGAAGAGCAGTAATGGTCTTCTCAACATCAAAGTTATGGAAGTGCAGGGAATCAAATATTGCATCTTCACTTTTCCCGGGCACGACAGTCTGCACCTGCTGGATGAGGTCTGAGTAGTCCGGAGGATCTGTGTCTCCGAGCATACGAGCCATCTGTAGTGCTTCCATTGACGGCTGCATGATCAGACCATTATAAAGGTTACAAGGGGTGGTCACTCCCATAGGCACTATAGTCACAGCTGCGACCGGGGTCAAAAAAGTTTGATCATCGTTTTTGTTGCTTGACCACTTGACCACATCGCAAACGGAACCTTGACCGCTTGACCGCACACACTTGACTACACTGTGTGCTATACGCACACGCAAAACGTAAACATCTTGACAACTGTTACTGAGTTTGAAAATTGTCCTTGACCGCTTGACCGACACCAAAAACAGCCCTTGACCTCTTGACTGCTTCTTGACCCCGGTCGCAGCTGTGACTATGGCGCCTATGGGAATGACCACCCCTTGGGTTAAGAGGTTGTACAAGACAATTTGTCTGCACAGAGCGTCACCTGTGGTTTGCTAGCAGGATGTGAGGTTGACTGTTTCTTTCCATGAGAGGGGCCACGACGTGGCTCACTACTCTTTCCACTCATTCCTACCATTCAACACTGAAACGAACGTGCAATAATAAGGTTACTCTAAATAATGCACACCATTCTATCAGCAAATATCATGCGCTCTACCGCACAACACAGGAATCAGCTGTCCCATGCACTCACTTCATCACCAGCTAGCTACGTTCTCCACACACAACACACACGGAATATTACCATCACTCAATCGCTTGCACAGTGTCACTTCACTACCACATTAACCAAACGCTCACCTGTGTTTGACAGTAGAGGGACCGCGAGAAAAGACAATGAATCCTGTAAATGTGCACACAGCGAGTCTACATATACTTAATAAAAGCTGAGTGTTCTCTATCGAGTTCACAAGTACGTGCTTCTCACGTGACCGCCGTATGTGGGCGTGGTATAACACGTGCCCTCTTCTCAGCGTCCCGCTCCCAGACTAGATTCCTTTATTGTGTACTACTGATACGTAGTAGATTTTCTTATGCACTGATACACAATAGTTGCATATACATTCAGTAGCTACATGTAAATACACTGTCAACTAGTGCTTTCTCGGTCTTCTGTTAGTGGCAACTTGCCATCCTTCTTCAGAGGTTTGGCCTTCACTGGGTGCAGTCTAGGAAAGAATACATTAATATGCGTCAATGTTATGTCCCACTTCCCCCCTACTATTGGACAGTTGATGGGGATCATATGGTTTGACTGAAGAGGGTGCTACATAGCTAACTGATCCCCAGTAATCTCCCATCCTTTTCCAGGGGATTTGATTACAGGGTCTGCCCCACTATAGGCGCAATTAATGTTTTTAATTACTCAAATCCCCACCTTGCCCAACTATAGCCCGATTTGGGAAGGGGGTGGGGCATAACATTGATAGGCACTTGTATTATATTGAATGCAAACCGAAGAACAAAAAACGGGGTAGGCCTGGGAACGAGGCTACTAACGATGCATACCAACTACAAACTACCGGACACTTTCCCTTTGTGATCAAAAGCTGGGCAGGGCAGGCATGGGAATGTACTGCTTTACTGTTCTAAGTTTTGCTCTCTATTTGAGGAAGACTGGCTACAACAGAGTGAAGGATCTATCTATGAGTCTTAATTGGTTTTCTTTATAGCACACAAGTCACAGTCCCACCTGATAGTGTGTCTCAGGGTGATCTCTGACACTAGCAAACACAAGTCACAGTCCCACCTGACAGTGTGTCTCAGGGTGATCTCTGACACTAGCAAACACAAGTCACAGTCCCACCTGACAATGTGTCTCAGGGTGATCTCTGACACTAGCAAACACAAGTCACAGTCCCACCTGACAATGTGTCTCAGGGTGATCTCTGACACTAGCAAACACAAGTCACAGTCCCACCTGACAATGTGTCTCAGGGTGATCTCTGACACTAGCAAACACAAGTCACAGTCCCACCTGACAATGTGTCTCAGGGTGATCTCTGACACTAGCAAACACAAGTCACAGTCCCACCTGACAATGTGTCTCAGGGTGATCTCTGACACTAGCAAACACAAGACTATCTGTAGAGCTGGCACACGGTGGCTCCGGAGGTGCTGGCAAGTCCCCACTGCAGCACTGCTGGTAAAGGGTGCATAGCTGCTGCGAGACCTGGTCAAAAGCAAAACACTTGAGTTAGATTTTCATGACAGGAGAGCAATCAACCAACCTCAGGCAGGCTGCCGTCTTCGACAATGGTGTCAAATTCTGCATCCAGGAGAGTGGCCAAAAACTCTTCCACTTCATCCGGGTGCAGGTCAGCTACAGCGCATTGTGTGTGTGTGCGCGCACGTGCGTGTGTGTGTGTGTGTGAGAGAGGGAGAGACAGGCAGTCCTATGAATCATTGAGAAAGACTAATATGCTGAAAATTTGTGTCATTAGTCAACCAATCAGATGGTCTCCAGCAAGAGTGCAAGTGAGAAAGAAGGCAATAAGGAAGAGACATTTGCCTCCAAAGAGCATGGGAGGCTGTGCGAGTGGAAACAACACACGCACCATTGCTCCAGAAGTATTCGGCTGTCACCTGTTGCAGCCATGAGGCCTTTTCTCGGGTGAAGTGTCCTCCAAACTCATTGTCAACAGCAATCTGTAGTGCTTTCCAGTTGCAAAGTACTGCCACGACAGCCTGATTGAATGCATCCCTAGTCCTTGGTTTTGCCATTATAACCCTGGATAAATAATGCTGCGCATGTGTGTGCAAAATGTTAAACCACGTATCATGCAAAATTACTGCTGTAGGAAAAACCATCATAATTTGTAAAGGGACAGGACAGCTAGACGATCTCTCACCCTCAAATTATCTGTAACCTCTATTCTCGCTTCCCGTGGAACTTGAAACGTGGGGCGGTACGACAAGCTCAGAATATCACATGAAGGTCACAATTTCATAGCCAAGGTTCTATATCGTCAGCCCCATTGATATCCTCCTGGCTGAGGTAGGTTGTACAGACTTAGTTACAGTTTTGCATGTACTGGACTGCAAGGTTATGCCAACGGCAACAAACGAGTGATATTTTCTCCGGTATACATGTAGATGGTTTTCATGGGGCGTGGCTTCACTTCCAGAGGGCAAAAGTCGGTGTCTGGGTTTAGTGCAGCTGCGTGCAAAATACAGGCTAGTAAGCGCTACATCGAGTCCTTACCATTAGTACCGAAAGATAAAAGAAGCTGTTTCTCTCAAGGTGAAAGGTCCGCTGTACAGCTGCCTCTTGATCGCGCGTTTGCCCTCCGGAAGTAGGACGCTTAATTGACATTTGGAAACTATCTATAGCTTGGTATTATGGTAATAATGATTTTATCATACGAACCTTCAGACGCAGCGCACGTGACTTGTAGTACCTGATACGGATTCTCGCGTGACTTGCAGTAAAAAAATACGGCTTTTTATATACTGCACGCAGCTGCAAGGCTTCCCCATTGACTCCCATACATTAGCGTGAGTTAGACGTATGATATCGTGTGTGAAGGTAATGAGTTTTATGTACATGTACCAGTACGAGATGCTCATTATATTCATAGCTCTGTCACTCTTTCCGACAACATCCTGCCATGAATTTGTCTTCTATTCTTTCCCTTATGGTGCATTTCTTGGACTAAAGACGTACTTTGAATCTTTCTACCTTTGCAGAAGCGAGATGCCAACGACTACATTGATTGGCTGTTGAGACAAGGCAAATTTGAGGCGTGG
Organism: Agelas oroides; assembly: GCA_949130485.1. Classification (NCBI taxonomy): domain Eukaryota; kingdom Metazoa; phylum Porifera; class Demospongiae; order Agelasida; family Agelasidae; genus Agelas; species Agelas oroides. The sequence goes on along the minus strand of OX422204.1, from coordinate 561,601 downwards.
AACATCGGTAGATGCATATTCTGAACACCTGATATTTTCTTGGTCTGTGGACATCTAATAACAGCACTGTCACTTTACTTTCAGGAAGCTATGAAATTTGTAGAAAACCCACAAGTGGCCAAAGTACTACACCCAGGAAAGTTACAGGTTGGACATGATCTGCCACATGAACTCAATGTTTTGTGTTAAATGGTTCATGTCATGTTTTTTTTTTTTCGTGATGTTTCTTGTGCACTCTTGCAGTAGCTTTGTTCCCAGGCTCTCCCCACACGTGAATGAGTCAGAGCAGGGCGGGGCTGCTCTTGCAACATTCTTTAATGCATACAATTACGCATGTCTGTTGAAGATTTCCAGAGTGTATTTCTGCCTGGCTCTCGGCAATGTTATCTTGTTGTGCAGCTCATAGGAATCAAGTATGTCCACCACCTGATTAAAACCGCCAACTTTACAGAAGCTGCAAAGTGAGATGTTACAATGTGTGTGTTCTCATTCAATAGAAGTACAGATTTCAGATTTGTATCCCAAAGGCCTTCAATTTTTTTTTTCGCAGTTATTTCATTTTTGCTTCTTGTTCATCTTAAATCAACTGGTACATACTCATACGAGAAACTGCTGCAAGCCCAATGTGGCCCAGTGTGTTTTAGCACATGTCATCTGACTACGTCAACACCTGTGTGTGAGATAGAATGTGTCATCTTGCAGGAAGTGCCACGAGATGCTCGGTCCTGAGGACAAGAATCATTGGGAGGATGTCGTTATCAGCTTCATGTATAAAAATCAGCTGCCCGTAAGTATGTAATAGAGTACAGTATGTATTGATCGCCATGGCCACCTATTGAACATACATGAAATGATGAGGGCTCTGTCTATCCTCATTCCCAGACTCTCATGCTCCTCTGAGAGTCTGGGAATGAGCAGCTAATAGCTGGTAAAGTATTGTTGTTGGTCGCCAGGTTATCAGAGTTGGCTAGTGTGTATGAATGCCAAGTAGTGAAGTGAGGTGAGTAATCCTAGTGGTCTATGAAACCACTGCACTTATTTAAGATGCTTTTTGGAGCCTCATTCCCAAACCTTCCCCTCCTAGCTTATTGTGGGGAGAGCCTGGGAATGAGACTAGCTTTTTAGTGCTAGATACTTATGTCTGACAGCCCCTATCTCCTCTCTATATAGTCTACCCCACTCATAGAATTCAATGCATAGTTCATGTGTAACAGTTAATGTATGCTTCAGTACTGATATGTTAGCAAAGTACTGAACACTAACATGGCCAGCCCCTCTGTGTGAACACTGAACTATTTAACCAAATGCCCATCAGTGCACAGAGTAACATGTACGGTTAAAATGTCGGACTTACTCTTCCACAGCAAACTGTAAAGCTACTCATTGACTGCAGAGCAGACATACTGGTAAGCTGTGTTCCCAGGGGCAAGAGCATATAAAAATGGGCGGGGTAGGAAGAGTGTGTAACATCTGAACTTTTGAATGTACAGTAACATCCACTGTGCATGTCCCCGGTTCTTAGTCGCAAGAGTGCATGGAGTCTGCCAACAGTAAGGTTTGTAAATCACCGCCCCGCACGTGGGCTGTGTAAAGTCCCAGTAAACTGTCCCACACGTGGGCTGTGTAAAGTCCCAGTAAACTGCCCCACACGTGGGCTGTGTAAAGTCCCAGTAAACTGCCCCACACGTGGGCTGTGTAAAGTCCCAGTAAACTGCCCCACACGTGGGCTTTGTAAAGTCCCAGTAAACTGCCCCACACGTGGGCTGTGTAAAGTCCCAGTAAACTGCCCCACACGTGGGCTGTGTAAAGTCCCAGTAAACTGCCCCACACGTGGGGTGTGTAAAGTCCCAGTAAACTGCCCCACACATGGGCTGTGTAAAGTCCTAGTAAACTGCCCCACACACATTACATGTAACTTGTTTCTTGCTAGCATCTTGCGAATGTGGAGGAACGCAAGATCAAGTCACTTGTAGCGCTGCTGGTGGAGACACAGATGAAGAAGTTGGAGATAAAACTAAGACATTTTGAGAAACTAGAGGCAATCATGGACAGAGAGAGGGAATCTGTGAGTGGAGGGAGGAAGGGGGGAGGGAGGGAGGAGAGGAGCAATTGTAGGAGGGGAAGTTGCATGTTATCATCGACTACAAATGTGCTAGGGTGTGTGTTAATTATAATGCCTTTCTCTTCCTCTCCCTCCTCCTCTCCCTCCCCTCCCTCCTCCTCCTCCTCCTCCGCCTCCTCCTCCTCCCCCTCTTTAAGCTGGAGCTCCAGCGTCAGCAGCTATTGGCTGACAGGCAGCAGTTTCAACGAGACCAGCTGAAAGCAGCTGAGATGAGATCCCTTCAGTCCCCTACCCTGCAGCCCCAGACTCCCCTCCAGCTCCCTCCAGTTCGCCCCCCTCACTGCTTCCCTCCCCATGGTAGCAAGACAGCTGTACCAGTGCCAACACAGACGGAGACTAAACCAGAAAGCAAGGATAGCAGAGGTGGGGAGGGTGAGAGCAAGCCGGCTGAGACAGGTGAAGTGAAGTCAGAGGCAGGTGTAAAACCAGCGGAGAAGGAGGGGGAAAAGAAGGAAGGTTCACCTGCAATAGTTCAGTCTGACCTGTCCACCAAAGAAACGCCTGAGGTAGACCCTGCTCCAGTAGCCAAGCCTGTGACCCCACTGATAAGAAATTCCAAACTGCCATTACCAATCTTGGATCTACTCGCAGCCGAATGGTGTGCCTGGAGCTGGCCATTGGTTACACTGGTTCGCTGGTTTCAAACCGAGCAGATCAGTTAGCGTCCAATCAGTGTCAAGTGGAGTTGCGTCTTGCCTTGTTACAACGGAAGCTTCGTGAGCGCCAGTTGAGTGTTGTACATAACCATGCAAAAAAGCAGCTAGAATGTGACCCTACACAATATAGTCCGTTGCCAAGGAGACGAAAGTCTAGTGGAAGTCGTTCACTCACATCTGTGTGTACCACAGAGAGTCTTGTGGATGTAGAAATGATTGATTGTGACCTGCCTATCCAAGTTGATGGAGCATTAGACGATGCATTTCTTCATTCCAAGAGTGGATTGTCAGAGACATGCTTCGCTAGCGACCACTTCCAGTGAAGGGACCCACACAGCAGATGACAGTGTGTGTAACTGCATATTAGCACATTTGTGTATGCTACTGTCAGTATTGGCATTGCGGTGGGTTGTGGCTAATCTGTACATAACTTTAATTGGTTGGTTGTTGTGTAGTAAGGGCATGACGTGGGCTGGAGAAATTGACTGTTGATTTTATGGGAAAGTTGAGGCAATATCAGCCGATAAGCCATGTTTACAGATCAGATGTCACTGATAGTATTAAATTCTATTGTGCAGAGCTTCCGTCCCGGGTATTATTGGACGCTGCTGTTCAGCGAGTCATGACTGAACACTCTTACGCACAACTTCCGTTGAGCAAAAGGTAAATACACTCCTAGTCCATGCAAATTAGATCACAGATTTTGTGTATGTTGCACACATTTTCCGGTGGTTTTGAGTACCCAGGTCTGTTAATTGACACTGGCTTTCTTCTTTCTCACAAAATGAAAACTGGTTGACATTTTCTCTTTTAAGTTGCAACCAATTTTGGGCAGGAGTAGCCATGCAGTTGATGTGTTACAAGGTTCTGTATTCGTGGGTAGTCATGGCAACTACTAGGGAGGGCTCATGCAAACGACACGTGACCTATACACTAAGCTATCGTAACTACATCAACGTCCTACCTCATGAGCTTAAGGATTACAGAGTTTTGAAAAGCAATTGCTGTATTGTGGAGACCCTCAGAGGAGTTTGCAAATTGTAGGCTCACTACTTTGTGTGTCCTGTCCATGAGATCCACAGATGTACACATGAACCAAGTGTATACTCTGTGATGATTACCTGCCATTGTTGTCATAACAACCACCAAAGAATGTTTGAATTGTGTGCAGTTGTAAGGCTGTGTGTGTTTTAGCTGTTAGCCAAGTAATTGTGTTGTGAATACTCTGTAAATGAATCCACTGCAATTGATATCCCACCCCTTACCCTCATCCCTCCTCCCTCCCCCCTCACCCCCTCACACACTCACCCCCTCACACACTCACCCCCTCACCACTGCTGTACAGACACAAGGCTGCTTCATCACTTACCCCTGTCTCCAGAGCAAGTGAGTCATGCGATAGAAAATTATTAATTGGTAGATTTATGACAGAATTAGAACAATTTGATTGGTGGATTTTCTGATTGGTGAATGCATTATAGTGGGTCCCTGTGCACCTGTTTACACTCTGAAACTAAAAATGGCTTCCTGTGGATAAGTGTGTTTGTGGTGTGCATTTCAGTGGTTGTAGTGTGTGCAGGGAACAGCCCTTCTTTGTGAGGACATCTGCTCTGAGCCTTAATAGGACTCCCCCCTCCTGACCATATTGTTTGGCTCCCTCCTCCCCTCCCCTTCCCCTCCTCCCCTCCTCCCCTCCCCTCCCTTTCTCCTCCCTTCCTACTCCTTCCTCCTCTCCTCCCCTCCCTTCCTCCCTCCTCCTCCTCCTCCTCCTCCACAGGCTATGACAGTACATCGGCCTCTCCCTCACCCATCAACACTTCACCATACACACTCACCAAATGTTAGCCACCAATTTTTTACCACTTGTCAACTATGCATTGTACTGATGCAAAACCTCTCCCTCCTCCTCTCTTCTCTTTCTCTTCTCTCTCCCTCCTCTCCTCTCCCTCCTCTCTTCTCTCTCCCTCCTCTCCTCTCCTCTCGATCCCTCTCCCTCCTCTCCTCTCCTCTCGATCCCTCTCCCTCCTCTCCTCTCCTCTCCTCTCCTCTCCTCTCCTCTCCTCTCCTCTCCTCTCCTCTCCTCTCCTCTCCTCTCCTCTCCTCTCTCCCTCCTCTCCCCTCCTCTCCCTCCTCTCCCCTCTCCCTCTTCAGCTTCCCAAAAGAAGAACAATCACATACTTCATGACTACAGCTGTCCCACCTCCCCCTCTTTCACCCTCCCGGGTACACCCACCCTCACCCCCCTCCTTCGCAAGAAACGTTCCACTCCATCCACTCCCTCCTTTGACATTGATAACATTGTCATTCCTTACTCCATGGCGGCCAGTACCAGGTGCCTGTGTGTGTGGGTGTGTGTGAGGGGGAGGTTGGGTGGGTGGGCATGTGTGGTGTGTGTGGGAGGTGAGTGGGTGTGGAGTGAGTGGGTCAGGGGTGGTATGTGTGTACACTGCAACCTACACCATGCTCATGGTGACAAGGTGCTGTGTGATATCCCTGACTAGTGAAAGCATGTGTGCCTGACCTCTGTGTGTGTGTGTGTGTGTGTGTGGTTGTGGTAAGGTGAGTGGGTGATGCAAGACTTGCTGCTTAGACTAAATAGCATTCTTATGTAGTGAACATGTGTTTACATGTAGCTGCTGTGCATGGCTGCACATAGTGAAGAGGATAGAGGGAGGGGAGGGAGGGGATGGAGGGAGGGAGGGAAGGAGGGAGGAGAGGGAGAGAGGGGAGGTATTAAGTTTCAGAAGTTGGTCTCCCAAGAGAGAAGGGGAAACAGTACTTGCCTGGATCCCTCGTCTGATACCTTATATGGTATGCTTCTGTTCTGCAGGCCAGAGAAGTTAGAGTATAAGGAGATCCTTACCCCGAGCTGGCGGGAGGTGGGAGCGATGAACGGGAACGAGGAGGATGCGACTGACAGTCACATCAAGGAGGAGGAGGAGGTTGGTTGAGAGTTTCTGGTGTCTTTTAAATTCAATAACCAGATTATTTTTATTGAGCACCATTATCTTAAAATTGGTTATCACAATTTGTTATTTGATGCAAGACAGCAAAACATTTGACCTGTTGTTATGTGTGTGGCTGGAATGTACTTGGACTGCATGACAGAGACTAAAAACTTTTTCATATATACACTCCAATCTTCCATCTACTGTTTGTTTTTAAATTTTTGTTTACTCCTCCACCAAAGCTTTTGGGTTGGTCGGGGGGGGGAGGGGGAAATGGGGGGGGATGGGGGGGATGGGACAGGCTGTGTGTATCACATGATTTTAGACCCCCCCCTCCTGCACTTCTGAGTAGACTCATTGACCAGCTTCAGGTATATATGATGTTGTGTGCACGTGACTCATCCTGACTCATCCTGCCTGCAGTGTGCCGTGCCATTCAGATGTGGTTTTGCCACAATTTGCACCTCTTCAAATCCGACCCACAACAGTTGCTGACCTGGCTTGCTTCACTTAGCACTTCAATAGTTGGGTAGAGATGAATTTCAGTATCTCCATTTCTCTACACAATAAACACAAACACACACACACACACACACACACACACACACACACACACACACACACACACACACAGGACATGAGTGACGAAACATTTGCAAAGCGTCATGAAAAATGTGAGACAGGAGAAAAGAAACGGTTCCTGAACTTCATCTCTGGTGGCCAGCGGAAACGTAGCCGACCGCAATCCCTAGCTTCTACCCCGGATGGAAGCGTTCTGATGAACAGTCCGAAACCTTTCACCAGCAAAGGCAAACAGCAACGCAAGACTCTTGTTTCCCCAACACTTGCAATGGAGATGGAGCCATCTGTCCCCGAGGTCCTCCCCTGGTGCCCCCGGGTGTTCCCACTGGGAGAAAAAGACCTAGATGCCTTACAGAACCCTGTCCCGCCTCCTCCTCCACTCAGAATTACTCCCGTCCACCTCTCCTCTTCTTTCTCCTTCCCTGACATGACCACACTCAAATCGCATACTCCACTCAGTTCCTCCTCAACACTTGCCACGCCTCTCTCTACGCCACCTTCCACACCCAGCGATGAACTACCTAATCCCTCAGAATGGGTTGTGACTCATAACACACACACTGTTACCAAGTGTACAAGCAGTTCTCAGGGTCCTGCTCCGCACCCGAACTATATTATACTCAAGCTTAGCAAGAAATGCTAGCCACCCTTCTCTTCATTGTAACAGTTTTGTTTCCAGATGCATTCAGCTTTTCTATCTCTGTACTCATGACTGTATGGAACATGCTATGCTCAAGTTATGTCTTGATTGTCCTAGTGTTCATATTAAACCATCAACTCTTCCCAACTGTAATGACAGGCAGGCCAGTAATTATGACAGGAGGTGGCTTTAGTCGATAGTTACCATATCACTCAACATGCAACTAAATATTATGCACAATATTTGAAAGTTCTGAAGTTGGATTGAATTAAGGACAATCTTTATAATTTTTTTGTTATATTCTAGGTATGAGTGTGCTATGGTGTCATTCATCCAAGCACAACCTGATAACAGATATACTATAATTGGCCAAATACATACATCTTGATACAATATGTACAGAATGTGATAACCCACTATGCACCCCACTCGAACACACGCACGCATTCCAAAAGCATAGAATAAATGTTGGCTGTGATGAATAAGGCAGAAGGGCCATCCATGTGATAGTTGCAAAACTCCTTCAGAAACTTACATGACTGTAGTCTCGTCCCCAGACCCTCCATACAAGTTGGTCTGGGCACGAGACTAGCGCAGGATGTGGAAAGAGGACTGGGAATGAGACTACAAGCCGGAACGTCCTTCAAGCTGATTGGTTGATTTAAAGCTAATCTGATTGGTTGGTTGGTTTGAAACAGGCGGGAAACGGGGGGGTAATTGTTTGGCATGCTCCTTGTTCTTTCTTTTCAGGTTTATTCCGGTGTTCAGTCATATCTCATTGCGACCTTCTACGACTTTCCCCTTCTCTTCGGCGAATCATTTCAGAGTGGAGATGGCATCAAGGCGTACTCAGCCCCCACGTCAGTGCCGCCAGCAGCGTCGGCAGCAGCCGCAGCGACCCCCCTGCGCCGTAAGTTTGCTACGCTAGCCGAAATTATTTGAATTTCCCGCGGTGTTGCTAGTGTGTATGCCAAGAGTGGGAGGGGTGGGCTGCCTGTTGGAAGAGAGGGGGACATTTTCTAGAGATTTTGATGCAAAAATACTTTGCTATTTTCACAATCTGTACAAAAATATAATTATGTAGTCTTTTTGCATCAAAATTGTGTGCTTAAATTTCCCACGGTTTTGCTACAAGGGTTGTGTGTACATATATGTATGTGTGGGGAGGGCAGGCTGAGAGGCAAGCTGGGGAGGGAAGAGCCTGGGGGGTATAGGTCGGTGGTGCACGGAGAAAAAGAGAGGGGACACACTCCTGTAATAACCACAATCTGTACAGTCTTGTCACTGTCTTGTACCATTGCTTCATTTGTGCAGATGACAGTCAAAGAGATGGAGAACCACCTGCTCGAATACGCTAATGAGGCAGGTGATCTTTGGTGCCAGCTAGAAGGCTGTACTGGCACTCACACCCCCTATCGTGTGAATATCTGGGGACTGAGAAAGACGGCAGAGAACAGGGATGAGGGTCGGCTGATGGCCAAGCAGCAGGTCGCAAACATCCTCCGCCACCTGCAAAAGGTGCACAACATCCCCAAGGACGAGGTGGTGGAGGATGTTCTTCCCTGGGGCACCCCCCCTTTCCCAGGTAGGAAAAACTTACATTTGATTTCCCTAACTCCTAACATAACCTAATATACGAAAAGCCAAAGACTAGATTAGTGTGCTCCTTGAACAGATCCACATGGGACCATCTTTGACTCATGTACCAGTTTGTTATGTGGGGAAGCGAGGTCAAAGCAAGTAGTGATAGACAATCTGTCCATGCACCCGCCTTAGCCTGTATATAGATTGTTCACTGACATCAACTCTTGTCTTCTTCCTTCCATGCAGAATTGCTAGAGCTAGGAAGCTTGACGGGGGGTGAGGCTGCCCTCAAAGTGGAGGTGGCCAACCTGCGGGAGAGGGTGGCCTACCTTGAGAGGGATGTGGAGGGCCTGGAAGCTATCATCAAAAACCTTGCTGACCGGGAGGAAAGGAGTGCCACCCAGATGTACAAGATCTATTATGATGCCCGGCATAACAGGCCCTTCCATCCCTCTCACGATGAGGATGAGTTTGTGAGTATCTTTGTTGTATGTTGTTGTGTACTTGTACGTATAGCAGTATACTAGTTGACAAGAAGATGAGTATTGTTGGTGTGGAGGAGGGGGAGGTTGAATTGTAACATATATACATGTACGATTTACTTTCTTGTACACACCTGCACACACAGCTTGCCATCACTGATATCAGGCGGACGCTCAAGAAGCGGGAAGACAGGGTCTGGGCAGTCGCGGAGGGAGAAGAGCCACCAGAGTGGTCAGATGGTGATGACGAAGAGGGGGAAGAGGAGGAAGAAGTAAGTCAGCTTTATTAATTCATTGCATGTATACATTCTGAGCTAGAAAGTTAGACAAAGGTGAAAGTGTACAGAGGAACTAGCTAGCATAGAAAGTTAGACTGTTACCAACTTGAGTTCAGAAAATAACTTTATTTCCACTTTGCCTCCTCTCCAGCCTCTCCCCCCATCCCCAGCTCCACTGTTACCATCGCCAGCTCCACTGTCACCATCCCCAGCTCCACTGTCCCCATCAGAAATCACCACCTATAGTTTGAAGTCCATGGAGCTCACGCTGGTACACCAACCTCCACAGCTGATACTCTCTCCTCTCCCCCCATCCCCAGCTCCACTGTCACCATCCCCATCAGAGGTCACCAGCTATAGTTTGAAGTCAATGCAACTTACACCACCTCTCCACACAACCATCAGTGTGAGGAAAAGGGCAATGGAGACAGAGGAGGAGGAGGAGCTGGAGTTCGATCCTGTTATTACAAGCACCCCCAATGTAAGTAGCTACACTGTACCAGATATGTTGGTAGTGTACATTACAACATGAAAGAAGCCTTCATAGAGAGAGTGTGTGTGTGTGTGTGTGTTGGGGGGGGGGGGGGGTTGACTGTACCAACAAGAAATATGTTAGGTATTACAGCTTTTCAAAATGTGTTTTTTTTCTCCTCCAGAACCCCAGGGATGAAGGGAGCCCACCACTGAGGAAGAGGCCAAAGGTGACTCCGGAGGACAACATCTCAGTCCTCCTGTCAAGTGATGACGAGGAGGAGAACTTGCAATTGGTAAGTTCACAAGCCATGTACCTGTAGCTCTACATTACATCTAGCTGGCCATAACTAGTGTAGTCACATGCAAAGCTTCAGCTAAGTTACCATGGTATTGTAACCATCTTAAGGATTCCAGCCTTAATTTCCTAGCCTGGTCTAAATCTAGATCTATACATGATATTTTGCTATCACTTGACTATACCTCAGCTCTTTGCACATATGAACACTGTTACTTGCCCTCTTCCCCATCTCCACATGCACACACACACACACACACACACACACACACACACACACACACACACACACACACACACACACACACACACACACACACACACACACACACACACACACCACATGCATGCACACATATTAGCGGATGGCCAAATCACCGCCCATGTCCCCAAGATCACGTCTGTGGACACCAGCTCCCCCCCGCCCTCCTCCTAAAAAGTTCCCTAGATGGGCACCTAGGCACTATTGCTTTTGGTGCGATTCGGAGGATCACTCCGTGGACCTGCACTGGCAGTAAGGTAAGGCTGACTCTCTACTTTGTGTTAGCTTGGTGTGCACCTAGTGTAGAGTACATGTGTACATAGCTGGAGAGGATGGTACAAAGTGAATGCTCAGCCTGGATATGATTTGTGATGTAACCACAGTCCAGATGTGTTTCCATCTGCATCATTTACAAAGCATCACTCTTCTTTCTATTCCAGGTGCAGGCCGGGCCAGGCTAGGGGGGATAGCAGGGCTGCCTTAACTCGTCCAACCCACACTGCGGGGCCACAGTTACAACAGTAGGTGATCTTCTGGGAGGTGGTAGCTTTGGTCTCCAGTGAGCTGCCTGGTGGGTGGAATCATCGAAGGGGAAGGACTCTGTGAGCGAACACTTGAAGCTGTCATGTTGTCCGAGCCAAGCTGGAGAGCCACAGTAACAACCGTAGGTGACCTCCTGGGAGGTGGGGGCTTTGGTCTCTGGTGAGTTACCTGGTGGGTGGGTCCATTGAAGGGGAGGGGATTGTAAGCGAGCACTTGAAGCTGCCATGTCCTTCCTGGCCCAGGGTGATTGACGGTGATGTCGATTGCTCTGGGCACCTGGTTGACGGTGATGTCAACCAGGTTGGTTGACGGTGATGTCAACCACAGGTGGTTGACGGTGATGTCAACCAGGGCCTTAGGTGGTTGACGGTGATGTCAACCGGGGTCTTAGGGGTCTTAGGTGGTTGACGGTGATGTCAACTGGGGTCTTAGGTGGTTGACGGTGATGTCAACCAGGGTCTTATAGGTGGTTGACAGTGATGTCACCAGGGTTTAGTAGGCTGGGCCAGGGTGTTGTGGGTTGGGAGCATATTTGTGTCTCTGAAGGAAGGGTGGGAGCCTCAGGGAATGTTGCAGGTGGGAGGGAGCCTTCTTGTGTGTATGTATATGTTTATGTATGTATGTGTGGTGTGTGTGTGTGTGTGACATTGTGTCAGGTTGTGTGTGTACATGTGTGTGTGACATTGTGTATGTGTGTGTGTATTTGTGTGTGCATGTGTGTGACATTGTGTCAGGTGTACAGTTTGTGTGTTTGGGTGTACGGTTGTGTATGAGTGCATTGTTTGTGTGGGTGTGTGTGCGTGTATGTGTGTGACTGTGCATTGTTTGTGTACATTGTGTGTGCAGATCTGCTTTGACTACTCTTCGTCACATAGTTTCGCCTGTCGGGTCATTTCTCTAGCAGCCACTGAAACGTATCTGTACTCCAAGGTTACCATTCCCATTTTTTGAGCATTTGAAGGTGACTACTCCTCATATGAATGCAAGTGGGTGTTTGCATGTGGGTGTTTGCATGTGCATGTATACCAGCCAGCCACACTAAAATAAATGTCGGGTACACTAAGTGGTGGTGTCAAAATATTGGTTGTGTCACATATAGTATCCATGTGAGTCATGGATATTATCCATGTGAGTCGCGTAATGTGCACTATCGTCATGTCACGTGAGTCACGTCACGTACACTAACGTCATGTCACGTGAGTCACGTACACCAACATCATGTCACTTGAGTCGCATCACGTACACAAACATCATGTCGCGTGAGTCGCGTATTAATCATGTTATGTGCACTTGTCCGGTACATTAAGTTACACTAACCACCACCTAAAACTAACTAACCAACTAAGATAGTAACTGTGGCTGCATGGTTTGGCTGGTTAAAAACTCCCACTTGCATTCCTATGAGTATTTTTGTGACCTTCGTGATCCTTTTTTGAGCCTTAGCAAGGAATGGGTAACTTTGGAGTGTGCATGTGTTTCAGCGGCTGCTTTAGAAATGACCTGACAGGCGAAACTATGTGACGAAGAGTGGTCAAGGCAGATCTACACACACAATGTACACACACAACGCACACACACATACACATACACACACACACACACAAACAATGCACTCATACACAAGCGTACACCCTAACACACAAGCTGTACACCTGACACAATGTCACTAACATGCACACACAAATACACACACACACATGCACACACACACACACATACACATGTCAGTTCAGTACATGTCAGTCCAGTACATGTCAGTCCAGTACATGTCAGTACACGTCAGTCCAGTACATGTCAGTCCAGTACCTGTCAGTCCAGTTCCTGTCTGTCCAGTACATGTTCTTGTTAGGCAGGTAGTTCTGGGAATGTGTGCATGTCGGTGAGTGAGTAAGCAAGTGAGTAGGTGCCTGGGTGGGTGGGTGCCTGGGTGGGTGGGTGCCTGGGAGGGTGGGTGCCTGGGTGGGTGGGTGCATAAGGGAGTGAGTGAGGGTGTGAGAGTGCATGGCTTGGCTTGGAGGGTTGGGTGTGTGTTCTCTTGTAAGTAAGAGGTACTTCCATGAGTTTTTCCCCATGCATTTTTTCCCGGGGATTTTTTTGTGTAGGTTTTACTCCCTGGGTTTTTCTCCGTGGGTTTAAGGGGTGGCCCAAGGACGTGGTAGTGGATAGTGTGAGCTTGCAGGGTTCCTCCTTGGAGATGGGCCTGCCTACTGGGTGCTCACTGGGACCTTAGCCATCCACCAAACAGGAGAGATCCTACTCGCCAGCTCAAACCTGGTACTGTGGCTCCAAGGTGCGGTGAGGACAATTAATGGCAGTGGATAGTGCAAGCTTGCAGGGTTCCTCCTTGGAGATGTGCCTGCCTACTGGGTGCTCGCTGGGACTTTAGCGATCCACTGAACAGGAGAGATCCTACTCGCCAGCTCGAACCTGGTACTGTGGCTCCAAGGTGCGGTGAGGACTTGTGACGGCAGCCTGAGTTCGGAGAGCTAGCCTGGCCCACAGCACTGGTGCCCTCCCTCACTTCCTGAGGATTGGCACACAGAGGAGGCTCCATCCACCGTCCTCCTACTCCCCACTTCCTGGGAGTTGATTGATTTTGACGAAAAGACAGAAAAGAAAAAAGAAGAAAAACGAAAAAAAAAAAAAAGAAGTGCTATGACTTGATTTCCAATTTGATTTTCAATGTGCGATGGAGTTACAAAAGAAGAAAAGAAAAAAAAGAAAAAAGAAAAAGAAAAAAAAAAGATGTGCTGTGACTTGATCCGATCCCAATTTGCTGTGACATGATTTCCGATATACGATGAACTTACAAAAGAAGACGTGTTGTGAAGAAAGACTTGATTCGATAACGGATGGAACTTTTGTGTCTGTGAGTTTCTTCGTTCAAGTCACTGTACTCCAGTCTGTTATCTGTTATGTCTGTAAGCCACTGTATGTCTCTTTTGTAACCCCTTTCTCTCTCTCTATTTGTATCTTATAATCTCTCAATCTCTATTATTTGCTGCCAACCATATATTATGTATTATGCATTTTGTGAAAAAGAGAAAAGATGGGGCAAAAAAAAAGAAGAAGCTAACCTTGAGCCATTCCTGGTCCCAACCACTTACTAGCATTTTCATTTTCACTGTAATGCTATTCATAGGACACAATCTTTTGAATGTAGGCCATTGTATTTTTTACTCCTCTTTGTAAGCATATTGAAAAAAAAATCACCATCATACCTCTCATGTTGCTGTCATGCTGTCTACCTCTGGACGGACATCTCGCAACTGACTCTTCCGATCCGAATTCTTACTGGGTGCAGTCGTTGATCACGTACGATGCTGATCCGGTCCACAATGTTCCAGAGGTACGAAACAGTTGCTGGTCGATATGTTATGGAGACTCTTATCGCTTTGTGCTACTGATTGTCGTCCGATCTGAGTTCTCACCGGGTGCAGTCACATATACTGCCGATCATGTTCGAAATGTTCCAGACGCTTGCCAGTTGTCACTTGCTCAAACATGTTCTGGAGTCTGTTGCTGCCTTTGTGATCTGAAGAACTGAGTTGTGTGCTCACTTACTTCCAAAAGTTGCTGATGTCTCGACATCCCATATCTCTCTCTTTCTCACCACTAGTCTTACCTGTTGAGCACCTGACCAAGGAACCAAAATGCTTTCTAGTTCGCAGCAGCAGAGCAACTGAAAGTTAATGCCGATCGAAATCAAAACAACTCGAGCGAACTTGTGCCCATTGACACCAGCTGTGACAGCTTCACATCGTACTGACAGCATTTCATACGGAAAAAAAAATCATCTCATCTCACTATCTCATACTGCAAAAAAAAATCACCCCATTCATCTCCCACTATCTCATTCACCATCTCATTCATTCCCTCACCATCACCATTGTTTGCATTGTGGTTGAGTGTTTACCAGGCTCTGGCGATAGGCTCTGGCTAAAAGAATAGAAGAGAAGCCCCCAATATTAATCATTTTGAAAAAAAAAATCGGTGAACCATTCACGTGAAGCATGCGCACTTCTGCATGAGTTGTGAAACTCAGAGAGGAGGAGCTGTTGAGGAGGAGCGGATGTCTTCTAAGACTAGGTGAGTAGTACTCTACTAGCTATGCAGGGTCATTTTGCAAATTGTTCATTGCTAGTCTTTTCTCTTCCTCAGGTGTGTTCCAGATCATCAAGCCCACACCTGTGCTCCGTTAGCAAGAGCTACCACATCATCCCCTACCTCACCAGTTGTCCCGCAAGAGATCCCAGTTCTCACTAGTCATCCTACAAGAGTTCCCACATCCTACACTACCTCACCGGTCGTCCCACAAGAGTTCCCACATCCTACACTACCTCACCGGTCGTCTTACAAGAGTTCCCACATCCTACACTACCTCACCGGTCGTCCGACAAGAGTTCCCACATCCTACACTACCTCACCCCAGTCATCCTACAAGCGTTCTCACGTCCTACACTACCTCACCAGTCGTCCTACAAGAGCTCCCACATCCTGCACTACCTCACCGGTCGTCCTACAAGAGTTACCACATCCTACACCACCTCACCAGTTGTCCTACAAGAGTTCCCACATCCTACACTACCTCACCCCAGTCATCCTACAAGCGTTCTCACGTCCTACACTACCTCACCAGTCGTCCTACAAGAGCTCCCACATCCTGCACTACCTCACCGGTCGTCCTACAAGAGTTACCACATCCTACACCACCTCACCAGTTGTCCTACAAGAGCTCCCACATCCTGCACTACCTCACCGGTCGTCCTACAAGAGTTCCCACATCCTACACCACCTCACCAGTCGTCCTACAAGAGTTCCCACGTCCTACACTACCTCGCCAGTCGTCCTACAAGAGTTCCCACATCCTGCACTACCTCACCGGTTGTCCGACAAGAGCTCCCACATCCTACACTACGTCACCAGTCGTCCTACAAGAGTTCCCACATCCTACACTACCTCACCGGTCGTCCTACAAGAGTTCCACATCCTACACTACCTTGCTGGTTGAGTCTCACTGTGATCAGAAGAACGTCTGTGATCAAAGAGCTACTGCATTTGTGAACTAAAGAACTGCTGTGTCTGTGATCATTTTGAAATATGCATGTGTTGCATGCATGCACCCTTTACATTTGGTTGGCCTCCCAGACATGTTTCACTGTGTAATGATTTGTCACTGTTACTGCATGTGTGGTTAGTTAAGCATCTTGTTAGTTATGTCCAGACATGTGTGGTTGCTTGGGTAGAAGGTGCTGATGAGGAGGATCTGAGCTGCTGAGACTTGGGGAGGATCTGAAAGCTTCTGTGACTTGGTGAGTAGTACTCCATTAGCCATGCCGGGTCAGTTTGCCAATTGTTCATCGCTTAGTCTTTTCTTCCTCAGGTGCATTCCAGATCAGCCCCCACCTATGACAAGACAAGAAGACAAGACAAAGAGAAGACAAAGAGGAGATCAGACAAACTGTAGAAACTGTATAAGCATTAGCTTAGGGTCCATAACAGTGTGATTGTGTGTGTGACATGACATGGGAGGGTGGTGACTGCCTGATTTTGTGCATATGGGAGGGTGGTGACTGGCTGATTGTGTGTGACATGACATGGGAGGGTGGCGACTGCCTGATTGTGTGTGTGACATGACATGGGATGGGTGATTGCCTGATTGTGTGCATGTGGAAGCCGGGTGGTGACTGCCTGAGTGTGACATGGGAGGTAGGTGACTGCCTGAGAGTGTGTGACTGCCGGAGAGTGTGTGCATGTGGGAGGGTGGTGACTGCCGGAGAGTGTGTGCATGTGGGAGGGTGGTGACTGCCGGAGAGTGTGTGCATGTGGGAGGGTGGTGACTGCCGGAGAGTGTGTGGCTGTGTGCATGTGGGAGGGTGGTGACTCAGCCGGAGAGTGTGTGCACGTGGGAGGGTGGTGACTGCCGGAGAGTGTGTGCACGTGGGAGGGTGGTGACTGCCGGAGAGTGTGTGCACGTGGGAGGGTGGTGACTGCCGGAGAGTGTGTGCACGTGGGAGGGTGGTGACTGCCGGAGAGTGTGTGCACGTGGGAGGGTGGTGACTGCCGGAGAGTGTGTGCACGTGGGAGGGTGGTGACTGCCGGAGAGTGTGTGCACGTGGGAGGGTGGTGACTGCCGGAGAGTGTGTGCACGTGGGAGGGTGGTGACTGCCGGAGAGTGTGTGCACGTGGGAGGGTGGTGACTGCCGGAGAGTGTGTGCACGTGGGAGGGTGGTGACTGCCGGAGAGTGTGTGCACGTGGGAGGGTGGTGACTGCCGGAGAGTGTGTGCACGTGGGAGGGTGGTGACTGCCGGAGAGTGTGTGCACGTGGGAGGGTGGTGACTGCCGGAGAGTGTGTGCACGTGGGAGGGTGGTGACTGCCGGAGAGTGTGTGCACGTGGGAGGGGTGGTGACTGCCGGAGAGTGTGTGCATGGTGGTGACTGCCTGAGAGTGTGTGGACATGACATGGGAGGGTGGTGACTGCCTATAGGTAGGTGACTGCCTGAGAGTGTGTGCATGTGGGAGGGTGGTGACTGCCTGAGAGTGTGTGGACATGACATGGGAGGGTGGTGACTGCCTATAGGTAGGTGACTGCCTGAGAGTGTGTGCACATGGGAGGGTGGTGACTGCCTGAGAGTGTGTGCATGTGGGAGGGTGGTGACTGCCTGAGAGTGTGTGTGACATGACATGGGAGGTAGGTGACTGCCCACCCTTCCATGTCATATCACACGCACTCTCAGGCAGTCACCTACCTCCAACATGCACATGTGACTGCCTGAGTGTGCACACTCAGGCACTCAGGCAGTCACCTGTATTAGTTAGCCTCATCATCAGGCTCATTTCCTCTTTCCGCGCGAGAAAGAGCCTGGGTACGAGGCTATAATAGTCTCACGAGCCAGCCCTTATTTCCGTGGTGACTGCCTGAGAGTGTGTGGGCATGTGGGAGGGTGGTGATCGCCTGAGAGTGTGTGCATGTATGATCACATGATCCAGGAGCATGATCTGGGGAGCACAATCATGTGATCTGGGAGAATTATCATGTGGCCTAGGGAGTATGTCACATAATCCTGGGAGCATGGTCACATGACCCGGAAAATAATTGGGCAATAAGTACTTAGCCAGTGAACATCTCACCACCAACCTAGGTATTAGTTAGCCTCGTCATCAGGCTAATTTCCTCTTTCCGCGCGAGAAAGAGCCTGGGTACGAGGCTATAATAGTCTCACGAGCCAGCCTTTATTTCCGTTTGGAGGAGAGAAAAAATGTTATCGCTCCTCCCACGTGCACCGGAAATAAAGAAAAATAACAGCTGCCGCGAGACTACCGGTCCGCGGTGGCGAATCTCGTTACGTACAGACTTGCTCATGAGAAAAAAATTATGGGTTTACCCCAAATTTAGATTTTAACCCTCTCCCTACCAGATTTAACTTCACCGGCCTACAAGCGCTAAGCAAGCAAGAGTATGCAGCACATCGAGGGAGAAGAGAACAAGTAAGCATGGTATCAGTATAGTATTAAACTACCTAGTCAGTACTGAATATCAGAAAAGGGATGCATTTCTGGCAGCTTTGTAGCTAGGGGGAAACAGACTGACATCTCAGAGCAGCCTCCAGCAGCACAGAAAAAAGCTTGACTCATATTTTCCATGAGCCTTGACTGGTCAACACTCTTGTGTTTGGTGCACAATTAGTAAACCTGCTGTGCAATGCTGTGGTGTGTGTTTTTCCGAGACTATTGTTTACGAACACGATAGAGTGGACAAAATAAGAGTTGACTCTACATGGCAGCGTATTGCATATGCAGACATTTTGCATGTGGGATCAGGGCTCTCAGGTTGATCTACTTGTTCACACTAAGTCAATGCTGTGCATGCCAGCCACCTGACTGCATTCTGTGCATGAGATAGCAGTCCCCATCTCCCGGTCACCCCAGCGCAGCTGATGAGGCCTGGTATTGGCCGAAACGCGTCCTGCGCAGTGGGTGACTTTGCATAACATCTAGGCCTGTTTTATAAGGGAGATGTGGTTCGTTGATTGTTCATGCATGCTATATAGCTGCCATGTTCGATGATAGAACAAAGAATCCAAAGGAGCAAGTTGAACACTGCCTCATAAGTGCCAGGAAGATATATAGTTTGAGGGGATAGTTTATCTGTCAGTGTAGCCACACACTACAAGCTCTGGGCAGGTAAGGCAAAGTGGTTACTGAAAAATACAATCATGCATTTATCGAAAAAGTGAATATCAGTCAAATGCAAGCTTTATCCAGCTTGGAGATGATAGCACAGGATTACGGATGGGATGCCTAACACTTAAAGTAAAATGTATATACCCAGCCTCTCTTTGATTATGCTGTCTTTTTCAGTGCTCAAAGAGAGGGATGCTAGGGGAAGGTTCATCTGTGCGCAGTGTGTCCTGAGTCCTCTGGTGCTCTGAAAGGGGTGCTAGGGGAGAATTTGTATATGTAGTCTCTGAGAAGGATGTCTGTATTTACTGCTGTTTGCGTTGACCTTGCAAAATACAAGCCAAAAAGCTGTGATATGAAATAATTATGTGGTTATTTAGCCTGTAAAGAAGTTTCCCACATAATTATATTCATATGCACAGCTTGTTGTTTATATTTTGCAATGGTGGGGAAGTGTATCATAGTCTCCTACCCAGGCTCTCCTCACACCCTGAGCTTGCAGTGTGAGACTGGTTTCGTATACATGCAAGTGTGACAGTAAAGAAATGAGAATTTTGCTTGATATGTAAACATAAGAACACAGCATTAACGGTGCAATCGAACTAGGTAAGGATTTTAAGTATATTAAGACATTGCAGAAGGTATGCATAATTTTAATACGTGCATGCATAGTGAGGGTTCAATTTGAAGCTCTAAAGCATGCACAATTTCATAATTTCTGGATTACAGAACTGTAGGATAGGTGGGCTAATGTTTGATAGTATATACTTGAAATTCAACTCCAAACAGTCTTCTACCAGGGATTTAGCAAAAGAAATACATGTACTACATCTGTTCAAGCATCTATCCTCGGAAAAAGGGTTCTACTAGCAGACAAGTCTGATAATCATATATTATATCACATCACTAGCCAAATTTGGCAACTGCTGCAGCATGGTATGGGTTCATAGGCAAGGCCAGTAGAAGGGCAAGTATTTTAGTCTTTACTGTTCGGAGGAGGTGGCAAGGAAGTTACGCGTTGTTTTACAATGTATTTTCGGGCGTGATTTTCTATCCCCGCGTACTACAGTAGCTTCGGGTGTCGAAAACTATCCCAGCGCCAGCATGTCTTGTTGCTCTGATGATCTGGCACAGTTGCTACCTAGCCTCATTCCCATCCTCCGCACCTGGGAACAAGGCTAAGTTGCTACCCTGATCAGCCCTTTGAAGTCTGAGTTCTGAAAATATATCGGTCTGAGAATAAATTTTTGCCTCTAGCATAGGAACATTACCACATTGAACAGACATAAAATAGCTTCATTCATCACACAGCGTTGACAACTTCAACAATGTTTGACCCTTGGTGCAGTTAGATTGCAGTGTACAGCAACGTAGTGCACAAATGCACACCACAGCATTGCACAGCAGGTTTACTAATTGTGCACCAAACACAAGAGTGTTGGCCAGTCAAGACTCATGGATAGAAATAGAAAATATAGTTCAAGCTTTTTCAGGCTGTGCTGCTGGAGGCTGCTCTGAAATGTCAGTCTGTTTCCCCCTAGCTACACAGCTGCCAGAAATGCATCCTTTTTCTGATATTCAATACTGACTAGTTTTATTGCTATACTGATACCCTGCTTACTTATTCTCTTCTCCCTCAATGTGCTGCATACTTCCTGAATGCATGCTTGTAGGCAGAAATTCGGTTGTTAAATCTGGTAGGGAGAGGGTTAAAATCTAAATATTGAGGTAAACCCGTAATTTTTTTCTCATGAGCAAGTCTGTACATAACGAGATTCGCGGTGGCGGGGCGGATCTATGGGCAGATCGGGCAGATTCAGCGCAAGTTGTCGTCTTACTTGTCGGATGCAGCTCAAACATGCGGCGCTCTCAACAGCAGCTCAACGTATGCCGCCGTCATTATCTATGCCTATGGAAAATATTGACTCTCAGGGCAAACAGCTGCAGGAAATGGACTCAGAAAAAAGTTTCAAGGTGGGATAATATCAACTGGTAATTTCCCTGTCCATTGTGTACCATCCTCCTTTCTCCTCCTCTCCCTATTTCTCGCTCTTACCTGTCACTCCCCATTCTTCCCCCTCCCTCCCTCTCTCCTACCACTCCCTTCTCCCCCTCCCTCCCTTCCTCCCACCCTCCAGCTCTCAGAGCTACAAAAAAAAGTCGAATGAGCTAAAAGACGAGATGGATGAGAGCTATCAGCTGGCGGAGAACCTGGTTGTGGGTGGAATGGCCAAACAGCAGTACTTGGAGTGAGAGCGAACCAATCAGGCTCACCTCAACCGTCTCCAGAATGAGATCGACACCATTGTCCAGGGACTTGGACTCCAGGCTGCAGCAATCCAGTTTTTCGATTTGCTATTCTTTACATGAACGTAATGAATGTGACCCATCATTATCTCCTCCACTACCTCCCTCCTGCCTCTCTTTTCCAAAATTGTAAGTGCATGCTACCGGAAATGGGCGGGGCCACTCCCAACGCTTATCTCACATTGTCTCAGCTCCCAATGGCGACTATCTGGGTGAACCTGCTTCACAAGAACGGTGTAGACACTCCTGCGTGATCCTCAGCTGTGCGCCAGACCTCGAGGGCGGGGCTGGGTCGGGGAGTGACTGTGTCGGAGAGGACTGTCACGAAAAAAATGGAACCCCCCGAAATAGTTCCCCCCGGTCCAAATACTTCAGAGTAGTACCAAAGTATTTGGACCCCCAGTGCTGTAAGCAGAAATTCCAGCAGAAATTCCAGTATATTGGTGTATTGGCACCTGCTGGCAGTTTGAAATATTATTATGAAGCATGAATTTGGCATGAAACCACAACAATATGGCAATCATAGAAAACAATCTATAAACAACTGTTACAAAACCAAGCACCACTGGAGTCAAGTACACTTGAACATACATTTACACTTGTATCATACTGCGTGGGAGGTTGAAAGAAGCCGCCACGGGGTACAAATCCCATGTACACCGTGGCGGCACCTGTGATCCTAGTTGTCTCATATGGTACAACTAGGTTGCTAAGCAACAGTCCAGCCTGTTCACATAGCAGAAGCCTCACACCAGACTACACTGGTTTGCATAATCTTTGAAAATTGAATCGCAAACTGCTGAGCAGAAGTGGTTAATTACGGCACGGGCATTGCGCAATGGCAGGACGTGTGTGCTTCTGGCGGTACAGTGATGCGTGCCTCTGCAGCCAATCATGGGTTCAGAGTCCTGTCTACCTTATTGCGGTACGATTCGGGGTTATGCCTGTGGCACCCTCTTTGTACCATGCTCCTGTCACCCATATTCAGGTTAGCCACGTGCCTAGTAGAATCAGAGTCTGATTCAGAGTGTGGGCCTGGTATTTTGCAATGTAGGCTTAAAGTTGCGTATCAGGAAACTCATGTCCTCCGCTACTCGAAGGTGGAACGCCGTAGTGGTAGTGCCATCCATTTGGATCTCAAAAAAAAAAACACTCCTGGTTGTCGTTCTTCTGACAGTCAGCGCGGGATCAAACAATCTATCAGAAAGTGCGGGAAAGCCTACCGCAAATTAACCACTTCCGCCAAAGTTTGTGAATTCAATTTTTCAAGGACTATGCAAATTGCAAACCGGTGTAATCAGATCAATTATGATACAAGCCAGCTGTACCATGGCTTCTTAATGGGTATGGGTTGTACCATCCTCGGGTTATTGATGTCCTTCCTCGGGCTTCGCCCTCGGAAGAACATCATTAACCCTCAGATGGTAAGTACAATCCCCATACCCATTAAGAAGCCATGGTACAACTATAACATGAGACATGATACCACTGCTTACAGGTAGTACACTCCATCATGCGTTCTCCCATCTCTGGCATCCTGCAATTGCAAAACACTGGAACTTTCGATTTATTCGACCTTCTCTTTCACGCAAATGGAAACATTTCCATCTTTTGTTCCCGAAAACATCAGTAGAGATGTTTTCTCATCTCGTGTTGTCGTCTTCCCAAAGCAAGTGCCGTAGCAAAGGCTACTGCAAACAGTCCACAGTCATATGTACCAGCTTGAACTGGCACATCCATGAACTCGAGAGAAATCTCAGGCTTCTCTGTTTGAGAGTAGAGACTGGTCGTAAACACACACTGTTGGGTGAGCCACTCCAATCGTTGAGACGGTCACCAAATGGCCATGTCCAGTATTGAGAATCTGAAATTTATGGGGGGTCCAAAAATTTCGAAGGGGGTCCAAATACTATCATAGAATTTGGCCGGGGGTCCGATTACTACGGGGGTCCAAATACTACGCGACAGGACTCCTCAGGCGAGGGTGGGCGCTAAAAAGAGTACAACTCGTTCTAAGGAGAGCAGTAGTGTGCAAGTGCTACACTCGCAGATCGCTAACTTGCCGAGGGAGAAACGCCAGCTTTCTGATAAGGTGTGTGAACGTGTGCGTGTTAGAGTACCTCGGTGCGTGTGGCGGGGATGCAGGTGAGAGGGTGTGAAGTTAAGTGCAATGGACTGGTATAGCCCAGGTGCATTGCTAACGTGCAGTAGGTGTGGGAGAGGATAGCCGGGCTGTAGTGATGGTTGTGCAGTTTACCATATATGGCGAGATCTATGTCTCCATTAAATAGTAGAGATGGAGGTCACTTCTGCAGAGTAGTCTTCACTGTCATTGACCAGGTCACTCAGTTACTCAAATGCATGACCACGGTTTCAGCCTAATTGGGCCTCCTCAGGTGCATGCAGAGAACGAAATGCATACATGTTCTCACTGTTGGTGCACATGGGTAGCTGGTTCTCTCCATTGAAACGTGTGAAAAGAGCTCTTTTCAGTATTATGATTTGCTGTACCGTATATGGTATGGCTGCACCAAGAGTGCACAAGAACGGGCAGCTTGAGTAAGAGCATGTAACTCTTAATAGAAGCCTGTAGTCTGGTCATGAACCGTACTATTAGTACTGGTGGTAAATCGCGACTTTCAAATTTTGTGGAGGTACACGCTCTTACTCAAGCTGCCATTCTTATGCTGTTCTGCTGCAGGTGGAGGAGGAGGAGCATGCGTCACATGTGATGACCAAGAGTGAACTGGAGCAGACAAAGTCTCAGCTGGAAGGTGAGGTAGCAGGGGGGGAGGGGGGACCCGGACTTAGTGTACGTGTGTGTGTGTGTGTGCGTGCATGTACTTATGGGGGAGAGAATGGCCAGCATGTTCATAAACTGACCTGGACCTAATGAAAGCCTCAAAGTGTGTGCACGTGCTTATGTACCATGAGCGTTGTTTCTGATTCACTTTCAGCAGCAGTGAAGATGAATCGATGGCAGCTGGTAGGGCACTCATCGGGCCACGCCTCCTCCCCCTCGTGGCAGCCATCCTGTCTACACAACCATTTTGACAGTGTTTAATTTCCTGCTCCACTGCCTTCGCCACCCCCTCCTCCTGCATCCTCCTTGAGAGGCTACTGCACCATCACACTGTCACACAAGCACACCCTCACAGTCACACTCACACAAGCATATCCTCACACTGTCACTGTCACACTCTCACACCATCACGTGCCTTCCCTCCCAGAGCCTCCGTGAACGTGAGGAGCAGGTGGAGGGGTTGGTGGCCCATGTGACAGACCTCCGCTTTGAGATCTCTCTCCTGAGGGACCATGTCACCTCCCACCACACACACAACAATAACATACTTGTTAAGGACCTGGTGAGGGAGGGAGGGGGATGTGAGGAGGGGAGGGATGCGAGGTAGGGAGGTGTGAGTGGGATGTGAGGTAATTGGAGTGATTTATCTCTTCCTCTCCCTTCCTCCCTCTTTTTCCACTCACCAGGTGAGGGAGAGGGTGGCCAGCAGCAAGGGGGAGGGCAGCAGGAGGCTCAGAGGGATGCAGAGACAGGTAGGTAGGAGGTAATTGTGTCAGCAGATCGGTAGCAGGACGGTAGCCTGCAAACAAATCTTTTGTGCTTAACCTGTTGGACTGTAGCTCCTCTCTCCCACCATTCCTCTCCTTCCCTATCTTCTCTTGCCTCCCTCCACTTTGTCCCCCTCCTTCCCCTCTCTTTTCTCCTTTCCTCTCCTCCCTCCACTTTGTCTCCCTCCTTCCCCTCTTCTCCTTTCCTCTCCTCCCTCCCCTCTCTCCCCTCCTCTCCTCTCTCTTCTCCTTTCCTCTCCCTCCCTTCTCTCCCCTCCTCTCCCCTCCTCTCCTCTCCTCTCCTCCCCTCCTCTCCTTCCCTCCTAGCTGGACAGTGTGCTGGCAGACAGTGGTCGGCTGGAGGGCACCCTCTCCTCCCTGGGCAGCGAGAAGGAGCTACTGGCGACCTCCCTGAGACCAGAAGCCAATTACAACAAGCAGCTTGAGGAGGAAAAGGTTCAAGACTTGATAAATTGCACTTTTTAAGATTGACGGCTCCATTGTAAAGTGTTTGGACTCTTTTGTTTCTCTCTCCTCCTTCCTAACACACACACAGGAGGCACCTTCATCGCAGCGTCTTGAGGCCTCACAGGCTGAACTGCAGCAACTGTAGGACTCACAAGTGTCGGAGATCAACGCCAAGTGTCATGAGATAGATGGTATGAAGTCGCAGCTACAAGAACTCGGGGGCTGGTGGGAGAGAAAGAGACTCTAAAATCAGAACTACGGAAGACTAAGGAAGATCTGGGGAGGCTGGCGGGGGAGAAGGATGCTCTCGCACAGGAACTGCAGGACATGAGAGAGCAACTGGGGAGGCTGGCGGGGGAGAAAGGAATACTTACACGGGAACTGCAAGAGACGAGGGAACAACTGGGGAGGCTGGCCCTTCCCTCGTCTCCGGCAGTTCCCGTGTGTTTCTTTCTCCCCCGCCAGCCTCCCCAGTTGTTCCCTCGTCTCCTGCAGTTCCCGTGTAAGTTTTCCTTTCTCCCCCGCCAGCCTCCCTAGTTGTTCCCTCGTCTCCTGCAATTCCAGTGTGTTTCTCCCCCAGAGAAGGATACTCTTGCACAGGAACTATGGGAGACGAGGGAGCAACTGGGAAGAACAAGAGCAGAGAATGAGAGGTAAGAGGGAGGGAGGGAGGGGGGATAGAAGAGGAAATGTGAGAGAAAAAGGAGTAATTTACCAGATGAATGGTCACCTCTCAAGT
The DNA here is from genome assembly GCA_949130485.1 of Agelas oroides. Taxonomy (NCBI): domain Eukaryota; kingdom Metazoa; phylum Porifera; class Demospongiae; order Agelasida; family Agelasidae; genus Agelas; species Agelas oroides. The sequence continues at coordinate 535,468 of OX422204.1, read as the reverse complement.
CATCTTGTCTGTGTTTGTTTCACTTCTCTGCAGACTGTCATCTGAGTGTGGATCATTGCATGAGTCATTGGCGGGTGTGGAGGGGAGAGTTGGAGGTGGAGACCGGGAGACTCTCTTTTCTCCTCCCCCTCCCCTCCTCCCTTACCTCCTCACCTTCTCCCCAGCTGGATCATTTGTCCTCGCAGGTGAAACTCAGTGCACGGCAACTGGTGGGACGGGG
>OX422204.1:336596-535048 GCA_949130485.1 Agelas oroides | reverse complement strand
AGTATGTACACCAAATTTGTTCGTCTGTTTGGATTCTTGTGTTTATTTATTGAACGCAACACCTTTCCCTTAACCTCCCCTCCTCTCCCTTAACCTCCCCCCTCCTTTCCCTGAGTCATCGTCCTCTTTCTTTCTCTGATGGTCAGGACGTAAGCTAACTGATCCTGTCCCGCACCTCCACCCATGTGTAGGGATGTTTACAGTATACCCAAACAAGTTTTGAGCGTAATCATGAGATGCTGCCACATGAGCATAACCCGTGTACCTACATGTACACATGGGTAATTTAATGCAGAGGGGGCAGTGTCTAGCCGTGTGCGTTGGTCCCTATAATGGCGTCTCCAGCAATAGTGGTGACGGTTCTGCATTTCTTTCAGGGAGGGTAAAGCTAAGGGCAACAAGAGCTGATTAAACTGAAAATGAACGGCTGAAACCAGGTTGTTTCTCCTTGTATTCTGGGCCTGGGGATGAGGGCTAAAGCTCACAGGGGTGGATGGTGTGTGGAGGAGAAATGCCAAGTTCATTGTGCCTTCATCCCCGGACCCCACCCACATTTGTAAGCATAATTTAAGCACAATGGGCTGCACAACCGGGTACTTACTGTGCATGTGCCTACACCTCTGCACAATGCCTGGACAGTGTGTGTCGAGTGGGGGAGCACCAACACCGGCTGGCGCATCGATGTGCATTATTCCGCACACACAAGTTAAACGTAATGGGATATGGGGATAGGCCATTCATGGCTTAAATGGGTGTGGCAGTTATGGCAAAGTGAATTGCTCAAACAACACTGGTCTTCAGGGGAGTACCTCTTCGTCCCCAGACCCCACTCACGTTTGTAAGCATAATTTGAGCACATTGGTTGCACAACGGGCTTGTTATTGTGCACGGGGCTACACCTTTGCACAACTTGGAAAAACAATTCATGTGCATTAACAAGAGCTACAATGAGATAGCCTCTGTGTTTATACATGTACAGGCTGTAAACACGGGGTTGGTAACTTTACCCAAAATGGCAGCCCCAGATCGAAGTTTCCATTACTTATGCTGATTGCATCATGTGCTAAGCTAAGGGCACGGCTTTTACATGAGATAGCAGTCCCCATCTCCCTGTCACTCCATTAAGGGCACGGCTTTTGCATGAGATAGCAGTCCCCATCTCCCTGTCACTCCATTAAGGGCACGGCTTTTGCATGAGATAGCAGTCCCCATCTCCCTGTCACTCCATTAAGGGCACGGCTTTTGCATGAGATAGCAGTCCCCATCTCCCTGTCACTCCATTAAGGGCACGGCTTTTGCATGAGATAGCAGTCCCCATCTCCCTGTCACTCCATTAAGGGCACGGCTTTTGCATGAGATAGCAGTCCCCATCTCCCTGTCACTCCATTAAGGGCACGGCTTTTGCATGAGATAGCAGTCCCCATCTCCCTGTCACTCCATTAAGGGCACGGCTTTTGCATGAGATAGCAGTCCCCATCTCCCTGTCACTCCATTAAGGGCACGGCTTTTGCATGAGATAGCAGTCCCCATCTCCCTGTCACTCCATTAAGGGCACGGCTTTTGCATGAGATAGCAGTCCCCATCTCCCTGTCACTCCATTAAGGGCACGGCTTTTGCATGAGATAGCAGTCCCATCTCCCTGTCACTCCATTAAGGGCACGGCTTTTGCATGAGATAGCAGTCCCCATCTCCCTGTCACTCCATTAAGGGCACGGCTTTTGCATGAGATAGCAGTCCCCATCTCCCTGTCACTCCATTAAGGGCACGGCTTTTGCATGAGATAGCAGTCCCCATCTCCCTGTCACTCCATTAAGGGCACGGCTTTTGCATGAGATAGCAGTCCCCATCTCCCTGTCACTCCATTAAGGGCACGGCTTTTGCATGAGATAGCAGTCCCCATCTCCCTGTCACTCCATTAAGGGCACGGCTTTTGCATGAGATAGCAGTTCCCATCTCCCTGTCACTCCATTAAGGGCACGGCTTTTACATGAGATAGCAGTCCCCATCTCCCTGTCACTCCATTAAGGGCACGGCTTTTGCATGAGATAGCAGTCCCCATCTCCCTGTCACTCTATTAAGGGCACGGCTTTTACATGAGATAGCAGTCCCCATCTCCCTGTCACTCCAGTGCAGTCATGATGAGGCGTGGTATTGACCAAAACGTGTCCTGTGCAGTGGGTGACTTTGCAAACATCTAGGCCTGCCTTTTTTCATTTAGGTGTGGTTCGTTGATTGTTTGTGCTTTGTAGCTGTATCAAATATTCATAGTCTGTGGATACGTATGAGCCCTGAGTTCAACGATATATTATGGTGCTCCGAAATTCTCCGAAATGTAACTGAAAGTCACAATTGAAACTAGCACACATGTAGGTACATGCGAGTACTGAATTTATATGGGTGTGGGATGAATTGAAATCCATCTGCAAATAGGTTTTGTCCTAGCAAGGTTTGTCTAGGTGTACAGTTTACTGTAAACAATGTTCTCAGATTACAGTAAATATACCACATGTATAGTGCATACCAGTAGACATAGGTGATGTCACGTCTATCGAGGTAGACAAGAGGAGGGAGGGGTCCCCAACCGAGAGAATGCATTTCACACATGTCCACGTCCTGATCATGAATAGCAAGTAGTAGGTGAGGGGGGTGGAGGAGGAGGAGGAAGAGGAAACTAGAGCACATACCTCATGTGCCATGTAGCTATGCGTGTGTTTCTTTGAGGACAGGAACAAACCGTCGTCTCACAAATGCACACTGTAGAGTGAACCCTAGGAACACTGAAACCATCGTCTCACGTTGTACAGGTGGCCAGGTATCTGGGTGTGGTCGATAGGCGTGTCCACAATGCCAACTCAAAATGCAGGATTTTTATAGCATTTGTAGAGTGCATCTAGCAAAAAGAAGCACAGACAAGGCAGTTTCAACATTTTGCACAGTTTGAAGGTATTTAGCACTAGAACTGGCATTTTTGTGCTGACAGACAGACAGACAGATGGACAACGACGACAGACGGACCGACCAATCACTTTACCCCTTGCGCGTGCACGTGGGGTAAAGATCGTTTGGACCCCCTCGCCTTCTGTCTACCCGGGTAGACATTGACACTATTCTTGCAATAAAATGGTCCAGGCCTTTTTTTTTTTTTTTTGCACACTGTTAAAACTCGAATGATGAGAACTGCGTGTGAACAAGGGTACTTCACTCTATTTATGGGAATATTAATGCACAGTGTGAATATGTATGTATGTTTCCTCAGAATCGGATGGCGAAAAGGGAGAGAAAAGTTGTGGACTACGATCTCACAAGGAGAGAACTGGAGGTATACTGTAGTTTACTGACTAATGTACTGACTGCTGATGACAAGCAACTCCATTTACCGCTCTCCTCTCCTCCTTCTCTTCACCTCCTCCTCCTCCTCCTTCTCTTCACCTCCTCCTCCTCATCCTTCTCTTCTCCTCCTCCTCCTCCTTCTCCTTCTCCTCCTCCTCCTCCTCCTCCTCCTCCTCCTCCTCCTCCTCCTCCTCCTCCTCCTCCTCCTCCTCCTCCTCCTCCTCCTCCTCCTCCTCCTCCTCCTCTTCTCCTCCTCCTCCTCCTTCTCTTCTCCTCCTCCTCCTCCTCCTCCTCCTCCTCCTCCTCCTCCTCCTCCTCCTCCTCCTCCTCCTCCTCCTCCTCCTCCTCCTCCTCCTCTTCCTCCTCCACCCCCTCCTCCTCCTCCTCCTCCTCCTCCTCCTCCTCTTCCTCCTCCACCCCCTCCCCTCTCCCAGTCTCTCCGTGCAAAGGCTAAAGTTAATGACCAAAAGATACAGCAAGCTGAAGAGTCGTACACTCACGCCAAACAGCTGTACGATGAGATCACTGATGAGTTGTACGAAGAACTACCTACATTCTATGATAGGTGTGTGTGTGTGTGTGTCACACGAGGTACATGTATCACCCCTTGTGTAAGTGTTTTGTGACTAGAAAGGGGCAAGATAAGTAACTTTTGCTTCTGGGTCTTTATGCAGACTGACTAAAGTGCACATTCGAACTTTGGTTGGAGGCGGAAGATGCTGCAAAGCTCCCCCATTCTGGGCAGGCATGTTGCTGGTGTACACGTATTGTGACGACGTTTTGGATTGCGCTGGGAGATGTGGTTCATTGATTGTTCGTCAATATTGTGCTTTTGCTGCCGTAGTGATAGGCGATACCAATGCCAAAATATCGATATTTCCGATACTGGCGTATCGATACTTAGAATTAGTATCGGTTTGTAACGATACTTCACGTGACATGTCACGTGCGCCACACGGCCACTTCCTGTGCATGTGATCGTCGCTGAGACTGAGTACAGTCTACTGATCTAGCACCACACGGCCACTTCCTGTGCATGTGATCGTCGCTGAGACTGAGTACTGATCTAGCGCCAATTCTTGTAACTTGTTAGAGAAGTTGAGAACGGCTATGAGTAAGCGAAAGAGGAGTGTTGTCGTTGATTATTAAGGTGTAGCTTCCTGTATTTGCACATCCGGTATCGTATCGATTATGTATTGATATTCTCGATACCTGCATCAAAATACTCGGTATCGTATCGGTTTAGTATTGATTATTCGTCAATATTGTGCTTTTGCTGGAAAGGTACATGTAAAAAAGGTTCTAGAGGGAATCAGCTGTGGGTAGCAGGGTGTTGCTGACCTCTGCTCCCGAGCGGGTTCTAAGTCACGTGACTATCATACCCCACTCATTACATCACGTACCCTCTAGCGTTTCTCCTCCCAGAGGGGGAGAAACTCAGGCAAGGATTAACCACTGATGATGAGCTCATAGCTGTCCACAAGGCTGCTTTTATACCCGGGCACCGTCTCAAGCGATTATGGGTTTTGCGCTATGAATATAATTAGCTATGAATTTCTGTGTTTGGCTTATGAATACGCTTAGTGTGCTATTGCCATTTGAACAGATAATTGTGGCTTAGGTAATCCACCATCTGATTGGTCAGATTCAAAATACATATGTGGCAGTCCCGAATAGAAATTGGATATTATTCCGTCGCATATTTCGAGCGCATCACCAAGTTTGACATGCTATAGCGCTGAGCTTCCGATCACTTGATTGACAAACTGATCAGTACATACCATATAGCGCTGAATTTTCGCGGTTCTTTAATTTCACGATTTTCGCGAATTTTTTTACCATTGCAAAAATATTTCAACGAAAATTTTGACACGCGACACACAGTTCACACGCTCTGACTGCAAGAGCGTCGATGGACAACGTCCCTGAGCTAAGCTCAGTACATACACTATAGTATACACTGTATAATTTATTTGTAATCAAATTTCATTTGTGACACTAGCATCTAACCACGCTAACAAAGCTTAAGTTGAAGGGTGGATTGATTGATTGATTGATTGATTGATTGATTGATTGATTTTACTTAATTGATGACGATTGTTTGGATCATTCTACAGCCGGGTCCAGTTCTATGCCTCCGTATTTCAGAGTATTGCAGCAACTGAATCTAAGTTTCATGCAGAAATGACCAAGGTAAGAAAATCATAGAATAGACATGTATTGTGAAAATACCGTATAACCGGGAATATTGGCGGTCTTTAAATTTGGCGGTGGCATCTCAGGTCCGTTTATCAAGAGCATTGCCATCTCTCGCTTGAGGAACTTAAACATGAGTTCGCAAATTTACAAGAAACAGAACTGGCAGCGTGCTAGCGCTGAGCTAGCTACATGTACTGCTCATGTAGAGGGGTGCCGGACGGGGCCAAGAGCGCTACTGCATGCATTATGTCATTACGCGTTGAGTATGATTAATTTGGCAGTTTTAACCTCGACCGCAAAACCGCCAAATTTAATTTCCCATCAATTTTCTGGCTATACAGTAGCCTCCTTCCCTTCTAAATATCCAGTGTTTGATAACTTACAGTGTCCACAAACAAAAGGCCGAAGACCGTTTTATCACATGAATCAACTACACAAGGAGGGAGGAGTCTAAACGTTCTTAAAAGGGTTTTTGGGGCGAGCCTGAGTGAGCCCCACACTAGCGGGACTGCATTGCAAGACGCGTGTGTATGTTTGTTTGTTTGTTTGTGGCCATATACCGTAAATTTTAAGTGCGCATAAATATTTCCTGAAAATTGAATGTCCTCGTGCAGGTAGCCTCTGGGCTACTGCCAGAGTGCAACGTCAGCAACCGTACCGGAGACGGCTCAAGTTGAAGCACGTATGGCACCTTACTTCTTGTTTGTCACGGCAGCTACGGACCGACCATCAACGGCAGGCTGCTCGCAGACCGTACAAATTATACACGCCGGTTTGTGACCATTTCAGGTAAGGCCCGTGCATAAATGCCACTCATAAACGCTAGCGATTCAGCTCATGATTTTAGCGTGAAGCTAGTCTATTCATGTGTAGCCATAGTAGCTGCTTGCTCAGGCTCGCCCCCACAATGTTCTACATTTTCTAGTTGTACATGTGGTGTCTGTCCAAACGCTGGGACACCAAATGTTCCTGAAACAGTAGACCTTGCATTGTTCAAGATGTAGTCTCATGCCCAGCCCGCACGCACCTCCCGGTGAAAAACGGTCTGGTGAGCAAAGTCGAATTTCTTGGGCTTATTCCCCAAAAGTGGTTGGGACCAATGAGATTGTGAGATCGGTAATTATTACGTACATGTAGCACTTCCCTTACAACAGTAAAATTTTGATCTCTACTCGAGTATCTATACCTTTTTTGAGTGGGTTTGGCATAAAACGTTGCTAGGTTACAGGCATGCGCTAGCCCAAGAAATTCAACTTGGTTCACCAGACTGTTTTTCCTCGTGAGAGGGTGGGGTCTGGGAACGAGACTAGTCAGGATTAAGTAGACCTGTGCACTCCTTCCCTCTTCCATCCCATCGCCTGGGCAGTTTGATGTAAACAACCAGCAGTGAATGTGCTTAGTAGCTACTTAATGTGAAGCAGTTCTATGGGTGCAAGTGTACATAAGCTGTAGGAAGAGCCTGCCCTTTTCACTGTACTGTTTTCACAGCTTATCATGTTCACTTCTGATTGTCTACGTCATACTGTCCAGCCAATGGGTGTATACTGGTTGCTGTCAAGCTGGACAAGAAACAAGTGCAAAGTCCACTTATGTAAAATAACCACTAATCAGATCTAATGCTGTTTACCAAAGCCTGCTTGTGTAACAATTTAATTAGTGGTTTGTTTAAACAAGTGGATATGGCACTTTGCGTATGGCACTTGTGCAGTTTGACAAGCACCCTGAAAACCTGTAGGAGCATTGATTGGTGGTTGAACAAAACACAAAACATAGCCTTTTATTTTGAACATGTTATCAATTACTGTATTTCTTCGAATAGATGCCACGCAGTCAGAAACTCTGAGCAAGATAGATGCCACCCTTGAATAGTAGTCGCAGCTAGTACACGCACACACGTGTATGAATAACTGCTGACAACAGTCGCCAAGCTAGTGGTAGGGCTGTTCATGTTGTACGACTCATTTGCACAGCTGACAGCAGGACTGAAAGGCTGTACGTACTTCTGACAGTTGTCACTGTAACGCCCGTACATACATACACCTCAACCATTGTTCATGTCTGTGAGCTTTTCAAAGAAATAAACGCCGCCCTTGAATACAAATGTAGTCCTGGATAGAAATCGAATATTATTCCGTCGCGTATTTCGAGCGCATCATCAAGTTTGACGCGCCATAGCACTGTGGTTCCACTAAGGGCGGGGCTCATACGTGACGTGCAAACACATGAATATCTGATGCGTCTATGAAGCGCGTATGAGCCCCGCCCTTAGCAGAAGCTCAGCGCTATAGCACATCAAACTTGGTGATGCGCTCAAAATACACGACGGAATAATTTCGATTTCTATTCACACAAATGTAGTAGCCACACAAAAACAAACAACAAAGAAAATACTAGGGTGCTGCATCATCCTGGGGCAAGCCTGAGCGAGTAGCTGGTTACCCAAAAGGTCCACGTGTAGGTGATCACATGTGCTGACAATGCAGCTATTTGTAGCTACTACAGCTAAGCTTCACACTGAAACCATGAGCTAGCTGGGAAATACTTGCTGTTTATGTGTGGTCAAGCTGTTGTTCATGCACAACGCTTATCGATACCTGAAGAAAACTCCGCCACCGTGCGTTCTACGGTGTCACGTCTAACGCAACCACCAGACTCATAGACTGCGCAATTCAGTCCTGCTAGTGCGGGGCTCGCTCAGGCTCCCCCCAATTAGCCGCAGTGTCTGATTAAAGAAATATGGGACATCATATCATGTAAGATTATGTATACATGTAACCTGGATGGGAGCCTGGGAATAAGGTTCCCCTGGATGGGAGCCTGGGAGTGAGGTTCCCCTGGATGGGAGCCTGAGAATGAGGTTCCCCTGGATGGGAGCCTGGGAATGAGGTTCTCCTGGATGGGAGCCTGGGAGTGAGGTTCCCCTGGATGGGAGCCTGAGAATGAGGTTCCCCTGGATGGGAGCCTGGGAATGAGGTTCTCCTGGATGGGAGCCTGGGAATGAGGTTCTCCTGGATGGGAGCCTGAGAATGAGGTTCCCCTGGATGGGAGCCTGAGAATGAGGTTCCCCTGGATGGGAGCCTGGGAATGAGGTTGCACCTGGATGGGAGCCTGGGAATGAGGCAACACTTGTACTGCTAGGAACTTGTGGTGTTATTTTAAGCTCCTCTTAACCCTGTGTGCAAGGTGGACGAGCAGTGGTCAGAGCTTATGGACGCACTGGCAGCGGAGGCCGCCACCGGGTCGTACTCCACTAAGAAGGAGAGGAACGTGGACACTGCGTGAGGGTGTGAGGGTGTAAGGGTGTGTGTGTGTGAGGGTGTATGGGTGAGAATGTGTGAGGGTGTAAGGGTGTGTGTGTGAGGATGGGGGTGTGAGTGTGTGAGGATGGGGGTGTAAGGGTGTGAGGGTGGAGGTGTGAGGGTGTGAGGATGTACATGTAAGCTGAATACTGTGTGGAGTTGTGGTGCATATGTGAGGGTCAGGGGGAGGGGAGAGTGTCTTTAGCTGTAGCAAAATATATCTTTCATGGTTGGTGTAAGAGTGGATATATCTAAAGCATTTCTGCTTCTTCATCTCTCTTCCTCTCCATCTGGTCCTTCCGCCCTCCTCTCTTTATCCCATCCTCCCTCCCCCTCCCTCCCCCTCCCCCCCTCCCTCCCCCTCCCTCCCCCTCCCTCCCCCTCCCTCCCCATCTCCCTCCCCATCTCCCTCCCTCAGCCCCAAGTTACTCTCACGCCCAGGTGAGGACTCAGAGGAGGACTCAGAGGGTGAGACACATCCACCAATGAGCACCTCACTTGAAACAGCTAATGAGGATGGTGTTAATTCTGTGGGTGAGTGTGTGTATAGGGGAGAGGAGAGGGGAGGGGGAAGGGAGGGGGAGAGGAGGGGGGAGGGGGAAGGGAGGGGGGAGGGGAAGAAGGGGGAAGGGAGGGGGGAGGGGAGAATGCTGTTAGTGTGTGTGATAATGTGTTGTGTGTGTAGCACTTGATTGTGGATCTGGTTCAATGCCCCCTCAGATTTTTTGTAGTGCATGCTGTACAATCAGAAGTTTTGAGTGCCGCAAAGCTCCCGTGTAGTGTGTGTGTGTGTGTATGTACATGGGTGTCCGTGTGTGTGTGTGTGGATGTGTGTGTGTGTGTGGGTAGGTGTGGGTGGGTGGGTGTGGGTGTGTGTGTGTGTGTGTGTGTGTGTGTGTGGATGTGTGTGTGTGGGTGTGTGTGTGTGGATGTGTGTGTGTGGGTGTGTGTGTGTGGATGTGTGTCCGTGTGTGTGTGTGGATGTGTGTCTGTGTGTATATACAGTGTACGTGCGTGCATGCATTTACATGTTTACCATAAACCATATACAGTTCATAGTCCAGTGCATTAGCACTCTAAAAACTCTTCTAATCGACGTGGCCAGATCGAAACCACTTTACATCGCGTTGTCATGACGTACATTATGTTGTTGGTTACCCAGACAACTTGCCTACCTGGTTTAGCCAGATCGACTGATCATAGCCAGATCAGCTGCCAGATCAACTGATTTAGCCGGCTTGCCGACTCAATGTGGGACTTACCCTACATACGTAACAAGCCAGATAGCATCCTCGATATTTCTTCTTCCTGGGGTGGTTGGTTGTCAACGCATGAATAACATCATTTTGGAGTCACTGTTAACAGATTAGCCTTTCCACCCTCACTTGGAATTTCCCGTTTTTCGGCCACAAAATTTATTTTGACAGAGACAATAGAAGGATGGGCCTAAATGCTGATAAGTTGCTTTCAAGTTCCTGTGTATTGCATGACGTCATGGAAACGGTTATCACGCAAGTTTGCTTGTAGATCGAGTGACGTCTTAACCCCCTTCTTTTCCTCTCTCTCTTCTCCTCTCCTTACCTCCCTCCCTTCCTCCTTCCTTCCCTCCTCTCTTCACCTCTCCCTCCTTCCCTCCTTCCCTCCTTCCCTCCTTCCCTCCCTTCCTCCTCCCTTTCTTTCTCCCTTCCCCTCCCTTCTCCTCCCTCCCTCTGTCCCTCCCTCCCTCCCTCCCTCTCCCTCCCCCTTCCTCTCTCCCTCTCTCAAAGAATCTCCTGCCTCCACCCCCTCCACCACAACTCCCAACTCCACCCCCACACTCACACCTTCCAATGCTGATAAGGTGACCAATAACCTTCTTCAATACAGTATAATTGTGCAACAATTTTATTTCTAATTCATTGTGTGGAGCAATTGTGTAAAACGTATCGCTGAGCTTTCATTAAGGGTGGAAGTCATGCACACGCAGCCACTGCGAGTTGACCATGCCCATTTCCGTATCGCATAACCTTAAGGGTGGGGCTCATGCACACTGGGTAGATATGGCCATATTCCGATGCATCTGTGCAGTGTATCTGAGCCCCACCCTTAGTTCTAAATCAGCCTCCACAATTTTTGGTTTTGTTTTTATTTTTGGCAATTCAAATTTCTGCGTTTCCACTAGTCTCGTCCCAAGACCCATGCGTGCACTACAGCCTCATCAAAATATTGGGTCTGAAACTTTCACTGGGAAAACTGGGTCCAAATTATAGGCATGTTGTCGCACCAATCAGATTGCTCGGGGAGGTAAATTATGTTCACATGTCATCACAGATAGCACGCTTGCAGATATTTGGTAACTGGTAATGCAATTAATACCTCCAATTACTGGCTGCCCTATGTCAACTAGCCCCAGTTTTTCTAGTGAAAGTGTCCATACCCTATTTCTCGATAAGGCCGCAGAGCACGCATGAAAAATTCGGTTTGAGGACGAGACTAAGTTTTCACTGGGTTCGCTGTTATATGTGACAGTCCCGGCTAGAAGTCAGGCATTATTGTCATATATACTCCACCTCTTCACTCTTGTTGCTATGGTAACAGGTGGGTATTACTTTCCATATACTGACAGGAAGTTGTAGATTCTGTTCCATATACCACAGGAAGTTGTAAAATGATGTTTCCTAGAAGCTACCTTGTAAACTCCCTTGCATGTTTACTAATAACATACCTTGTTTACAGTGTAAACTCCCTTGCATGTTTACTAATGCATGTTAGGGGGGATTATGGTTCTCCGCCCTCTGAGTTGGGTGGTTATTAACCACAAGTCCCAGGCTACCATGTATTTAGCCTCGTACCCCCAGGCTACGTGGGAGGAGGGAAAAGTGGCCTGGTATCCACTGTTTGCACATGCGCGAACGATTCCGGAAATCTTCCGCGAACGAGTCCGATTATAGACAAGTTACACGTGGTTGTTATGCGGAGGAATAACCAAACTAGATATACGGCTTGCAGTGTGGCAGCTGTGTTTACGCGGCGATGGCTTCCATTATCAGAGACACAAGGAGTGACACGACAAGGACTACGCTACAACCACCGCCGGTTCCACCGTCACTGTGCTTTAGTTAAAAACAAACGGCAGAGTCTCGTAGCAGATGGACTTACCAAATCCCGTGGGTAGCCACAGGAATATGTCTTTACAATCGTAGATACATTTGATCGCATCCAGCTGCTCTGCTTTCAACGTGAAATCTCCCTTTCCAATACAACAAAAAGCAAACTTGAGCGCTTTATCAAAGTCCTCGCTTATACCTGCCATGTTCGTGGGATAAGCTTGTGACGGACGTGCTTCGGAGCTATACGCCAGTATACGGTAAAGATTAACGGTTCGTAAATGATGGTATACGATACCCCATGAAATCATGGGATTTTTCGTGCATGCACAAACAGTGGATACCAGGCCACTTTTCCCTCCTCCCATGTGGCCTGGGTACGAGGCTACCACATTAGAAGTAATGCACGACTTCCATTAAGGGCAGGGCTCAGTTGAGGGTGAGGCCTAATTAGCCTCGTTCCCAGGCGCGGAGGAGGGGGAGAAGAGCGCCTGGTACACACTGTTTGCTCAGTTGAGGGTGAGGCCTAATTAGTTGAGGGTGGGGCTCAGTTGAGGGCGGGGCTCGTACACCTTGGTAGATGCATTAGATATTCACGCAACTCCAGAGCACAGATGAGCTCCACCCTTAACTGAAGTTCAGCGATACAAGCACTTAAGCACTTTAAAAATGTTTATGGATGACCAATTTTAGTGCAGGTAATTGGCACTATGATTTGTACAAAAGATATTTCATTATTTCGGTGCACTCAAGTTTATCACATGCTTCTTGCAAGCTGTACAGATCAATAACATGATACTACGCTAGGGAAAGTTCTTATCACAAGCCTCCTTATGTCACCCAATCCAAGCTGTTACCATGGTTACCATCCGTGTGACTGCTGATGGATGATGTGATTCTGAAGGAATTTAAGGATTGAATTCATGTGCATTCCTTGCATTGTGTGATATCTATGTATTCACAAAGTAACTTGCTGGCAGGTGCGAGTTTTGTGTAGCAGGCCATGAATTTCCTATGATGTCATCATTTAGGTTAGATCATGTCGAGTTGTTATTTGAGATGTCAGCTATGTTGCGGGAATCGCACCCAGGTTAACAATTTCATTATTTTTGTTAATGACGAGCACAGCCATCGGCAAAAATTTTAAAAGCTTTCATTTATGAGTGGGTTGCTTGTTGATGCATCACTTTAATGACTTTAACAGCACCTGAAAATATCCACAGCTGCAATATTTGCGGAGGTTCATTTGAGAACATTGCTAACTGCTCAAAGGAAATGCATCATATTCAAGAAAGTTTAACGAGTTTCATTCTTGGCTGTGTTGATGTACGTAGGCAGTCATCGTAAATGTTCCATGTTAGCTAAAGTTCAATTGATTTCATTTGCTGATTAAACGTAAGGTTTTGTTAACTCCTACAACCATAGGAAGTACCACATTGATAACTGCTGAGAAAGTTTTAATGACTAATGATTTTCATTTGGAAGTATTTTGCTATTGGCATGATTTTATAGCAGTGGGGATTCCCCTATATACTATCAAGAGCGCATAAGAACGGACGGCTCGAGTAAGAGCGTGTAACTCGGTAAAATTGAAACCGGTCGGAATTTACCTCCAGTTCTCTTGCTGCATAGACATAAGCCACAAATATTGTTGCTAAGCACGTGACCGGGTGTTCTATTTTTAGTACGGTTCAATAACTTTGACCGGACTACGGGCTTCTATTGGAGTTACACGCTCTTACTCAAGCCACCCGTTCTTATGCGCTCTTGACATTGTACATTGTAGAGCAAGCTTTTTCATCACATGACTTTAATCCCGTATACTAAACTTGAGCCGCCATCTTGGTGTTGAGCGTGTACAGTATATCAATGGTGATATTGATTGAAAACCCCACAGGTAGGTATTTATTGGGGCGAACCTGAGCAAGCCCCACACTAGCAAGACTGCATTGCGCATGTGTGTGTGTAAAGCTAGCTTGTTTGCTTGTGGCCATTTATACCGTAAATTTTAAATGAGTGCGTTTAAATATTATTAAGATTAAGCCCGTGCACTCAGTAGGTGAAGGGCTAATGCCAGAGTGCAGCATCGGCAACCCGGAGCAGACACAGCTGAAGTTGAAGCACGTATGGCAACTTACTTTTGGTTTGTGCTGCTACAGATCATCAATAGGTGGTTGAGGTGCTTCAAGTAAGGGCCATGCAAAAACAATACTCACAAACAAGAAATTCAGCTCATGATTTCAGTGTAAAGCTTAGTCCTGTAGCCACACTAGGTGCCCTGGCTGGAGAAATGGCTGCAATTTGTTGGCATATGTGATACTTAGCTATCTCTGGTGAGGACTTAGCTACTTGTGCGTCATCAAGTTTGGCTTACGCTCATGTGGGCCATAACAAATTAGCAAATCAGCAGTTTGCTGCTCGCTCAGGCTCACCCCATGATGATGAATCAACTCGCCTGTGCACTTAATAAGTCGATGGTACTGTGTTTGAATCCATCAGCAATGCATGATATCATGACAGCTTTGACAACAATAGACAATAATAGGCTAATAGAAAGTTGATGACCAATGATTTTCATTTACAACTGCATTGCTGTTGGCATGACGTTGTGATAATTTACACAGCAGTAGGGAATGCCCTGTAGGAAGTTTATTTCGGACGTTTTTATTTCCTGGAGTCTTGCTGACTAGCATGAGATGGACTTTAATGCTTTCATAACAAGCATTGAAGATTAATCCATTGTTGATGGTGTGACATTGTAATGACTTAGACAGCTGGAAATCCCCCTCGTTATATTCGTACAAGTTCAATTTCATTTCTAGCAGCATTGCTGGTCAGTATCGATCAACAACAGTGGAAATATCGCTTACCTGTCTGATGATCAGCAGTGCTTTCCTTGCAGCCTTGTAACCACTCAGAAAGCAGTTGAAAATACCCCGAAAAATATTTGGTAATGTTTGCATGACGTTGTGATAATTTACACAGCAGTAGGGAATGCCCTGTAGGAAGTTTATTTCAGACGTTTTTATTTCCTGGAGTCTTGCTGACTAGCATGAGATGGACTTTAATGCTTTCATAACAAGAAGATTAATCCATTGTTGATGGTGTGACATTGTAATGACTTAGACAGCTGGAAATCCCCCTCGTTATATTTGTACAAGTTCAATTTCATTTCTAGCAGCATTGCTGGTCAGTATCGATCAACAACAGTGGAAATATCGCTTACCTGTCTGTTGATCAGCAGTGCTTTCCTTGCAGCCTTGTAACCACTCAGAAAGCAGTTGAAAATACCCCGAAAAATGTTTGGTAATGTTTGCAGGTTTTGGTTTTGGTAGCATTGCCGATCAGCGTCTGTGTGCCATTCAATCAACAGTCTGCTGCTCGCTCAGGCTCGCCCCAGAGGAGGGAGGATGTGACGTCCTGTTGCTCACTCAGGCTCGCCCCAGAGGAGGGCGGATGTGACGTCCTGTCATAGCGACAACTAGTGTACATTCTAACAGCAAGAACCATGGCTACAAATCACAAGAATGCGTCTATGAATTATGTCACGATGAGTGGACAAGTTTTTTCACTTTATCTGACTAGTCAAAATTGGCCGTTATGAGTCAGGGTTTTATTGTAATGACTGAATTGCACAAAAATGCAATAATGAAAATATTTTGAAATTCTTAAATGTTCAGCAGCTTCTGAAACGCATTTTAAGAGCATTCCCATGTTAGGGGGGGCTACCTCAACATAGGCCACTTTAGTTCACAACCTGTCACTATCTCGTGACTGTGTCCTACCTCCGTAGGGTTTGTCCCACAACGATCAAACATCTGCCATGCAGAGGAGGTCCGACACTAGTGATGTCTTATACATCAGCATGTGATCCTGATGGTCTCAAAGTTAATTGCTAACCTCCTGCATTCTATTGCTTCAAGAACGATTTCTGGGCATCAGAAGCTTCTAGAGTGCTGGGTTCACTCGGGTTGGGGGGTATTTTCAACCATACTGAAGCTGTCTATTAGGTCGAGATCAATCACTGCCGTTCATCTAGCTCTCAACAGCCACATAAATGCCGTTTTGAGGTCACAAAGGCGTGCATGTTACTTCTGACTGGCGAGACACTTTCAGCATCACGAAAACCCCCCTAAACCCATCATGATCTTTGCTTGGAATGTTCATTAATGCACATCACACGTGACTGTGTCGGACCTCCTCTGAGTACCACGTAGTGGGTGCACTTGAAATTCATTGTCAAGTGAAAAGTAGGTTCATTGTTACCAAGTTAAGGTCCGAGAACGCTTGTTGGCACCTTGACATGCTTTTGGTCGTTGTCATCCGAGTGTGGCAGCGGATTTCATAGTGTGACGTCGTGGGTGTTGGTACATGTAGGTATGCTGTACAGCTGCAGTTCTGTCTGATAGCTTCTTTTACCAATTAGTCAGAAATGTCATAACGAAATTCATCTTTTAACAAAACAGTCAAATTGCTGTCTTTCAAGTTTGTTGCTGATGTTTGTGTTATATGATTATATAGTAAATAGTAATCCCAGCGTCTTATAATGATTATTTAGGTAGTTGCTTAGCAACAAAGCTGTAAACAGATAATATAACAATAGTGAATAACAATAGAGTGCTAAAGAATGGTATACAGGGTTGGGGGGGGGGGGGGGGAGGGGAGGGGCCCTGGGAAATTCCCCTCCTAAAACCAATATAAGAAACACATCTCAGAAATACAAATTTTACTTCAACCTCAAAGATTGTAAAATTCCAAAATCTTCTGGGCAAAGTGGGATGGGTGGGGACATGCCCTTAGACAGGTCACTATCTCCCCTTTCCCCCAACTAAAACCCTTGTGTCTATCATTGTTGGTACGAACGAAACTAGTCCAGTCTTTAACAACTGATTAATGCATTTCAGCCAAAACATCATCCACCAAATGAATCCTAGCTAGCAATGAAGCGCTCTCCCTCCCTCCCTCCCTCCCTCCCACCCTGAATAACTGGTGCTGTTAGGTCCCACCCACCTCCCTCTGTCTCCACTAGTCTCGTGCCCAGACTACTTTTTGCCGAGCGGGAAAATAGTCTGGTAAACTGCCTATACCGTTTTGGTTCCAATATAAGTCACTTATCCGAACGTCAGTTATCCGAACGCGTTTTGCAAAGCCACACCCACTATTTCTGGCTACTTTCGTTGACGGAAAGTTGGTTGTAGCTGTTCAAATGGCCGATATCGAGGGTTTCAGTACTCACTCTACCTGTTGTACGGCAGCTGAAGACACAGGATAACTTCTAAAGGCAAGGTAGGCTTCTCAAGGAAGGTAAAAGCAACTGCAAAGTCAGTCACTGGGTACCGCTAGCCTACCGCATGCACCCAGTGGAAATGGAAACCAAGCAACGGCTTACGGTTGTGCACATTCTAGCGCTTGCTATATACGCAGTGTCAAGCAGTTCACTTTCAGACCCATAGAGTCAGGAGATATATCGCACACCGGTGACAGTAGCATGTCAGCAGCTCAGCGCTAGCGCTGCAGCTCACTCCGCGTACAGTTTCTGTCACCTGGGCTAGCATTATAATGACACCTTCTGTCATACGTCAATTATCCGAACATTTCAGTTATTTGAATACCATCTGGTCCCAACGTGTTCGGATAAGTGACTTCCTACTGTAATTATCTGACCCAACTGGAGCCAGTGACAAACCTAGGCTAAAACCTCATTCCCACTTTCCAGGTTGGGTGGCCTGGGAATGAGGCCATTTCCTTCTGCTAAAATTGACAAAGTTTCTTTTGAGTGATTTTCTAATAGTTTCTGGACATACTGACAGACGGGCAGAAGGATGAAACCAATTGCATGCATGCGTGCTAGCAGTGGGGTAATTAGCCAATTCATTTCCTTGTGCTGACACAATTTAGTGCATTCCTATTGGCCGAAATGCAGTCAGGTGACACCTCTCGGGACTTTCAGTGGCAGCTGAGTCATGTTTTAACGTGTTACTGAGTCATGTTCGCTGAAAATCTCCTGACAAAAACAAATGCCAGAAGCAATGCATAGTTAGTGGTAACCATGGAAACTGCATTAGCACCAGTAATTAGTCCCACGGGCTATAAAGAGAGTTGATAACAATCGCAAATGAATCCAAAGCGGCTTATTCACAGTTGTCAAGTAAGGAATTGTGCTAATACTTATTCACAGAATATTTTTGTGCAATAAACAAACACTGTATGTATTCATGGTGTAAGACCTACACATGGTGGGCGTACAGCATAGCTGACAAATAGTTTGGAGTGTGATTATATTTGTACATGTGTCAGCCATACTTGAAATGGTTTGGAGAGAGAAATAGGGGGAGAGGGGAAGGAGGGAGGGAGGAAGGGAGGGAATGGGGAAGGAGGGAGGGAGAGGGGAAGGAGGGAGGGAGGGAGGGAGGGAGGGAGAGGGGAAGGAGGGAGAAGGGAGGGAGGGAGGGAGGGAGGGAGGGAGAGAGGAATGAGAGAGGGAGGAGGGAGGGAGGGAGAGGGGGAGGTAAGGGAGGGAGAGGGGAAGGAGTGAGGGAGGGAGAGGGGAAGGAGGGAGGGAGGGAGAGGGGATTAAGCGAGGGCAGAAAGAGGTAGTGAAAACCCACCAATCACTGGGAATTGAACCCAGGGCCCCTGGCTTGAGCTGTGAGTATTCTGACCACTTAGCTGTGACAGCTGGACAGCCACCAGCCCTCACAATCCTCATTATACAGCGTTCATTTTTCACAGGGACTGTGTAAATATAGTTGAACGTGTACACGATTACTGGCATTTTGTGTTCCTCTATTTCTCCTCGTACCTTTCAACATAAATGTATTTAAGGCAAGATTTTTTAAAGAATTAAATTACACTGATTGTCAACAATGAATTATAATCCTATCACGTGTGCTGAGGATATCAATAATTCAATCATGTTCAGAAAATCTAATTGTTTGGTAATTACATTGATTTGATCAACTGATCAATCAAACCATCAGCCATCACCGAACTCTCATGTGCGCTCTTATCTCCACAGGGAGGAATTGAGCACCTAACACTGTATGTTGCCTAGCAACAAATTGTGTTCAGCATGCGCCTTATTTAGAGTTACGCAGCGACCACACGCAAACCAACGCTGAAAAGTGAATCTGTTCTTATAAGTAACGTGCTTAACAATGAGTACAATATTTTGGTATAAATGGAAGTTTGGTAATGAGTACAGTATTTTGGTAATGTAGCACTTTAAATACAGAAATACAAATGGAATTTGCGACAGAATAACGTTCAAGAGTGGCAGCAGAGTGCCTATTAAACTCGTCTCATTCCCAGGTCCCCCAGCTTCAGAACGTGAACACGGTAATCACAAAGGTTCGGAGAGCCTGGTATCTACCCTCTCATAGCAGGTCATAATCATTTATTATCAGCAAAGGGCTAGAACACGATGTTTTGCGCATTATTCAACCAACTATACGTTCAACACTTGGTATGTATGATAGCTACCCCCTGCTAGCAAGACAAGTGTCGTAAGTTGCCTGGTTCTTTCGCTCTATTCTGAGACTATACACGTGCAATTAAGATTGGCAAAATGGCACAAGATGTAGGGATGGTGTGAAATTGTTGTGGTGTCATTCCCATCTAGTTTGGTTGGTTTTTGAGGGTTCCATCCCTACATGCACTTGTTTTCGTTCAGAAATGTATGATAGTAACCCCCTGCTAGCTAGACAAGTGTCGTAAGTTGCCTGATACTTTCGTTCTATTTGCTGTTCGAGCCTCTCCCGGTACACCACATGCAATTAAGATCTTTCTATTTCCTTTCTACCCTTGACGTCGCTCATGTGAAAAAAAATACAGGCTCTGTCCGCAATTTCATTGTTTACATTCCCGAGGGAGGGCGGGGCCTGGGAATGAGGCATTCTACAAGAAAGTCATGCATCTGTGAATTTTGTTGACAGTTACAAATACTAAAAACTAATTTAATTGAATTTTAAGATTAATGGCTTAAGTGCTCAAGTATTGAATATCTTTTCTTCTCTTCCTTTTTCCTCTTTCAGAAGCCTCCCCAACTGGCTCCATTCTCCAGGTAACCATGGTAACCAGGAAACTGGCTATGATGTCATACATGTCACTAATTAGGAAGTGTAATGATAATAAATAAGCACACAAATTAGAATTGTGAAATCTCGTTAGAAATTCATTTGTTGACAATAGTTGTTTGAGGTGCTAATTATGACCTGGGGGTGTAACCTTTGACTAATTTAATATAAAGCGATTGGTTCGTTTTATGTTATTGATCTTCACATCCTCATGTCCCCACTCACACTCCCACTCACACCTTCACACTTTGACCTCTTCAAAAAAGCATTTTAATGGCAGCTGCTGGTGTAGAGATTTTCCCTCTTTTCTGTTTCCTCATTTTTCATTTCCTCTTTCCCTTGAATTCATTCTCTCTCTCTGTCGTCACCTTCCTTTTCCTTCTTTCATTTCATCAATGTGAGGCTTGAAAACAAGTACCCTAATTGCAGGCCTTCCGTACACAACTTGTAAGTATGCAAAGAGGAGGGTGGGCATGGCTTAGTGTTGGTCCCAGACCCAAAACCAGCCCTAGTGCAGATACTGGGTGCGATATACGCAGGTCTGGGGACTAGACTAGGTGTGGTGTGGCTGAAAGTTTTTATCATGCTAATGACCTAATATCTACCTATGTCACCCTCACACTCTCACATCTTCACTTCTTCACCTCTCCACTTCTCATCCCCTCCCCCCTCCCTGTTGTACAGTGTATTGAAAAGTTTCTGGAATTTTAATGTTAGGGCAGATCCTCAAACAACCAGATTCTCCTCTCAAGTTTTGTGAAACAGTAGCTATAGCTCACAATGGTATACTATAGTTTAAAATGGTATACTGTATATGGTATACTATATGGTATGCTATAGTTTACAATGATATACTATATGGTATGCTGTAGTTCACAATGGTATACTATATGGTATGCTGTAGTTCACAATGGTATACTATATGGTATGCTGTAGTTCACAATGATATACTATATGGTATGCTGTAGTTCACAATGATATACTATATGGTATGCTGTAGTTCACAATGATATACTATATGGTATGCTGTAGTTCACAATGGTATACTATATGGTATGCTGTAGTTCACAATGATATACTATATGGTATGCTGTAGTTCACAATGGTATACTTTATGGTATACTATAGTTTACTATAGTGTACTATAATAAAACACTAATGTTCCCCCCTCCACAGCTCTAGTCTCAAGCGTCAACCACCTACAAAGCCGACGCGCTCTCCTAGTTCACTGGAGCGCAACACCGTCCCTGACTACGAAACTCAACCACCTAGTGTAAGTTATGTCATGTGAGTGTGTGACATCTCATCGCCATGGCAACATAACAGTCCTAAAGTAATGTGAAAATGTTTAAAATGAAAGCTATTTTTAGAAGAAGGTGTGGGCAACTGGTGATCTCTCACTCACTGAATGAAATGCATCCAAACGTATATTGAAGGTTATTCTGTCCCGTATTTCGATCGCGTTTGAAGCGCCATATTGCGGAACTTCCTTTAAGGGCGGGGCTCATACGCGCTTCGTGAACTCATTAGATATTCATGCACCTACAAAGCGCATATGAGCCCCGCCCGGAAGTTCAGCAATACAGCACTTTGGACATGGCGATGCGATCGAAATATGCGATGGAATGATCTTCGATTTCTACACGGGACTGTCGCATATATTCTGTGATTGTGGCGAAATCGAACATTATTTTTACATGCTAGCTAGAAATCAAATATTCGTACCTCTACGAGATGTGTATGAGCCCCGCCCTTAACAGAAGTTGAACAATACGGCACTTTGAAGGTGGTGATGTGTGAGAAATATGCAACTGTCAATTTCTATCAGGGACTATTAGAATTCCTCTGCATTTCACCCCCATCTTAATGTCTCATGCTGTAAGAAATGGATTATAGGGCCGACCAATCAGGATATACTTGTAAGATGTCATGTTACCATGGCGATGGGAACAATGTAGTGGTGTAGTCGGCTCTTGGGTCATAGTTCCGAAACAGATGGCACAAAAGACACTTACAGATGTTACAGTACCACAATGAACTTCCTGTCTTCAAAGTCACACTGTGGGTGTTAGCGTTTACTGTAGAAACATGTGTATTGTCACACCCTGTCTTCAAAGTTATTGCCAATGGTGTATATATATATAGCTTTGTTCCCAGGTCTCCCCTGCATTCACATGTTCTAACTGTAACCTTGGATACAGAGGGAAATTCTAACAATTAGATGACAGCTGCAGAAGGGTAGCAATCATGTTGACACTTGCCTAATGATAGGGAGATAAATATTGTGGTGCTGTAAGGAAGTCAATAATATTTTCAGTTTCAACCAGTCCCAAGCATGTCCTCCTACTACTTTTGTGTAAACCAAAACAAATATCTGATGCTTAGCAACAGTTGTGTAGTAATTCCTCTCTCAGCAGACATTCTGTATTGCAGAAACCTCGTTAAATCGGCAAAATTTGCAATCTTGTTACTTAAATGCTCTCTGAAATGTGGGACACCTCCATATTCCATATAACATGCACTAAATCTGTCACAATTGTACAAAAACGGACCTCCACTTCAGAAATCTGCACAGTTAAAACTACTAGAAAGTCACTTTCAAGTTTAGTGTGGGTATACTTTAAATTCCCCCCCCCCACATCCACCTCACATCCACTCATGTGATGCACGATCCCAAGCCTTCACCATTCTTTCGTTTCCATGTAAACACAAACGAAAGAGAAAAAATGGGGGAGACCTGGGAACGAAGCCATTCATTGGCTAATAACTTTGACCTGGGCATTAGGTGGACGTTTGTCTAACTCTCCCGCAAGTGCCTATCCTAGAATCACCTTTCCTTAGCCTTCTTTACCAGCGTACTTGAGATAACGTAGCTGTGACCTAGCTAGCTGAGTATGCATTGTCCCAGAAGTGTGGGCACCCCCTTACAGCGAACATGCAACAGTTGTCATCTATTTTATCAACCTTGGTCACTGATTACTTTCTGATGTGATAATTAGCCCATTAGGTCATTAATTACTTACACAAACTAATTAAATTAAATGGTTTTTAATTATTTGATTACATAATCAACTCTCAAGGTTCTTATCAGGTCTCCAACAGTGAACAGCTGTTTGGTAACCATAGCAACCATCAAAAAAGATACACAAGTTTACAATAAAAACACCTGGTGTGTATGTTGTAAAATTGATTTAATTAAGATTAATTTTTTTAGCACTAGAGCTGAAGGAGAGACTTTTGTCTTGGCAGAAATGTAGTGCGCTCTAACGACATTACAAGCTAGAGTTGTAAATAACAAGCTACAAAAACAACTCTATAGGTGACGTCAGGACATGCACATGGGTGTTTGACTAAGCTGAAGCCATCTGGCTACTCAAAATTGGTTATTATGACTCACCTCGCCGGCTAATGCTGTAAATTTCCAGTTCAAGCTAGGTGAGGGGGACAATTTTAACAGACAGACAGCTTGCTTTTTCAAAAACCTTGTGCGGCCATCGTGACTTTGTCCACAAAAGCTGTTGTTATATCTTATGCTAGGGTACACTGCATGTAGCAAGCCTCACGCAAAGCAGGCTACTATTTTCGATCGGGGCAGACACTATGAATTGGTTCACCTACTCCCGTTTGGCCTACTCCCATTTGGCCTACTTTAGGCTAAAAAATGGTGTTTCGCCTACTCTTAAAAAATTGATACAAAGGACTCAGAACCAGAGTGGGCTAGCCAAAAACAATTACATCACAGGTAATATCAGGTATCATACCTACAAAGGTTGGACATGTCCTGTGGCAGGTTTACCTAGAAATGTTCTGTGAGGGGTCCACCTGGGTACACATCCTGTAAAGGGTATATACCTAGAAATGTTGGACATGTTCTGTGGCAGCTAAAGGAAGCCCAGCTGTATAGAAATTAGAGGTTATTCCATCACATACATTGCCATGCCAACGTGTCATGTTGCCAAACTACTGGTGAGGGTGGGGCTCACAAGCACTTTGACCCCCGCATGAATACTGGAGACATCTATGAGCAAAACAAGGCCTACTGGGAGCACCAAGTGCACAGAGTTCAGAGATGGTTATCATGATTGGGAAAGAATGCTGAAGTGTTTGGGGTATCGCCCACTCAACAGATAACACATAATGTACTTCCTGTTTGTGGTATACAGTTTTAGCCCCATTTACCAGGCCTTCCCACCTGGTACGACCTTTTTGTAGCTTGCTTTTAGCACTGGAATGCTACCTTTTATCAAAAGAATTTTTGTGGCGTGCCCTACTCAATAGATAAGTCCAGAGTACAATAGCAACTGCATTAGCAAGATAATGACATTGTACTCTCTAACTACCACATGGGCATTTTAGCTTCATTCCAGGCCACCTCTAGCCTCATTCCCAGGCTTCTCTGCTCCGGAACTGAAGTTGTGCATGCGGAGAGAGCCTGGTGTGTTTGCTCACGTGAGCAGCACCAAAGGTAGAGAGATCTTAATTGTGCGTGGGCGTACCCAAAGACTCAGAACGGGAAAAAGAGTGAAGATACTGGGCAACTTATCTAGCTATCGGGGGGCGGATATCATACACACCGAGCGTTGAACGCCTAGTTGGTTGGGCAACATGCAAAATGCTGCCTTTCTGTTCTAAAAACTCGGGTCCTATTTCGATTACGTCATGCTCATGTGAGAAAACATACCAGGCTCTCCCCACGTATACATATTCGCGTTCCAGGGGAGCCTGGGAACAAGGTCAGGCCACCTCCGTCCCTACCTTTGGTAGTCTCGTGCTCACACTACTTTTACCAAGCAAGAAAATAGTCTTTTGGCTCCAGTATTTGGAGTACATCACATAAACTGGATTGCTAATTTGGTGATGTCTTCGCAAACAGCGAACTCGGGAATAGCATACTCCAGCTTCTTTCGAAAGATCGACTAGCCTAGTCTAGGACTTAAACCTCCATTTCACGAGCGGATCGTTGGCACGCAGCGTGGAATGTAATCTTCAATGACATCAAGCGTTATTAAATTAGAAAAGAACAACGCACCAGCATTTTGAATAAAAACCGAATAGGCTGTTTACTAGATCTATTCTTTCTGTGGCTATGGAAATACAGTCTTCATTAGTCTCGTTAGTCTCGTTCCCAGACCCTCAGTACGGTACACTGGGGATCTTGGTGAGGGTCTGGGAACGAGACTAAGTCTTCGTTTGAAATAGTGTACCACTGGACTTCTGTTGGGTGGCACTCATGTTTCGTAGATGCATCAAATTCATATGTCTACGGGACTGCTGCCACTTTTCACACTTCTCAGTTTAACGATGAATTGCCAGACTTGGCTTTTACCTAATTATACAAATTGCCATGAATCTAATTAACAGGTTATTAATGCTGTCTAGCACCTTTTTTTCAAGGTTTGCAATGTAATATTCACATGATAATTGAAGTATGGGATTAACAAATATGCATTTTGATTGGACGTTCATTGCTTCCTTCAGCCTGCTAATTTGATTCATTCATCAATTACCTCTTCCAAATTAATTAGCTCAGATTTTCTGAATAGTTGAATGCTGTCAATAGGCTGTCGTAAATTTGAATTTTGCTTATGCCACACTCTTTTAGCAAATTACTTTGTGTACAGTAAACAACCGGTGGTGGCTAATGTCATGGGCAAAATGTAATAGTTCCCAGGGCTCTCCTCCCTCTCCCCCTCCCTCCTCCCCCTCCTCCCCTGGTTACCTTTCAGTGACTCCTTTTGCATAAGTTGTAAATTGAAATAAGGCCCTATGTTGCTTGAAATTGAAAAGGTTTTGGCCAACATTTTAACTGAATGCTACAAAACATGACTAAAGCATTTGGTCAGACAAAGATTTCTGATTTGGTAGCGACAAATCTTTCCATCAATGGTCCATCGCCATCTTACTACCACCATGCAAAATGTCACACATTCCAACGGATGCTACTATTGCAATCTTTCCTGTGAAATGTAACCTAAGATCCATAGAACACACATTTTTAACATTTTGGGGTTATCATTTTTAAATAGGAGATAATTGAGCAAGGGATTTTTTGTTCATGCTACAAGCAGTATCTGTAAACACCAGCTTACCATGGCTGTCCCTATGAGAAAAAGTATTTTTAACATTCCTTGAGGTTGGTTTTGAATAGGAAGTCATGTAGGGGAAGTCTCTTCTGTTGTGCCAACACTAATTTTCCTAGCTGTCAGTCACTAATGATGTGATGAATTTTTGCATGCAATGAAAATTTTTTTACAGCTGCTGTTCTACTGTGACTACAATCCTTCAGCATATGTGCAGCGAAACCACATGCCCAATTGTGGCTGCAAACTGTTTGTAGCATATGGGTAAAGTTTGTGTCATCCATATATTCTTTACTGAACACTCGTTTCATTCCAATAAGAGGGATTGACGTAATCCTGGTTAGAAATTCATACTGTGGTTTTATGTAATCTTGCAAAATCGGATTTAGAAATGCGTTGTACGATATTGCGCATGCGCCCATGGATTTAGAAATGTGTTGTACGATATTGCGCATGCGCCCATGGATTTTCACATTTTGTGTGTACTTGCTAACTACCGTAGATCGGGAAATTTTCACGTTAAAAATAATTCACATAAAAATAATTTGTGGTGTTAAATTTTTGCGGTTCGTTCCATTCGCGAAATTTTTTTAGTGGTTGATGGTTACAATATGGACAAGCGCCTCGAGCGTTCCTAGCGTTTAGTCTACTACCAGGTGTCGGGAGAACCAGGTATTGCTGCCTGTAACGCTGTGGCTGTCAGAAGTAGTCGTCAATCGGACATTTACGTGGACGTGCACGCACGCTTATTCATTGATCATCGCCACGTAAATGTTTTTATTCGCGTGTTAAATTTTCGCGGTTGGTCTCAACTGCGAAATTATTTTAACAGCGAAATTTTCCCGATCTACGGTATATTGGCATGGTGTATGGTAATGGCTAGAATGGCTAGAATACTACTGGTACTGAACTATTAGTCTCGCAAAGCCAGACTCTCAATCGAGTGAGACTCTGGCTCCGTGAGACTACTGAATCATTGCCCGGGACTGTAGAGGGAGCAAAGGCTTTGAACCCCTTCGATATGGTCTGAATAATGCGTGCCTGCACTTGCCCTCCGCCTGGATCCCCAAGCATAAGCAATTGCGCTGCAGGGAGCTACACATTTTGACGAGGAGTAGACCCAAGCGTGGTTGCTGTAACTTGATTCATCTTCCGTAGTTGAAGCTCAACACGCAAACACACACAAGCTCATAACACCGGTTAGCGCATGTGCAGTCTCGTACATCGTGTTCAAAACGCAATTTTAAGATTCTGTAAAACCGCAGTAACCGAGGCTGCTACTAAGGTGGTGAGAGGATAGAGGCAGCTTGAGGATCGAGGTGCAGAGTGAAGGACAGAGGTGATCCGTGAAGAGACCGTAACCGAACACTAGTTCCTGCTATTGCATTTTTGGCCACAACAATGTTCCATCAGCTAACTATAAGTCTCGCAAAGCCCGACTTGATTTTTCTAGCTTTGTAAGACTACGTACACCTGAGCACCTGACACTATGAATACCATCATGGTACTAATGGACAGTAGATCTAGCCAAGAAATTCGATTCTTGGAATTTTTGCTAATCCAATTATGCAGAAGGCTGCTGCACTAATTATTTTCGAGCAAATCCAATTTAGCGGAAGGGTTCTCAGCAAGGTAAAAACAAAAAACAGCGAATTTGTGGGCAGAGAGAAGCTGTTTAGTGCACCAGGAGTGTTCTTGTCAAAACAACACTCTCGAAGTCACTGGCAGAAGCGTTGTATAGTGCACCCGCACGGGTGTTCTTATCAAGACCACGGACAACCAAAGTTCCCTGCACTCTGCACTTGCGCACTTCTGGGGCAGCGTCTTGGTATTGCAAGCAGTTGAAACGCTGAGGCCTCTGTGCTTGGCGAGTGATTTTCTTGGAACACATGCTCAATTACAACGATGGATCTAATCCAGCAGAAGAAATTGAATTTTTCGTGAATCTAATCTAGCGGAAGGCAGATTTGAAATAACAGGGCCATACACGTGGGGTGTGGCATAATTATTGTACAGCTGTTTCTTTACCAAGAAACCAAACCTGTGCTGTACAGTTTATTATCATACTCTAACTCGCACTAATGTTGGGAGTCAATAGGGAAGCCTTGCAGCTGCATGCAGTTTATAAAAGCCGTATATTTTACTACAAGTCACGCAAGAATCCGTATCAGGTACTACAAGTCGCGTGTGCTATGTCTGAACGTGCAATGAAATCGAAGGTTGTAATATAAAATCATTATCACCATAGTACCAAGCTCTACCGGAAAAAATATCACTCGTTTGTTGCCGTTGGCATTGTTACTCGTGATATTTTCCGGTATAGCTTTGTACTATGGTGATACTTATATAGTATATAAATATGTATAGTGTGTTTTAAAACACGTATACATGAGTGTTGTACATATCGTTCACACTGTTCAAGTGATTTTAACAAAATCAGCTGTAATAGTGTTGTGTGGTTTTTGGAGGCAGTGTGGAACTTACTTGGAGATTTGATGAGGTGGAAAGACAGGAGAAAAACCGCACCGTGTAAGAGTAACTTTGTCAAGTCCGTTGACCCCGTTCTAAAGACCCAAATGCGGTCTTTTGTGCTGTATGTTCTACTTCGTATTGTTTTGAGTGTAGTCCACAGCTTTCACAGCTGGACTGCAGCTGGTTGCTAAGCATTTTGTGGAACTACCGTAGTCTCGCGAAAGAGCGCCCATGGGTGAGCACCTTACAAGTCTGCCAAAGAGGGGGGTGGGCGCTCTTTCATATGTTTTGTATTTAACCACAAAAGTGCGCCCATGTCATGTTTACAGCGTCTCGATGCCCTTGAAGCAAATAATTGGACAAACGAATCATACAACGGAACCACCAGCGACTTCGAAGTTGGGTCCTGACGGCACACAACACTCTGAACGGCACCACGTCACCGTGAGCATGGTGTAGCTCACTGTGCGCACTGCATTAGCTATGTCCGTCTACGCAAAGATGCCTTGTAGTAACCTTCGGTATTACACGAAGTTTCTTACCTCAGATATGCATAGTGCTTGTGGCTTTGCTTCTCAAACTCCACGCGAAGCTCACTCCATTAGCCATGGGAAGCTTGCTCCAGGGTGGGCGCTCATTCGAGTAAGCTTTGACCCTATACAGGAAATTGGGCCAAAAGTAGGGGGTGGGCGCTCTTTCACGAGACTACGGTACTATAATTTCGTCCTGCCTACTAACTGAGGGATATACGATAGAAGGTTCCAGCTCGAAAAGGGGAAAACTTTGCCAATGTTTCAACTGAACGCTTCAGTCGAAAGTGAAAGTAAAGAAATGTAAACAAATGCCAACATTTATAGCCCTGTACTACTGAGGATCCATGCCATTAGAGGTCAAAGGTCATCAAAGATTGCTACCCCTGTATAGCCGGAAAATTTGACAGTTTGGCAGTCGGAGTTGAATTTAAAGATCTCTGGTTATACGGTATATTTGTTCGATTTTCTTCCTTGCTTCCAAAAAACCTAAAGCAATATGAAACAGGTTGCAGAAGACCAGGCCCCTGCCAAGCTTTCTGTCACTTGCGGTTCAGTGGTTGCCTGGTAGTCGTTGTAGCTCAGTGGTTAGAGCACAGGCCGGGGATCCTAGGTTTGACCTAGTAGTCCATCTTGTTTGCTTCAGGGTATCCCTTGGTTACAGCTATTATGGTATCCCTTGGTTACAGCTATTATGTCTGAACCATTCAAAATTATTGATTAATCAGGAAAAATGACCAAGCCCCTTATTATTATTCCCCTTCCTCCCCTCCCTCCTTTTCCCCTCTCCCTTCCCTTCCTCCCCTCCCTCCCTTCTTCCCCTCTCCCTTCCCTTCCTCCCCTCCCTCCCTTCTTCCCCTCCCTCTGAAATGACAATACTTGACTAATTCTGACACTTGACCAAGCTACTGTTCTTTCTCTGAAATAAGTGTAGTGCTCCCTCCCTCTCTCTCCCTCTCTCTCCCTCTCTCTCCCTCTCTCTCCCTCTCCCCCCTTTCCCCCCTCCCTCTCCTCCTCCTCCCTCCTGGACCCCCTGGAGTGAAGTGTTAACACAAAAACAAGACCATCTAACCACACTGTCTCCAGTTACAACTGTGAATGTGCTGCTGCAGTAATTTATGCCCAATGAATTCAGCAGTGTTGATTGGTGGCAGGTGGCTAAACAAAACTATGAATACAATTTAAAAGAGCTGGGATATAACTCAAAAATGACTACTAACTCGTGATTAGATTTCTGAAGCAATTCATGTCACGTTTTTCCTGTTTTCTTTACCACACACAGTGTTTCTTTCCTTGTCATCCCAAACACATAATTGTATACATAATCCACCACATGCATACCTATATGTGTGTTTCATCATCGGTGCATGAGATATGTTGAAGTTACTTCACTTTGAAACAACCTCTTTTCTCTACCCTCTTGCCCTCTCCTTCCCCCCTTCTCTCTCCTCTCTTCCCCTACCCTTCCCTTCCTCCTTCATCCTTATCTCTTCCTCTCCTCCCCCTTTCCTCCCTTTAGCCTCTGAAAGTCTCCCTCTCTCCTCCTCCCCTCTTCATTCTCCCCCTCACACCCACCCTATCACTACATACCACCCAAATTTCCCAGCTGTGATAGTTGCTTTCACCACCCTTTTCCCAGCACAGCTACCCACATTAATTAGCTGTTGTCATAGCAACCCAAACAGCACTCTCACTCACATTATACTATTACTTCATGAATAAACTTAGCAAACAGTCCCTTTCTAACCTCTTAGCTAACACTCAGAGAAATTTCTATCGTGAATTAAATCAAACCAGCGTAAACTTTCTATGGTTCCTTATCCTTTCACCCTTCCATTTGCCAGCTGTCCATTTACATCCTTTTATCAATACAGGAAATAATATGAATATTGCTCTATTGAATGGCTATGACAATGGGAAGATTTCCTCGAAATAGGAAAAGCATGGGAGAATTTTTAACCTGCACTTTCAATTGATAAACTGTATCAAAAAAACTTGTTTGTCTGGTTCTGGGTTCAACTGACAGGTATGAAAGTTTGCTTAGAGGTTAAACTTTCTATAGAGTGTTGTAAGCAAAGTTATGTGGGGTACTTATGAGGTTAGCCAATTATGTACCCCTTCCACTTAGAATCCATTTACATCATGAAAGAAAATAGCATGAATATCACAATATGACAATGGAGAATTTCCTCGAAATAGGAAAAGCATGGGAGGATTTTTAACCTCCACTTTCAATTGATAAATTGTATTTTAAAAAATCAAGGGATGGGTAAGAAGTTTGCTTAAGGGTTAAACTTTCTATACAAAGTGTATGTAAAGTTATGGGGGAGGTTGACCAATTATGTAACTCCCATGCCTACCACTTAACGGCCTGTTTACATCATATTTACTGAGATTGAATTTACTGGAAAAGCATGGGAGGATTTTTAACCTCCACTTTCAATTGATAAACTGTATAAAAAAAAATCAAGGGATGGGTAAGAAGTTTGTTTAAGGGTTAAACTTTGTATACAAAGTGTATGTAAAGTTATGGGGGAGGTTGACCAATTATGTAACTCCCATGCCTACCACTTAACAGCCTGTTTACATCATATTTACTGAGATAGAGAAGCATGGGAGGATTTTTAACCTCCACTTTCAATTGATAAACTATATTGAAGCCCTATGTAAAGTTAGGTGGTTACGTTTTGATGTTGGTTGCTATGCCAATGATGTATGCAGTGCAGCAAAGCAAGGCTTTCATTTTTTGGAAGTAATACCAGACACAGACAGACACGTCAAATATGTTCAGGGTTTCATACAGAGGGGTGCACTGGGGTTTCCCCCCCTCCCCCAGAAATTATGATGTCATAATTGCCTCAACAGCTACAATAGGGTATGCAACATAATTGTAGGCTTAATGTATTATCGCTGAATTCAATGATTCTTGTGTTTAAATTCCCCCCTCCCCAAGAAAGTATGAAACCACAAAGTAAGAAGCTCACACTTGTTATGCTTTCCCTAAATTAATTAATTAATTAATTAATTAAGATGAAAAGACATCATGTGAGAGAAAATACATAATGTGACAATTAATTAATTAATTAATTGTCACATTATGTCTTTTCTCAGCAGCATAGCTGCCAACATTCACCACATTCAGAAAAATGTGTTTTGTGCCAGTCTGTTTGTTATGAAATAGTCAACAGGCTCACTCCAACAAGAAAATACATTTAAAGGCTCAGTTACAATTATCCACATTTCTTGGAATAAGGAGTTTCCCTGAGAGCACCTGTGCCTGGCTTTAGTGACATGTTCTGTATGCATTCTTTGGTGATGTCATCAACCACAGCTGTGTGTATAATATGGCTGTTGTTATAGCTCTGTGCTTTTCTTGGAATAATTTGAATAAGGAGCTACCTGGAATACATGAGAGTGCCTTGTGTGAGACAGTAACTTCTAACTTGTCTAGTGACAGTAACTTCCAACTTGTCTAGAGACAGTAACTTCCAACTGGTCTAGAGACAGTAACTTCCAACTGGTCTAGTGACAGTAACTTCCAACTCGTCTAGTGACGGTAACTTCCAACTCGTCTAGTGACGGTAACTTCCAACTCGTCTAGTGACGGTAACTTCCAACTCGTCTAGTGACGGTAACTTCTAACTCGTCTAGTGACGGTAACTTCTAACTCGTCTAGTGACAGTAACTTCTAACTGGTCTAGTGACAGTAACTTCCAACTTGTCTAGTGACAGTAACTTCTAACTTGTCTAGAGACAGTAACTTCCAACTCGTCTAGTGACAGTAACTTCCAACTCGTCTAGTGACAGTAACTTCCAACTGGTCTAGTGACAGTAACTTCTAACTCGTCTAGTGACAGTAACTTCTAACTCGTCTAGTGACAGTAACTTCCAACTTGTCTAGTGACAGTAACTTCCAACTCGTCTAGTGACGGTAACTTCCAACTCGTCTAGTGACAGTAACTTCTAACTCGTCTAGTGACAGTAACTTCCAACTTGTCTAGTGACAGTAACTTCCAACTCGTCTAGTGACGGTAACTTCCAACTCGTCTAGTGACAGTAACTTCCAACTTGTCTAGTGACAGTAACTTCCAACTCGTCTAGTGACGGTAACTTCCAACTCGTCTAGTGACAGTAACTTCTAACTGGTCTAGTGACAGTAACTTCAACTTGTGGAGTGAGACAGAGTGTGTAAGCATTGGTTTGTGATGTAATCAACCACAATGCATGGTCACTGCAACTGTAACTGTGTGAAGTTGCAGGACGTAAGTAGCTGACATTGTGCAGTGCTTGTTTGACTTCCAGGATCCACTTCCTGGTTACCGGGGTGATCGAGGAAGCTATTGCAATTCACAAATAAATTCCAGGAAGTTGCCTGATGTTTGTTGAGCTGCCTGATGTTTGTTGACATCATGACTTTATGAAGTTGCAAAATTGTCGGTGATGTATCAGTGGCTTGTCTTGAGTGTTGCTAGTATAGCTGAAAGTCCCAGCACAGTTCATTCACATACAAATAACATTATGCGATTTATGTGTGGAAATGAGACGATGTGAAGGCTTTAATATATCGCTTGAAGTATTTTAAAAGTTTTTCTCTTGCCTTAGACCACTGTATGTAGTTGTCTCAAAGCCTAGCAGGAGTTAGCCTCGTACCCAGACCGTTCATTTGTTTTGTTAATGAAGGGCCTGGGTACAAGGCTAATCAATAGTGCAAGTGTTTAGCAGGTCAAAGGTCACTGATTATAGTAGCTCAACCTGGCAGTAAAGCATTGTATGGTATTACTTTGCGGAACTGATTATCTCAATTTGAAAATTGAATTAGTGTGCAAATTTCCTATTATTTTAATTATTATATAAGTATCACCATAGTACAAAGCTATATCGGAAAATATCACGAGTTTGTTGCTGTCTATATTGTTACGAGTGCACAGTACGAGTAACAATGCCAACGGCAACAAACGAGTTATATGTTTTCCAGTATAGCTTGGTACTACAGTGATACTGATTTTATCATACGTACCTTCAATTTCACTGCACATTCAGACCCACGCACATGACTTGTAGTACCTGATACGGATTCTCACGTGACTTGTAGTAAAAAATATGGCTTTTTATAAACTGCATGCAGCTGCAAGGCTTCCCCATTGACTCCCATACATTAGCGTGAGTATTATTATTATTATTATTATTATTATTATTATTATTATTATTATTATTATTATTATTATTATTATGATTATGATTATTAATAATATGGATTACACACCAACAAGAGAAGTGTACAAAACAAGACAACAACATTAAATTTATATATTCACCATGCATCTTTATGTCTACAATGCATCTTATCCATGCATCAATAGAACGGGCAGCTAGAGTAAGAGCATGTAACTTCAATAGAAGCCTGTAGTCCGGTCAAAATTATTGAACCATACTAATAATAGAATACCCAGTCACGTGCTTAGCAATAACGGCTTATGTCTATGCAGCATGCACAGTACGTGTTACTATTTTTAATACTGGTGGTAAATTCTGACCGGTTTCAAATTTTACGGAGTTATACGCTCTTACTCTAGCCGACCGTTCTTATGCATTCTTGATCTTATCCATGCATCAATTCTATTGAGAATAACTGAACTTTCAATTTCAATCTCCAGTCAGCAGATGACGTGCAGGAAAGTACTCAGGATGATTCAACCAGGGGCTCGCAGTCGGAAGAAACAGCTGATATGACGAGTCCGAAAACTAAAACACCACCTCCTAAGCCAGTACCCTTCAGAATTCCATCACCGCCTCCTACCATAAAAGAGGGAGGAGAAGAAGAAGAGGAAGGAGGACGAGGCAGAGAGAAAGAGGGAAAAGGCGAAGAGAAAGAGGGAAAAGAAGAGGAGGAGGGGTTGGATAAAGAAATGGGCAAAGAGGAAGCTTCTAAAAGTGAGTTTTTTAACGAAGGAAGGAGAACAAGGAGGAGGAATGAGAAGTTGGGGAGGGATAAATGAATTAGTGCAGTTAGACATGTTAATATTTAATATTAAGAATCCTTTTGGTGATTTATTGAGAAGATTTAATTCCATTGATTGATCTATATAGTAGGAAGTCACTTATTTGAACTTCAGATATCAGAGCACGTCAGTTAACTGAACGCATTTAGCAAAGCCACACCCACTATTTTTAGGCGGCTTTCACCTACCAAAACTCAGCTTTAAGCTGCCGAATTGGGTGTTTCAAGGCTTGCTCTGCCTGTTGTATGGCAGCTGAAGAAACCGGATAATTTCTACTGGCAAGGCAGGCTTTGTAACTAAGGTAAAAACCAACTATCAAAGTGACTGCTAGGTACCACATGCACAGGAAACTGAGCAATGACCTTACAGTTGTGCACGTTACTATACCTCAGTATACCTTCAGTATACCTTCAGTATACCTCAGTATACCACAGTATACCTCTGTCAGACCTGGTAGCCAGGGGATGCATCATGTACGGATGACAGCTTGTGAGCAGACTGTTTTTCCTTGTGAGAGGGTGGGGTCTGGGGACGAGACCACACCAATGAAAGTTTGTGAGCAGACTGTTTTTCCTTGTGAGAGGGTGGGGTCTGGGGACGAGACCACACCAATGACAGTTTGTGAGCAGACTGTTTTTCCTTGTGAGAGGGTGGGGTCTGGGGACGAGACCACACCAATGACAGCTTGTGAGCAGACTGTTTTTCCTTGTGAGAGGGTGGGGTCTGGGGACAAGACCACACCAATGACAGCTTGTGAGCAGACTGTCAATGTAATTCCACTCAACGTGACTTTGCATCATGTGAGTTGACATTATAATGAAAGCCCTCTGGTATACTTCAGTTATCTGAACATTTTAATCATCCAAACACTCCAACATGTTCGGATAAGTGACCTTCTGCTCTAATTACTTTCATCAGTGTTGGTTTATTGAATCTGGTGAAGTCAATCACAGGCTATCACTTCACTGTGTGTATCTGTGTGTTCCTCTGTGTGATGTAGCCAATGGCACTGCAGAACAAGGTGAGGATTCTAAGGTGCCTGAGAGTGAAACTGCTGAAGTTATCAGTAGTCCGAAGGAAGATACCGGAAAAAGATCAGTGCCGGAAGTCTTGTACAAAGTAAGCTTGGTATTTTTTTTTTATTTGTTTTTTTTTGTTTTTTTTTTTTGTTGCTGTTTTGCCAGAAGAAGTATTCAAATGGCAAGGTTAGTTGACAGGTTTCCGAGTCACTGCAAGTTCTAGCACAATGGGACAAGCAAGCTGTGCATGTTTTTAAGAATCACACTCCGAGAAGCTCTTGCTTGAACTGTTGCAGTTGAACTAGAGCTGTGCATGCTTTTTGCCAGTGAGTTGCTATGGCTAGTAAGCTGCGAAGGTTTATTTGGGCAAGGCTAGCCTGAGCAAGCCCCACACTAGAGAGAGTGCACTACGGATGGACAGGTGTATGCTTGTTTGCAGGTGAAGGGTCATGCATGAATGATGCTTATCCACAGCAGTGACTCAGCTCATGGTTGGAGTGTGAAGCTTAGCCCATGCTGCTCTGGTTGACAAATGGCCCTGTATGTGGTATGTGTGCCATTTAATAATGTGAAACAAGCGGTGTGCTGCTCGCTCAGGCTCACCCAATGATGATCAAGCATCTCCCTTGTAGAGTCACTGTGAGTTCTAACACTGTTGCAGTTGGCCGAGAGTTGCAAGTTCTAGCTACCACTGTAGGACCAGCAGGCTTTTATATAGGTTTTCAGAATCACTGCAAGCTCTGGCACAGTGGCAGTTGAACTTGATGGAGTACTACTATTACACAGTTTGCTATGCTGTACAAGTTATCCTTCATAACAGCATGAATGGCTTAACGAAAATTCTTGCAAGTGAGGGATGCCTGAAATGGCTACTAAAGGTTATAGCATTGCATTTTGACCCAATAAACTTCTTGTACGTATTTGGTCACTTAAAACCGTCAGTTTATTGGATCCCCCTCTCCCTCTCCTCTCCCTCTCCCTCTCCCTCTTCTCCTCCTCTCTCCCCTCTCCTCCCCCTCTCTCCCCTCTCCTCCCCCTCTCTCCC
Organism: Agelas oroides; assembly: GCA_949130485.1. Classification (NCBI taxonomy): domain Eukaryota; kingdom Metazoa; phylum Porifera; class Demospongiae; order Agelasida; family Agelasidae; genus Agelas; species Agelas oroides. The sequence goes on along the minus strand of OX422204.1, from coordinate 497,914 downwards.
CTCTCCTCCCCCTCTCTCCTCTCTCCCCTCTCCTCCCCCTCTCTCCCCTCTCCTCCCCCTCTCTCCCCTCTCCCTCTCCTCTTCCTCTCTCCCCTCTCCCTCTCCTCTTCCTCTCTCCCCTCTCCCTCTCTCCCCTCTCCCTCTCTAAGAGACCCATGCAATGTCACATGTTTATGTTGCCATTCTTCACTAGGTTATAGCCAGCCATCCATATGAGGGAGAGGACGAAGATGAACTGACCTTTGAGAAGGGAGTGGTTATTTCTGTCATTCCTTACGATGACCCTGAGGATGAGGTGAGGGTTGAGTATAAAAGGGTGATTGTCAGACTCAGTTGTTCATATGACTTAGCCTCGTTCCCAGGCCCTCGCCCAGCTTCCCGTCGCTTGCAGTACGGTTAAGCGGGAGAGGGCCTGGTAGATTTTCTCACATGCGTGACGTCACGGGGAGAAAGATGGTAGAAAGACTTTAATTGAACGTGGGCAAGCACGACTAGAATGTTGCTGTGTGTCTTTACTGTCTTGGCTTGGTAAAACTCTCTGTCATCCCGACTGTCTCATGAAGAGCGACAAAAAAATCGCCTTCGTGTGCTGCCATCTTTCGACTCAGAATAGTCACACTGTAGTGCATGCGTGCGGGTGAAGTTGTTTGTGGTTTACATAACGCCCATGTTTGCATAATTTGCCCTGTCCGTGACGTCATCTCCCGTTAACCGTACTGCAAGCGACGGGAACCTGGGCGAGGGCCTGGGAACGAGGCTACATATGACTAGAATCCACCCCTCACCTGACAGTGGGATATGGGTGTAATGGCCATCCATTTCAGAGCTGGTTGATTTGACAGGTGAGTGATTACATATCCATTAGCGGGTTACAACTTCCATGGCAACAATCCTGATATCTAGATCAACCAACTCGTATCATTGTGTCTGATGACTTGGTGTGACACTAACCTAGCATTTAGTGCATTCCATATCACCAGTTTTGCTAAACAAATTGCCCTCAAATTTCTATAGGTAGAATTTCTTATTTGTACCAAGTCTTTTTCTTCAAAGAAAAACGTACTTTGTCTCTTCTTGTTATAGGAAGAGGGTTGGTCAATGGGCTTCATTGAAGAATCAGGAGCTAGGGGCATATTTCCTAACAATTTCACTAAGCAAATGCAATAAAAACAACTTAATTTTATTGTTGAATGCAAAAATGTCAAGTTTTCATTTAAGTCAGCATGGCACTTAATTTTGTAGTTTTTTTTAGTTGTTTTTGTGTTTTTGTTTGTTTTTTCGTGCCCAAATAACATGACTTGTGTACAGCTATGAAGTTAGTGCTGTATTTTGATGTGGTAATTTACTATTTAGCTTGCACTTCACTCTATACCACCTCCATTTTTTGATCACTTGCAGTATGCAACACCACTCGGGGGGGGGGGGGGGGGGGGGGGGGGGGGCATGTTTGTACTTCAGACTTAGTTGCTGCGATGAGGCTAACTTACCCCACAACAGAGTGAATGAACATAAGCATAGCAGTAAATTAGATCACTGTAACAAGTGTTGTATATATACATTCCCCAGACAGAGCAGCATGAGCCAGATGGGCAAATGCTGTTCTGTATGAGGAATGTAACTTATTTGTTTGATGTTACCTCTAGCAGCCTACTGCCACACCCATTACCACCTCCACCCACTCTACTTTGTGTTTTTTAACTTCAAAGATTTGGTTGCTAAGCAACATCCAACAATTTGTTTTGTAACTGAGTAGGTTTTGTAAAACGGACTGTAGGCACTTCTGCTGGGTGAATTTAAACAGCTAGTTCAACTCTTAATTGTAACAAGGATATTCAAATACCATGCTCTTTGACTATTTAAGAATGTCAGTGATTAGCCTGGTCTGTGTGCAGCGTATCAATCGAGTACTGGTCCATGCAGGACAGCCTGACCATGATCTGTAACCATGCACTAGAATGCACCGTCATACACATTGCACATTAATACAGCATGCATGGTATTAGCCAAAATGTGCAGTGGGCGATTTTGTATAACACCAAGGCCCAGTTTTCTTGTGGTTCAATTTCTGAATGTTCATGCCAAGAGAATAAGGAGTAGCTATGCACCTGGTTGTAATTGCTCCAGGACCAGGTGTGGTATATCTTCACTTGAAGTTTCAAAATTCAATCAGAATGATTTGAAAGGGCAAAGAGAAAAAACAAAAATATTTTTACAGAAACAATATTCTATGAAACCTGTTTATAAAAACAACTTTACAATACAATAAAATTGGGAAACGAGAAGTTAGTACAAGGCGCAAAAAACGAGCTAGACATGTTCTGAGGGAGATGGTGATATATAGGGCGGATGCAAATTGTGCAGTACAGCACGGTGCCGTACGTGCTATGCGTGTAGCGCGTTACAGTGAGCTACGGTAGAACTTTGGATACAGTTCTGGCACTCACAGTCCGTTGCCTGCTGTATGTATACGTAATACGTACTTGAATGGGAGGGCGGAGTTCCCGTGTATCCACTGTGCGGTACGCAGGTGTACAATGGAGTTTTCCTTACAACGGTGAGCGCCGTGCAGCACTTGACATTAATATGGCAGTACGACATTGCGCCGTGGGATCCTCCGCTATATTTGTGCACTTTATACTGGTGTTCCGTATGGCATCCACCGTAGCACACGGAAACGTCCATATTGCAAACCACTCTGAAATTGGGATGGCCTGCAATCCTTGGATTGTGGAGTTGCCCCTCGTGAGTGTACGAGTCCAAACTGCAGGGACTTTGCATCGAAATGCAGAAAAACGATAGCAACACCACCGTGGCAAAGAGTACGTTGTTCATCTCGCTTTCGGATTCTGTACTGCTGCGAAATTGCAATCTAAACACACACGTGTCGAGTCTATTCTTATATAGTTACCGCTACGCCGCTACCGAGTACGACAGTGCGAACGGTCGAACGCCCCCTTACAACATCCGCTATGAATACAACTTACAACTAGTTAAAAAAAAAGCAGCTTCGTGCAGAGTAAGTAGTTACCCTGTGCAAGACGTTTGAGAAGTTCGTACTACAGTTTTGTACTACAGTTTGCGAAGGTAGGTCTTTGTTGACGCGCGCACAAGTTGTGCGCTGACCGCACATTATACTAGTAATACGTTATTTGCAGCCAGCTACATATTTAGACTCTCTCTTTCTCACTGCATGCATGTCTCATTTTCAGTCTGAAAATTTGTGATAACACACATCGCCAACTGCTAATATAACTGCGTATACCCAGTAATATCACATTTCAAAAAGACACTCAATTCACTTTCACTCTCTCTCATTATACCACAGCGCTCACACTCGACCAAAATGTGGAAGTGTGTACTGATCGTCTTCTTCGTCTCCCAAGTCGCAGTTCTGGTTGCCCCTTACTCGCCAACCGACTATCTTACCTATTATTACCCGCCAGTAAGTGCTCTCCCCAGCACCCATGACGGAAAATGCGCACTCGGAGTTCGACGGTTCGAGACGGTCGACCTACAGGGTGTGATTTGCGGACAAACTGAAGTCGACGTAGAGGTGTGGAAAGGAATATGTATGAATGATGGCAGCGACTGCATGTCACACCACTACGCTTTTGCCTGCTTCAAAACACAAGATTACTGCGTCCCGGCCTTGACCACGACGGTGACACAATCTGTGACAGTAACGGGACACAATTGCCAACAAACTGTTCAAATCCGATTCGAGAATATAACAGCATGTAATTGCGCAGTAAAAACAACCTCGACGTCTTGCAACTAGTGTCGCCTCCCGTATACCCCTGTCTACATGCAACCAGATATACAGTATACGTAATTGTAGATCCCGCAAAGACAACAGTATAGTAATCATTAATTTATGTTTGTACAATTATTGTCGACCTGTGTGTTCCCACTCTCCACCATCAATAATTTTTACGTAATTACATGTTATAGGAACAGAGAGGGTTGATTGTATACGCATTTTCAAGTTCTATTGTGATAGTAAAATCCATTTTCATGATTCAGGCCCATGAGCCTTACTAAATAACACTAATCACAACCATGTCCAAAAACCAAGTTAATGAACATGCATTTCACTGTCAGCAGATAGAGAGCTAACCTTTAGCTTTATGATATGGATATGAATTAAGGTGCCGATATCTTATTTTTTGCCCTCTTTCAGAGAGGCATGCAATTGTTGTTCAGTTTAATTGTCTCTGACTGGGAAGCAGCCTATGCAGTGCCAAGAAGATATTGAGAGTGTGATATGTATCCGTAAACAACATAAACCAAAAATGCTATGTGGGTGAGAGTATTTGAAAAACCAGCCATTACCAGTGATCACCTAGTAGTCTAACCCAGGACTCCAGCTTGAGCTGCCATGACCATGTGCCTGCACTGAGCTACAGCCACCACCCTGACATTCATATGTACTGCACAGGATCAAATGCAGCTGCAGACTGAGTCACTGAACTCACAACTCTCTATACATGACTAATTGGGGCTAGCGTGACTGCATTGCGCACGTGCGTGTGTATGCTTGCTTGCTTGCTTGCTTGTTTGCGGCCATATACCGTACATTTTAAATGAGCGCATTTAAATATTTCACAAAGACTGAGCCGGAATGTCCTCATCAGATCGAGCGAACTCAACTACTGCGCGTAATTTGTACCGAGTGTGACCAGCCTGCCCTTGTCTGTCATAATCTATGCCTTCACCGACAGCAGGCTGGACACGAGACTATCTTCAGGTAACTCAGTTGGCCATGCATAATCGACACTCATAAGTGCCAGAGATTCAGCTCATGACTTCAGTGTGAAGTTTAGTCCAAGCGTTTGTGTAGCCGTAGTAGATGTCCTGACTGATCATCTATATCTGGTGAGAACTATAGTTCTCACCAGATATAGATGCTGCTTGGCTACATGGAGTTTTGCTCACCACGCTCATGGAACAGCAGACATGCATGCAGTGATGATTCCTGCTGTTACTAACAGTGCATGGTTTGTGTGCCATGACGAACCAGCAATGCATTGCTCGCTCAGGCTCGCCCCACGATGATGCATGAATCATCTCACTAGTACATGTACGGAATACTGTACAAGTACGGGAAATGTACAGCATAATAATTATCACAACGTATAGTCTCGTCCCCAGACCCCCCTTCAACCCTCCAAGAGGAAAGTGGGGTCTGGTGAATATAGTACAACATTTTTGTACCTCCGCGGAATTTCGGCGGCACAATCTGATTGGCTGATTTGGCAATTATCTCACCTGTACTGGGCTTCCTTACCGCAAACCACTTAGCTTTACTCATCACACCTTTACAGACCTACTTAGCACACTTCCAATTTACTGAAGCCCAGCAAGCGACTTCAAAGGCTTAGCTTTTAGCGGAATCCATAGCAATGGCTAGCCATGGTGTGAGGCTGTACCAGACCCTCCTTTCCTCTTTGGAGGTGGGTCTGGGAACGAGACTACACAACGTACTACTAGTGAAATGATTCATGCATCATCGTGGCAATGCATTGCTGGTTCGTCATGGCACACAAACCATGCACTGTTAGTAACAGCAGGAATCATCACTGCATGCATGTCTGCATGCTGTTCCATGAGCGTGGTGAGCAAAACTCCATGTAGCCAAGCAGCATCTATATCTGGTGCTCTTGTAGCACAAAGTAAAACAAGGCCTCACTACTTAAGTTATTTTAAACAGAGAGAATAGTGTGTCCAGGTTTATAAAGACTAAGATGCATCATGTCTAAACCTACAGGAGAGTAAGGTCTCATAATAGAGCACAAAAGTGATTTTTTAGCACAAAAAATGTCAGTCCACCAGTCCAGTCCACTAGTCCAGTCCAGTGCATGATTGTATACTACCCTCTGTGAGTGCTTTCGTGATCAGCAAGACTAATATATAGTTGCCTGGCAAAAGCCATGCATGCGGAAGACAGCTAAACGCAAGTGTGCGCTAGCGAAAGTGTCATTTTTGTTATACTGACTTCCGAAGTTTCTTTCTTCGATCCAATATAACTCGAAAACATTCGAGTCTGTTGTTAATTTACCTCTGCTGCATTTTAAGAGTAACATTGTTGTTAATTAAGAACATAATATACTTATAGCTCACTACTCCTGTGCTTTTTGTCTTATTTGTAGTGGTGTGTTCATTTTGTGTTTGTCCGCCTTTAAACAGGGTCCACTTCTGTTCACAGCAATATAGCTGCCCGTTGCGTAGGACGCCACTATGTACACGAGTATAGCCTCGTTCTCAGGCCTTCCCACCTCCAGTTTTTGATTGCTTGCAGTATTGCAAAATCCATAATCCCAGTTGGACCCCCCGGAACTAACTTTTCATGACTGTATTTGGACCCCCATAGGTCCTTAGCCTCGTTCCCAGGCCGTTCCTGCCTCCAGTTTATGATCGCTTACAGTATACTGCGATTTTCGAATTTGGACGCGGTTTTTATGGAAATACGTATACTTCCGTGTCATCAGGCTTGACTTTAACCCCTGGGCCACTGCAGATCTTTTTTGTAACTGCAAGCGAAGGGAAGCTGGGAACGAGGCTGACTTACGTACAGCAACCAGTTGCAAATAAGTAGAGGTATATGAGAAAAGTCCTGTGTGGCTAGGATGGCTGATGATTGTAAATTTCTTGATTACTCTAGGCCTAGCCAATGAAACATTTATTTTGATGATGGTAACTGTGTGGCTGAGGATGGCTCATGATTGTGAATTTCTTGATTACTCTAGCCATGCATAGTTACTGAAAAATAAAAGTTTCAGTGGCTGGAGTAATCAAGAAATTTACAGTCAAGTATAAGTATAATAGGATGTAAAATCTTTTAAGACTTTGAGTGTATCTATATCTAGAATGTTTACAAAAAGGTGCAGCATTCATGCTTGGACGTTCTGACTGAAGATCAATGGGCTCACACAGAGCTGCATTTCCAGGCATGTTTTCAGAAGATCTAACTCCCTGATAGACATAACAGAGGCTCTTAGCATGGCAAAGCTCAAGTGGCAACATATCCACCCCATCATTTTGCTGTATGGCTGTCTCTCTTCTCACTCAACATTGCAGCAAGTCTCTTACAGAAGAGATGTGGCAGCTCTTCCCATTATATACCCCAGTTGATAGGGCTGGTGGTGTAAAAAGTGAATGTTACTTTTTTGTTTCTGAACAACTGTAGCATGCTCCCTGCTGGATCTCTAACACAGTAGTACTGTCCTTCAGTGCATGTTTATTAATCACTCCTCCCTGTCTCAATCAACAGTTTTCCACTCATGACAACAATGTAGTCTTTGGCAACTGCAAATTCATTAGAGAACACTACTGCAAGACTTACTATAAGTTGCAAATTTTCATCAATCATTTAGTAAATTCTGCAGTGTTGCTTATACTCAGAGCACTGCAGAAGGGGCACAGTACTCCATCACTGGCATCAAACTTAAATGATACTACTTTTAGTAGCAAGCTACTAAGGGCTGCATTCATTTTAAACATCGGGTACAATGGCCTGTATTTAATGTTGGGAAATATCACTTGTGAGCATTGGTGAGCTGACTGTTGAGCTGCATGTTGGGGTAAGTGGGATCTAAATATCCTCAGCTCAGTTTTATCTTATCAGTTGACATAATTGCCTACACTTTAGATGAATTAGCAACGTTTGTAGATTCATATCGATCTGCATGCTACTATATATGGCACAATGAGATTGTGAATCAACCAAGTTAAAAAGCCTCATGCACTTATACATAGGTATGTACCATAACAAAATTCTGTGAAGGAAGGCAAAGTGATCTGGAGAGTATTAACGTTGACAGTTTGCTGTCATGAAACCCCAGGATGGATCAATCTTAACATTGTTGTTTGGGGATCACCTGTTGATAGCGATAAATAGACTATGTTCCAGTTATCCATTGTTACAGTAACATTGATCACTTGAAGATATTATTGCGACATTAATATTTCCGAGAAATTTTATCACCAAGCGTAACTTGTTTTAGCCTCGTTCCCAGGCCTCCCCCCTTTTTTTGTTGTTGTTGTTCTTAGGTTTGCGTTCAGTATAATACACCGAAGAACAAAAAACGGGGGAGGCCTGGGAATGAGGCTAACTTTTTCAGAAAATTTGATTGCTCACAGTTTCAAGGAGTGAATGACTCCCCTTGTCAGTGACTCCCCAGTCACTCACTCCTAGGAGCTCTGATTCCCCTGGATCAGTGACTCCGTGTGAGTGACTTTACCTACTGTAGGAAAATGTACAGATACAGCAAGAGCGCATAGGAACGGACAGTTAGAGTAAGAGCGTGTAACTCTGTAAAATTTGAAACCGGTCGGAATTTACCACCAGTACTAAAAATAGTAACACGTACTGGGCATGCTGCACTGCATAGACATAGTGCATTGTTGCTAAGCACGTGTGTGTTCTATTTTTAGTACAGCTCAATAATTTTGACCGGACTACGGGCTTCTATTGGAGTTACATGATCTTACTCAAGCCGCCCATTCTTGCGCCTTGATACAGGTAGATGCAAAGAATTGGTACACAGCAAGAATGTTTAACTTTTGCTCACACTGAATATTCGAAGGTAAAATCACTATCTCAATACTAGGTTATCAAATGGGAAAGAGTTGGGGAAGGAATACATAGCCACAGAAGCAGAAACTCTCAAAGAAAAATCTGTGGCTTCTGTAGCAGAATTTATTTCGAGGTTGATGTGCTGAAACGTGGCCCTACTGCAGCAAGGGGGTACAATTTGGAAGAAATGACAAATCATTGAAATGTGTAAGTACTTACTAGATGCTTTGCAATTCCACAAGCGATCAAAATTCCTGGCCGCAATGATATTTCCTTGTTGATAAAATTTCCTGAGAAAATTTTATCGCAGCGATAATATTTCCGAGTAATCTTCGAAAAAGGTTATCTTTCAAGTCACCCCAACCGAACTATTTCCACAAATGGAAGACTATTGAACATTAGCATGAACCACTTCTGTTTGTTATACTTACAGACTACAAAAGGGTTGAGAGTCTCTAAAAGAAAATTGTAAATAATGGTAGTTCTCCACACTGATCACACCACTGTACCAGTGAATGCAGCTCTCAGTAGCTTGTTTACTACCTTACTCTTCTGTTCTTTTTCATAACTTTTCTCTTCTCAATAGCTGTTACACACCAGATCTGGACAGAGCTACAGCTTACTCAGCCTTCCTCATCAAACTCGAAACTAATGCAAGGTGGAACTCATGAGCATCAAACTGTACTTCTTGCTTCAATGCTGGCAAGATGTCGTAACAATCAAATGTGCAAAACTTTCATACATGTATGATCCCTTTATTATACCTTTGAAGACCACCAACAGTAGTACTAGTGAAAGTTTGATGCCAGTGATGAGTACTTGTACCCCTCCTACAGTGCTTTGCGTACAGCAACACTGCAGAATTTACCAGCATAATTATTTGCAACTTACACTTACAGTACAGATCACCAACGTGAGAATTCTAGTACAGTTGTCAGGGACTACAATGCTGGGAATGATTGGAAAACAAGTGTGCAAGCGTACAGTAGGGGTTAAAGTCAATGTTGATAACACGGAAATATACGTATTTCCGTAAAAACCGCGTCCAAATTTGAAAATCGCCAGTATACTGCAAGCGATCAAAAACTGGAGGCGGGAACGGCCTGGGAACGAGGCTAATAGGTCCTCACAGTTGAACCCTAGCCTCGTTTCCAGGCCTTCCCCGGCTCCAGTTTTTGCAGTACACAAAAACAGAAGGCTAGTCTCGTGCTCAGACCCTCCCCCCACGTAGTCTCGGAACCAGACCCTCGAAAAATCGAAAAGGAGGGTCTGGTAAATGGGACGGAGTGGAAGTGTACATTTCGGAATTTTACTAAGCACTTTTGTATGCAGGGGTATGAAACTGATGCTTGATAAAGATGACCAGGATATCTATCAAGGAACAGCTAAGGCTGCAGAAGGCCTGGCAGCAGAACATGTATTTGCCCTTGCCAAACGAGACACAATGCACATAATAGTTCGTTGGCAAGATGCGGACTCAACATCAGAAAAGGCTTTCAGGGTACACTATCCTGAAAAGCCTGAAATTGATGAGTCCACAGAGAAGCCTAAGGAGTTCGTAGCCATGCTGTTCGCAGCCACATAAAAGCTTTGGACACTTTCGGAACAATGAAAAAGTTTGCCCCTACCTTCTGCACACAGCATGAGAAAGACTTTCCAGACATAGCAAAGTTAGGTGCCATTGTCGCAAGAGTACTTTGTAGGGCTTTGATTCCCGTTCCCAGGCCTTCCCCAGCTCCAGGGAGAAGGCTAGTCTCGTGCCCAGACCCTCCCTGCACGTAGTAGTCCCACTGGTGAATCTCTCTAGCATGATACTTTCCCAATGTTTGCATGCGCAATGCAAACAATGCTGCACACTTTCCAGCCTGCTTTAGGCAGCAGTTGAAGTTTTTATGGGCCTGAACAAGACATTTAGGTAGTGAACAACTGCAGTGCAGTGAATACCATGGCATGCACTTGTGGGAAATGTGAGGGTAAAATCACGTGAGGGTAAACTGTGCCCAGGTGAATGTAGCCTCGTACCGGTATTATATACCCAGGCCGTTAATTAGGAAGAACGGCCTGGCAACTTACCCGGGTTCAAACTGATGTGACGTCAAAAAGATTACAGCTGCACCCATACAAGCCATGAATATTGGATAATGCATGTGATATTTTAATCGTAGCCACGTGACTGTTCGTAATGTGGCAAGTTGTCAGTAGACTCGTTACAGGCTTATATTGGATGGTTACTTGTCATCTGTAGACGAACCGCTTGCAGTAGACTCGCTCACCGATGTCGATGTGCCCGACTGACAGTAAGTAATAACTAGTACCTGACATAGTCTCATGCCCAGACAACTTTTCGCCGAGCGGGAAAGTAGTCTGGTGAACTGCCTATACCGTTTTGGTTCCAATATTTTGAAATCACCATGACGTCACGTCAACTGGATTCTGAATTCAAAAGCGCTCTAGTAAACAGCGAACTCCTAGACAGCCTACTCGTGCTCCTTTTGATAGATACAATAGCCTAGTCTACTCACGGCAGCTAGGGTTGCCCGATCAATGTCCATTTCGCTAGTAGATCGTTGGCACGCAATGTGGAATGCAATCTTCGATGACGTCAAGCGTTAAATTAGAAAAGAACAATGCGCCAGCATTCCGGCGCACTTGAACGAAAATGGAATAGGCAGTTCACCAGACCCTTTTTTCCGGCGGGCGCGCGCGAAAAATGCGGTCTGGGAACGAGACTATACCTGACACTGCTACTCTCGAACAGGTCCTTTTTATAAAGAATCTGTTTTGTCCGCAGGTTCTGTAGTTGTTGCACACAAGTCAGCAGAAGGAGTTCGAACCAAAGCGTCGTTCCAAGCCCTAGCGGTACCACGGGACGGGTATAATACTGTGATGCATTGATGACGCAATTAAAATTCTCTACAACTGTCACGTGAAGCGTTCTGAAATCTGATTGGTACTGCCAACCCCAGTGCAGCGGAAGTCAACAGTTTGAACTCGGATAAGTTGCCAGGCCGTTTTTCCTAATTAACGGCCTGGGTACGAGGCTAAGCTGAATGTGGTTTTCACCCTAATCGCAAGTGCACTTGTGGTGAATGTGGTAAGGATGAGACTAAATGTGATGGGGAGCCTTACCACAGCAAACATCCCCTCACTTGTCCATGCCATGCTCTAGCATATGAGATAGAATGCACTAAAAGAGCATTACAAGCTCATAAGCTTGTGCACCCAGAGCTTGGCAGTGGGACTTCCAATATTTTGGAAGCTTCTCATAATGTATTCATTAGATACCGCTCAAAGAGCATCAGTTTCTCCAGAGTGCATTATATGGTTTCTACCAACCTAGGCCTTCTACAGAGCAACTTGAGCTACATGATTGGGAAGCATGGTGTAAAGTACCACTGGCTCCTTGGTTCAGGGACTATGGGAGATATGACATGGCTCAGCTGAGGTTCAAGAAAGGTACACACACCTGAAATATTGGACAGAGACCAGCAAATGACTGTCTAACCTCTTCAGGCCACTGTCTGTCTGCCAACTTTTATGTCCGAGGGGATGGCACCAGAGTTTACTTTTTCACTGATCTGTTTAAGGTGGCAGGGAACCCTGTGTTTTCAAGGTCAACAAACCTGGAATCCAAGCTGATAGACTTCTTTGTCTTCTTAAACCTGTTCAAATTATACTACAACACAGGGAACCATGCAGGCCTTGTTTGGAGTTTGATATGAGTTGGAGGTGGTTCAACCCTACTGCACTTGATAGTAGGCTTCTAAGTGCACTCTCTCAGGCTAGCGTGCACGCCCTCCCTAGCAAGCGCACAAGAAAGTGCACTAGTGCACTAGCAGGCTTCTAAGTGCACTCTCTCCCTCTCAGTGCACTGAGCCTCTTCTATGCTATAGCATGCACAAGGATGCAACTGTGTAGAGTGAGTTCACGAGAGGTGGTCAAAATCTTGATGGTGACACCAATGCAGTATAACAATGTAGTATAACATGCAGTGTAACAGGGGTAATGGTGATTTTCAGTTTATTACTAAAGCAGTAGTACATGTCTTGATGAGTGCTCTTTTGGGTGTGCTAGCAGAATTGGGCTGGACACTAGCAAAATATCACATTCACAATCGTAGAGACACACCTGAAATCGTTTCTGATCAATAAATATAGTTGGCACAGCTGTTTGTTTATCGGGATGGAGATTGCATTCAGTAAACGAGGACACAACAAGTGGCAACAACTTGTGACAAATTCTCTCTCTGAATTGCCCTTTTTGCTTCTATTGGAGTAGTTGCTCCATCAGTAGCAGTACTACACTCACCATCATCATCTTCATCCTCATCCTCAGATCCATGGGATAAAATCTCCGTCCCCCTCACTTGCACATCTGGGGTACCATGCCACGTATTCGAGGATCCCATTCCAAGTTCGGTAGCCTTTAGCCCAGCTCCCTCTGACCCAAGAACCGACAGAAAACTGGTGTAGCCTTTTTCCAAAAGTACTGTATCAGGTCTAGAAAGAGGCACTAAAATGTGTTTAGTGATGTATAATAAGTTTTATTCAAGTTCAGGGTGGTTTGTCTCATTTGTCTTCTGCCAAACCCACTCAAACCACTGCTGTCCATTAGAAAGCATGCCTGACTTCGAGTAAAATTCTCCTGCAGGCATGCTTTCTAATGGACAGCAGTGGTTTGAGTGGGTTTGGCAGAAGACAAATGAGACAAACCACATGATTCCTCTGAAACATGAGTGGTTCAGGAGAAACGAATGCAAGATCAGGGTGGTTTGTCTCTGGCGAACCCACTTGAACAACTAGAAATTATGCGTGTAGGACAGCTTTACTCGAGTTCAGGGTGGTTCAAATCATGCCTGTAGGACTCTTGTGATGTGAACATAACTTTTAATATGAAGGGCTGAGAAGCATAGTGGTCTAACCCAAAATTAAGTACTGGAAATTGCATGAATTGTGCAAATATGCAATAAAAAACATGCATACCATATGGGTTTCCAGTTTGGACAGAAGTACACTTGCACGCCTGGAAGGTGGAGCGATTTTTTCATGGTAGGTCCAAATATTTCACGGTTGTTCTGAAACATTCGTTCCGGGGTGAAAACTGGAGGTGGGAAGGCGATCAAAACTGGAGGTGGGTAGGTGATCAAAACTGGAGGTGGGTAGGCGATCAAAACTGGAGGTGGGTAGGCGATCAAAACTGGAGGTGGGAAGGTGATCAAAACTGGAGGTGGGAAGGCAATCAAAACTGGAGGTGGGTAGGCGATCAAAACTGCATGGAGGTGGGTAGGTGATCAAAACTGGAGGTGGGTATATAGGCGATCAAAACTGGAGGTGGGTAGGTGATCAAAACTGGAGGTGGGTATATAGGCGATCAAAACTGGAGGTGGGAAGGTGATCAAAACTGGAGGTGGGTATATAGGCGATCAAAACTGGAGGTGGGAAGGCGATCAAAACTGGAGGTGGGAAGGTGATCAAAACTGGAGGTGGGAAGGCGGTCAAAACTGGAGGTGGGTAGGCGATCAAAACTGGAGGTGGGAAGGCGATCAAAACTGGAGGTGGGTAGGTGATCAAAACTGGAGGTGGGTAGGTGATCAAAACTGGAGGTGGGTATATAGGCGATCAAAACTGGAGGTGGGTATATAGGCGATCAAAACTGGAGGTGGGTATATAGGCGATCAAAACTGGAGGTGGGTATATAGGCGATCAAAACTGGAGGTGGGTATATAGGCGATCAAAACTGGAGGTCGGTAGGTGATCAAAACTGGAGGTGGGTAGGCGGTCAAAACTGGAGGTGGGTAGGCGATCAAAACTGGAGGTGGGTAGGTGATCAAAACTGGAGGTGGGTAGGTGATCAAAACTGGAGGTGGGTAGGCGATCAAAACTGGAGGTGGGTAGGCGATCAAAACTGGAGGTGGGTAGGCGATCAAAACTGGAGGTGGGTAGGTGATCAAAACTAGAGGTGGGTAGGCGATCAAAACTGGAGGTGGGTAGGTGATCAAAACTGGAGGTGGGTAGGTGATCAAAACTGGAGGTGGGTAGGTGATCAAAACTGGAGGTGGGTAGGCGATCAAAACTGGAGGTGGGTAGGTGATCAAAACTGGAGGTCGGTAGGTGATCAAAACTAGAGGTGGGTAGGCGATCAAAACTGGAGGTGGGTAGGCGATCAAAACTAGAGGTGGGTAGGTGATCAAAACTGGAGGTGGGTAGGTGATCAAAACTGGAGGTGGGTAGGCGATCAAAACTGGAGGTGGGTAGGTGATCAAAACTGGAGGTGGGTAGGCGATCAAAACTGGAGGTGGGTAGGTGATCAAAACTGGAGGTCGGTAGGCGATCAAAACTGGAGGTGGGTAGGCGATCAAAACTGGAGGTGGGTATATAGGCGATCAAAACTGGAGGTGGGAAGGTGATCAAAACTGGAGGTGGGTATATAGGCGATCAAAACTGGAGGTGGGAAGGCGATCAAAACTGGAGGTGGGAAGGTGATCAAAACTGGAGGTGGGAAGGCGGTCAAAACTGGAGGTGGGTAGGCGATCAAAACTGGAGGTGGGAAGGCGATCAAAACTGGAGGTGGGTAGGTGATCAAAACTGGAGGTGGGTAGGTGATCAAAACTGGAGGTGGGTATATAGGCGATCAAAACTGGAGGTGGGTATATAGGCGATCAAAACTGGAGGTGGGTATATAGGCGATCAAAACTGGAGGTGGGTATATAGGCGATCAAAACTGGAGGTCGGTAGGTGATCAAAACTGGAGGTGGGTAGGCGGTCAAAACTGGAGGTGGGTAGGCGATCAAAACTGGAGGTGGGTAGGTGATCAAAACTGGAGGTGGGTAGGTGATCAAAACTGGAGGTGGGTAGGCGATCAAAACTGGAGGTGGGTAGGTGATCAAAACTGGAGGTGGGTAGGCGATCAAAACTGGAGGTGGGTATATAGGCGATCAAAACTGGAGGTGGGTAGGTGATCAAAACTGGAGGTGGGTAGGCGGTCAAAACTTAAGGTGGGTAGGCGATCAAAACTGGAGGTGGGTAGGCGATCAAAACTGGAGGTGGGTAGGCGATCAAAACTGGAGGTGGGTAGGTGATCAAAACTGGAGGTGGGTAGGCGATCAAAACTGGAGGTGGGTAGGTGATCAAAACTGGAGGTGGGTAGGTGATCAAAACTGGAGGTCGGTAGGTGATCAAAACTAGAGGTGGGTAGGCGATCAAAACTGGAGGTGGGTAGGCGATCAAAACTGGAGGTGGGTAGGCGATCAAAACTAGAGGTGGGTAGGTGATCAAAACTGGAGGTGGGTAGGTGATCAAAACTGGAGGTGGGTAGGCGATCAAAACTGGAGGTGGGTAGGTGATCAAAACTGGAGGTGGGTAGGCGATCAAAACTGGAGGTGGGTAGGTGATCAAAACTGGAGGTCGGTAGGCGATCAAAACTGGAGGTGGGTAGGCGATCAAAACTGGAGGTGGGTAGGTGATCAAAACTGGAGGTGGGTAGGTGATCAAAACTGGAGGTGGGAAGGCGATCAAAACTGGAGGTGGGTAGGTGATCAAAACTGGAGGTGGGAAGGCGATCAAAACTGGAGGTGGGTAGGCGATCAAAACTGGAGGTGGGTAGGTGATCAAAACTGGAGGTGGGTAGGTGATCAAAACTGGAGGTGGGTAGGCGATCAAAACTGGAGGTGGGTAGGCGATCAAAACTGGAGGTGGGTAGGCGATCAAAACTGGAGGTGGGAAGGCGATCAAAACTGGAGGTGGGTAGGTGATCAAAACTGGAGGTGGGTAGGCATTGGCAAGTGATCAAAAATTGTTAACTACTTTAATAACTTTGACTCAGACCCTGTCACATTTCATTAACAACTTTTACTGGGAGTTGACCTTGTGGGAAGTAGCCCCATACCCAGGCCGCTCTAAAATTTTTTTGAGCGGCCTGGGTATGAGGCTACATGGGAAGTTGATCTGGTTGGAGTTGACCTCATGGGAAGTTGATCTCGTGGGAGTTGATTTCGTGGGAGTTGATTTCGTGGGAGTTGATTTCGTGGGAGTTGATTTCGTGGGAGCTGATTTCGTGCGAGTTGATTTCGTGGGAGTTGATTTCGTGCGAGTTGATCTCATGGGCATGAACCATGGGAATTATGGGCCTGGGGATGAGGCTAACATGATAGCATGTGAACATACAGGCCCATAGAGTTATCACTGAGTCATGTGCATTACATCCTAAACATCCTTCGGTCCAAACATGTTTGGATAATTCGAATCAACTGTACAATACATAATTATTATAGCAGAATGAATGTAATGTTACAAGTTGGTATGGAAATACTCTACTGAGGTCTTGCGGCTATTGCCTGTAGCTTCATCCGCATTACTCCCATGATGCCTGCACAGAAAGGAACCAGTATTTCCCATAATCCCAGTTGATCAGTGCACACTAGCAGATATTATGTGGCAGGAATCTTCATATTTTTCAATCACACACCAAATTCGAAAGTGTTATTTTGCTAAACTTACAGGGCAAGGCTCACATGCACTTCACAAATGCATCAGATACATAATTATTTCCGAATGCCTTAGCGTGAGGCACATTACAGTGGAACCTCCCTTAACGGACACCTCCCAATAGCGGCCACCTCACTTACGTGGTCACTTGACGCGGTCCCGGGCAAAGCGCCATTAAATACCAAATGCGGACACCTCACTATTCCGTAAAGCGGACAGGTTTTTCGGTCCCACCAGTACCTGGACTATACAAAATTCACTGGATAATGTGGACACTGGCAGGGCTCTCGCACAAGATTGTTCAGCACCACTGATTGATTGACCAACTGGACATTATAATAACTCTGGTACGCATAGTTCCAGCCTCTGGTTGTCCTTATTCGACATTGTACAGCAAGGGAGAGCTCTGGAACACGCCTTTGTAGCGCTCAACGGCACGAGTACGCATTGCCATGCCTGCTGGAAATACACCAGAAGCTCCAGCCCCATTCTTTGCACTACAGTGGAAGTTTTGCAGTACAGTGCCTATACATGGTGATGTAATCGAAATATGTCATGGATATTTCATTTCTAGTGGGACTGTTACAATTACCGGTTGCGGTTTCAAACCCCAATTGCTGTATAGAAAGACAACCTTTGATTTGGATCTAGGTACGTACCTTCTCTCATTTTGCACTTCTCCAATAGTGTCTTCTGAAGTGATTCAAGGTTTTTGGTTACATAGTCCATTCTCCGTTGAAAGAACTTGCCTCCTTCTTCTACCGTCTGGGTATGAGAAAACATTCCAGCTACATGATTTCCTTGGAAATGAGGTACCCACATCCCCCTCCTCCCTCTCCCTTCCCCCTCACCCTTTTCCCATCCCCGTCCCTCTTTCTCCACTTTCTCCCTCCCCTTCCCTTTTTACCTCCACCTTTCCGCTTCTCTTTCCCCCTTCTCCCCTCATCCTTCCCCCTCCCCCTTCTCCTTTCCCCTTTCTTCTCTCCCCCCTTCTCCTCTCACCCTTCCCCCTCCCCCTTCTCCTTACCCTTCTCTTTCCCCTTTCTCCCCTCCCCCCTTCCCCCTCCCCCCCTCCCCTTGCACTTCATTTCCCAACTACAGGTGTCTGGCTATAGTTGTACCTTCTCCACATAATAACCTGTTCCAATATCCACGAGCACTTTCTCCCCATGTGTCATCTTTCCTGGAACATACATCTACAAATATGGTAGCTAAGGAAATCAGCTTCGTGGGGTCATTCTTTAATAACCTTTAGTGTTGCCATGGAAATTTTAAGTTAATCGAATTATCATTAAATTAGGAACTAGAACTGAACTCGATAACAACCCAAGTTATACTAAAATAGAAAACTGCCTTTTTCCACTGATAACTAACTAAATATCCAAATCTAAAAGACTGAAAGTAAGAGCATTAATCCTTTACTAAAACCACACCCCAAGATGCTCGTACAAGGTTAGTGCTAGAGGGTTACCTTCATTTGAGCACTACTTATCTAAAATCTTTATCAAACACTTTGTCAGTGCTACGGCAAAAGCTTTGTTAATCCTTTACTTGAAATAACAATGCTTTAATAGTGAACGCATTCCCGCCATACGGTAGCCTCATTCCTGCCATACGGTAGCCTCATTCCCGCTATATGGTAGCCTCATTCCCGTCATACGGTAGCCTCATTCCTGCCATACGGTAGCCTCATTCCCGCTATACGGTAGCCCCATTCCCGCTATATGGTAGCCTCATTCCTGCCATACGGTAGCCTCATTCCCGTCATACGGTAGCCCCATTCCCGTCATACGGTAGCCTCATTCCCGCTATATGGTAGCCTCATTCCCGCTATATGGTAGCCCCATTCCTGTCATACGGTAGCCCCATTCCCGTCATACGGTAGCCTCATTCCCGCTATACGGTAGCCCCATTCCCACTATATGGTAGCCTCATTCCCGCTATATGGTAGCCCCATTCCTGCCATACGGTAGCCTCATTCCTGCTATACGGTAGCCCCATTCCCACTATATGGTAGCCTCATTCCCGCTATATGGTAGCCCCATTCCTGCCATACGGTAGCCTCATTCCCGCTATATGGTAGCCCCATTCCTGCCATACGGTAGCCTCATTCCCACTATATGGTAGCCTCATTCCCGCTATATGGTAGCCCCATTCCCACTATATGGTAGCCTCATTCCCGTCATACGGTAGCCCCATTCCCACTATATGGTAGCCTCATTCCCGTCATACGGTAGCCTCATTCCCACTATATGGTAGCCTCATTCCCGTCATACGGTAGCCTCATTCCCGCTATACGGTAGCCCCATTCCCACTATATGGTAGCCTCATTCCCACTATATGGTAGCCCCATTCCTGCCATACGGTAGCCTCATTCCTGCTATACGGTAGCCCCATTCCCACTATATGGTAGCCTCATTCCCGCTATATGGTAGCCTCATTCCCGTCATACGGTAGCCCCATTCCCGTCATACGGTAGCCTCATTCCCGCTATATGGTAGCCCCATTCCTGCCATACGGTAGCCTCATTCCCACTATATGGTAGCCTCATTCCCGCTATATGGTAGCCCCATTCCCACTATATGGTAGCCTCATTCCCGTCATACGGTAGCCCCATTCCTGCCATACGGTAGCCTCATTCCCGCTATATGGTAGCCCCATTCCTGCCATACGGTAGCCTCATTCCCACTATATGGTAGCCTCATTCCCGTCATACGGTAGCCCCATTCCTGCCATACGGTAGCCTCATTCCCACTATATGGTAGCCTCATTCCCACTATATGGTAGCCTCATTCCCGCCATACAGTAGCCTCATTCCCACTATATGGTAGCCTCATTCCCGTCATACGGTAGCCTCATTCCCACTATATGGTAGCCTCATTCCCGTCATACGGTAGCCTCATTCCCACTATATGGTAGCCTCATTCCCGTCATACGGTAGCCTCATTCCCGCTATACGGTAGCCCCATTCCCGCCATACGGTAGCCTCATTCCCGCTCTCCCAGGTTACCATTGTGAATGCATGCTCTTGGCATAAGAATTTGTTCGACCAGAGGATACAGAACTCGTTAATGGAACCAGAATTGCTTTCCCTATAGAATACAAAATCAATTGATTTAAACATGACAACTTAGTTACTCAATCATTTAAACAATTCTAAATTTTTTCCAAGCTTAATAACCCTTGAAATCCTAAACCCCCTAAAACTAGTCTCAAGTGAAAAAAATTCAGGGTTTAAAGGGTTAAAGGTGGTAACAAAATCCGTCTTTCTGTTTCTACGTAAACAAAGTGCAAAGTCATCAAATGCATAGTGCTAAAGTTAGCCTCGTTCCCAGGCCCCACCCAGCTTTCCGTCACTTGCAGTACGGAAAAGCGGGGAGAGCCTGGTATCTTTTCTCACGTGAGCATGACGTAATTGGAAAATGGCGAAATTTTGCAGAACTAACAGGCTGCGTTTCGGGTATTGTTCAACCGACTACACGCTCAACACTCGGTGTATACGACAATCGCTCTCCGCTAGCTAGATATGTGTGGTAAGTTACCTGCTACGTTGGCTCTTTTTGCTGTTCTGGGCCCTGTGCACCCACGCAAAAGTAAACCCTTTCTACCATCCTTTCTATCCTGACGTCACTCATGTGAGAAAAGATACCAGGCCCTCTCCCGCTTTTCCGTACTAATAGCGACGGAAAGCTGGGCGGGGCCTGGGATCGAGGCTATGCTAAAGTCACAAAAAAGTTTTCCGAATGAAAACAAGCGCATGTAGGGATGGAACCCTCAAAAACCAGCCAAACAAGATGGGAACGACACCACAACACATTCACACCATCCCTACATCTTGTGCCATTTTACCAACTATGTTTTGTGTTTGTTAGTTGTGTGCATAGGAGGGTTGTGGAAGGCAGTGGGGAGAGTAGTGCTGGGTGTGTAGTGCATGTTGATGTGCATGGAGAGAGTGTTATGTTGTGGGTGGCTGCAATGTAGTTGCTACTGAGCATGGCAGGTATAGTGTATGCAGAAACTGTGAGCAGTGCTGGGTCTGTATGGTATGTTGGGAGTTTTAAGTTATGTTGTGAAATTTTATTGCTGCTGAATGTGGCAGATATGGATTGTCTTTTATGTGGAAGACTGTGGAGTGAGCAGTGCTGAGTACCGTGTTTATTCAGTGAGTGTGTAGAGAGTTTTTTGTTGTGCATATTTGGCAAAATGTAGGGATGGTGTGAATGTGTTGTGCTGCCGATCTGGTACTTTAGCGATGCTCTCCAGTGAAATTAACAGTCTCGCTGCTCATGGAAGCACTCGATAATGCCTATTATGGCTCATGGAGGCCTTTGACTAATCTAACGCAGATATTTCGAGCGTGTCATTTGTGCACTATTAATGTGGCCACCATTTTTTTGGGGGTCATCCCTACATATGGCATACTACCGTATGCCATGATATGACCTTCAACACAATACAAGTGAACCATACCATCATTCCCAGGGACAATTTCAGCCAGTGATTCTTTGGATTCTTTCAACGCTTGCTGTACTGCCTTCAACTGTTGCATGGAGTTTGTGAGCAAAGATATTTCCTGTAGAGTGGGTGTGTTGCGTGTGAGTTTGTGTGGGGGGAGGGGAAGAAGAGAGGAGGGATATGTGTATGCGGGACAAGAACAAGGAATGTAAAAGCAAAGGTGACCCAGAAACAACAAACCCCTTTCGAAGCATCTGGTTTCCATAGTAACAAGTCATATTTGAGGTCATGTGCTAAGCGTATAGGTCAGTCTGTTAACATGGTAATTTCAGTGACATGAACGCACTGTAAAGCAACTTTGGAACGGTCAGACAGTGAATCCAAGCTGGCAGAACTATTCAATGACTTTTTTTGCCCTTTTTGAACATTTGGTTTTAACGGTAATATGTCCTATTGGAGGTCAGTGAGCATATAAAAAAAAATACCACCTCTTTCAGGTTACCATGCACAGCGTTCCAACTGCTGCAGATTTGTCTTCTGTCCTTGTAACTGTAGCCTTTTTATTCGTACCCCAGGCTCTTCTTCATAGAGGAAAGAGGAAACAAGCTGGTGGATGTTTAGTAACATATCATTGACTCAGGGTAGCAAATCACGGACTGGTCGTGCGTGTGCGGACTGGTGGGTATTAAATAGAAAATCTTTTTTGGACTGTGTCAGCATTTTGAGGCCAGGTAATCCGCCACTACTCTCACCTCGTCCAGCTGAGTTTTCACCTGGTCCAGCTGCGGTAGAGACAGCTGAGAAATGTTCACAGCCTTCACTTCAGCCATTGCTACACCTTAATGAGATTCATAGTACTTATGCTTGGGCGCATGCGCACCACCTGTGATGTCGCAGCTAATGTGTATGCCGTCTGTCAGTGGTGACCGTACCACTGTTCCGACATCTCAACTTTAATACTGTGGCCGTATTTGACATGAAATTATATGTGTATGGTTTGTGTGTGCATATCCCTGCCTATACTGTTGCAGCCTGATTGCTCTTTAGAGGGCGAGTTTCAGGATATGAACTTTGACAGACATAACAGAGATAAAATAGACATGTGAAAATACTACATTAGCTTCGTAAAACAGGGGAGGCCTGGGACCGAGGCTTAAACTGCATAAGATAGATAGATAGATAGATAGATAGATAGATAGATAGATAGATAGATAGATAGATAGATAGATAGATAGAGAGACAGACAGACAGACAGACAGACAGACAGATAATGTGGCTAGGAACAATCCTTTTCGTATTCCTGCATGTTACGTTGCACAAGCTTCTCTTCTGCACACTCCATAATTATGTGGTCTTTCTCCATGAAATACTTGTTGAAGAAGAAAGCGTTTGATTCATACTTGAAAATTGTGTGAAGATCGTAGCAATCTAGCACACAGACCGAATGTACATCCAAACCATGACATATATTCCACCTGTGGCTTTTCGCCCAGCGACTACTCAACCATATGACATCATTCACTATGGGGACTCTAACAGACTTATCAACTGGTCTACCACCAGGTGCCTCAGGAAGCACGTACAATGAAGCATAAAAGTGCTCCTCTGGGATGTACACAGGTTTGAGATAGTTCCGGAAAGCGATGGCTTTCTTGCTTGTCAGCATATATGATGCAAATTGCCTACTTGCTGCAATGAAGGTCAGGCTTTTGTAGAGTTGAATTCCAGGAGGTGGAGGCCCCAACTTCTTCCTGGTTTTCCATACTCCTTTTTTTGTGAGTACAGTCTTGTACTGAAAGCGTTGTTTCCACGTATATGGAAGTACACGTTTAGCATCCCCTAAAGCCGAATAGCCATTAAGCTTCTTCAAGCTGCTTACTATTTCTCTGTTAGTTTTCACTGGAACCTCTCGCCCACATACATTGATTGCATACTTCCACCTAGAGGCAGAATACCTCACTAGCAAATCCTTCATGCAGCTCAGTTGAGCATCCATTATACTATGGTGGCCATAGTAGACTCTCTCTAACTTTGAGGCCACATAGACATTACCCAGACATTTTGAGATCTGCCGAAAGACTCGAGCAAATCCTTCCCCTTGTCTTGCATCAGGGTGAATACAGTACAAGTTGTGAGGTCTGTAAATGGCCTTCAACAGCCTCACAACTTGCCTCGCATTTGTGTACGCAACAAAAATAAATGCAAGGGGGAAGTCTTTCTCTTCAGATGATACATAAAAGTTATTGGAAAACTCTTCAATAACATTCGCACAGTTGCTCATCCTCTGGACAAACTGGGCATCCGATTCCTCATTCTTCCATACTTTCAGCTGTTGTCTGACATTGTACACTTCACCCTGTGAACCTGCTATAAGCTTTGAGCAGTTTCTTTTAATTAGAGGGAAAAACTGAGTCACAACACCATGTTCCCAAGACGTAATGCCACTTGCATTACAGCGAGGTCTTTTCATGCTGTGTGTAACTCGCTTTGAGTCTGTGGATACGGTATGTGAGAGTTGAACGACTGGTGAACTTGCAGATGTGTTTGTAGGTGGTATGGAATATTGGGAAAATAATTGACGAAAATACTCTTTGTTGCTTTGATCAGGTACTGTTGGAAATTCAGCACTACCAGTATGTTGTGCTGCTGAATAAGACAATGAAATATTCAATTTAGTAGGCAAGGACAAGATTGCACTCAGGTCCTTTTCAGTAGCTGGTAGCAAGTATTGAGTTATACTTCCATTCCATCTCTCCTCTCGTGTATGGTTGGATCTACTGATGTTGACAGAATCTATCTTTATAGCTTGTGTGGTAGCCTTGGTTGCTATTTCCATGTCCGACTTTGGGGCACGATTAATTGTTATTGCTTCAGATTGTGCGATATCTGAGCTGACTTCACTGAATGTGAAGCCACTGTAGTACAATGCATATCCCGCCATCAGACAGAAGACAAGGAACATCAGGAATTTCCATGATGATTTGAGGAAAGATGACAATGGTTTCATATCTGAATTACCGTCCAAACTAGGAGTGAAGGCAATAAAGTGTAAATTGTGAGGAATTCAACATAGTTGTACTATCTTGCGGAACAGTAGCTATAGTAGTTAGTTAGCTCGCTATACATCAGAAAAGGCTAGCATGAAAGTCCAGGCCATCTACCTAGCTGGCAGCATTTTATGCACGAGGTAACAGTCCCCATCTCCCAGTCACCCCATGCAGTGCAGCTGATGAGGCCTGGTATTGAGTTGGTGACTTTGCATAACCTAGGCCTGCCTTTTTTCGGTTCGACCAAACACCAAAGACAGCTGAGCCAGCCCAACTCGGAACAGTTCTTTATCTAGCCTGTGCATGTGTTTTGTGTTGTATTGGTACATGCCTGTTGGCCATACCCTTGTGGGTCCGTGTCATGCATGTTGGCCATACCCTTGTGGGTCCGTGTCATGCATGTTGGCCATACCCTTGTGGGTCCGTGTCATGCATGTTGGCCATACCCTTGTGGGTCCGTGTCATGCATGTTGGCCATACCCTTGTGGGTCCGTGTCATGCATGTTGGCCATACCCTTGTGGGTCTGTGAACCTTGCCTGTTGGCCATACCCTTGTGGGTCCGTGTCATGCATGTTGGCCATACCCTTGTGGGTCTGTGAACCTTGCCTGTTGGCCATACCCTTGTGGGTCCGTGAACCTTGCCTGTTGGCCATACCCTTGTGGGTCCGTGAACCTTGCTTGAGAGTAGAACAGTACTAGGTACTCGCGGCGTTGTGCACCAAAGCGTTCCGTGACCCTCGGCCACTCGTGAAGATACAAGAGCATACTCATGCATGCAAGCAACAAACAATTCGTGCACTAGATACATCGTTACGTTAGCAGCTCATTATATATATAATAGCTAACAAGTAACTGTTAACACTAAAGTACCTTGCAATGAAGAACTGCCGTCTACGTCTTGTTCTGAACGACACGCTTATCCGGCACTGATTAATACAGTAATGATACCGGTATATATGAATTATGATAGCTTGGATACAAAAGTATTTGATGTCCAACCACAGCGTGGATTCAGTGTTGGCTAGCTTGAAGTCACATTCCAATTTGCATGCAGTTCTAGTTATGCAAATTGTACAAGTGGTCTTGTAAGGTGCCTGCGTACTTGGCAGCACTAGGAAGTGGCTGACATATCACTTGTTTGTTCTCCTATAGTGATACACACTTGTTTTGTCAAAAACCTTATACGACTTATACATAGCACTTTTGTACTCATGCAAATATTTCTGTATCCAAGCAAATATGAGATGGTTTTAATTGTGCATTAAGACGCTGCAGAGCAAGTGCAACATTTTATTATTTATTTATTTGTTTTTGCAAAGTCTAATTAGATAGTGGTTAGTATATAGGAACACCTGAGGAAGATCGCATTGGTCGAAACATTGTTTATACATTTTGAAATTCTGCCCTGAGATATCTGTGGCAAGTCCCTACTATGTTCTGCCGAATAAACAGCAGTGCAGAATCAAGCATGCAAGCCAGTTGTTGTAGGACTCCCTCCACTCTCCTCCTAATTAGATAGTGTTTACTGGTGCCTTAAAATGTTTGCCATAGGACAAGTGGTTTACAGAAGCTGGATCATCCTATCATAAAACAAACTGTGGTCTTTGTCAACCCCATGTCATGAGGAATGTTTATAGGTGCCTCGCATTCCACTCAGGTCATAAACCTGTTTCATCAGGAAATCACAGTGCACCTTGGGTAGTGATAGACGTGCTGTCTGTAGTCTCCAGTTGGGTAGCATCAGACGTGCTGTCTGTAGTCCCCAGTTGGGTAGCATCAGACGTGCTGTCTGTATAGTCCCCAGTTGGGTAGCATCAGACGTGCTGTCTGTAGTCCCCAGTTGGGTGGCATCAGACGTGCTGTCTGTAGTCCCCAGTTGGGTAGCATCAGACGTGCTGTCTGTAGTCTCCAGTTGGGTGGCATCAGACGTCCTGTCTGTAGTCTCCAGTTGGGTGGCATCAGACGTCCTGTCTGTAGTCTCCAGTTGGGTAGCATCAGGCGTGCTGTCTGTAGTCTCCAGTTGGGTGGTGATGTGATAGACGTGCTGTCTATAGTCTCCAGTTGTGTAGTGATAGACGTGCTGTCCAGTTGGGTAGCTTCACACCCAGGTTCATTCATTGGGTACGAAGCTACCAGTTAGGTAGTAATAGACATGCTGTCTGTAGTTTCCAGGTGAACAGTAAACCCTGACAATGATGCTCCAGAGTTGGAAAGGATTGGGAATGTGGGAGCACATAAGCAAGGTATGTGATCTGGTACTGCTCTCAATGTGGGGAGCTTGGAGAGGAGACGAGAGCTAGTTTTATCAAGACCTATATAGTGATAGCTTGTCACAACATTTTTATCAAGACCTAAGGATTAGCTAGCTAGTGTTTAAATAGAAATAGTTACACACACGCTTTTCATACTCGTATAATCATCTTGAATGCAGGTCCATGCAAGTTGCATTGAAAATCGAAATATCTACCAATGTGGATTTATGAATACAGCAAAAACATTCCTGATCACATATCTGAACAAATAGACTTTATATGCAGAATCCATTGCAGACAATTATATATGAACACACTATGTATAGGCATTATTGAGCTGATACGACGGTGTATATCACATAAGTCTCCAAACTATAATATATGCTGCAACTTTCATTGATGTCATTGTGTATTATTTCTGACTTCGGGAGGCAGTAGACAGCCCACATCCTGAGCATACTCAACCATATTCTGCTTCACAAGCCTCTCCTCCATACAATCCATTATGATGTGGTCGACCTCCATAAAGTACTTGTTGAAGAAGAAAAAATCCTTATTAACACCAATCTCGTACACTCTGTGAAGATCACCTGTGGCTACAATGCAAACAGCATGACGTTTAAACCCTGAACAACGCTCCAAGACTTCCTTTGGACTTAGTTTGGCAAGCCATATACTCACTTCTGTGTAGGGAATTGGTAGAGTCACAATGTTTGAGTGACCACCTTCGTTTTCAGATTCTGAGAGCCTAAAAAGTGATGCATAAAATGATTCCTCTGGAATCCAAACATCATTGAGGTATTGTTGGAAATCTATGGCTTTCTGATTGGTTAAAAGGAAGTGAGCAAATTGCCTTGTAAGTGCAAAGTGAGTACTGCCCTTATAAATCTTAATACCGTGTGGTGTTGCAGCTAGTTTTTCTCGCATCCTGTACAGCCTTCCAGTACGATAATTGACTCCTATTTTGTACTTAAACCGTTCGTTAAAGAAGGATTTTCCAATTGGTTGTGACTCCACTATACTGACATTGCTTGCATGTTTTAATAGCTTCACAATATGTTGGTTTGTCTGCAAGGGTAACTCTCGTCCAACCAAGTTGATGACATACCTCCACCTAGACTGGTCATATTCTGTCAGATCCTTCATGCAGCTCAGTTGAGCATCCATTATACTATGGTGGCCATAGTAGACTCTCTCTAACTTTGAGGCCACAAAGACATTATCCAGACATTTTGAGATCTGCCGAAAGACTTGAGCAAATCCTTCCCCATGTCTTGCATCAGGGTGAATACAGTACAAGTTGTGCGGTCTGTAAATGGCCTTCAACAGCCTCACAACTTGCCTCGCATTTGTGTACACAACAAAAATAAATGCAAGAGGGAAGTCTTTCTCTTCAGATGATACGTAAAAGTTGTTGGAAAACTCTTCAATAACATTCGCACAGCTGCTCATCCTCTGGACAAACTGGGCATCAGATTCCTCATTCTTCCACACTTTCAGCTGTTGTCTGACATTGTACACTTCACCCTGTGAACCTGCTATAAGCTTTGAGCAGTTTCTTTTTATTAGAGGGAAAAACTGAGTCACAACACCATGTTCCCAAGACTTAATGTCACTTACATTACACTGAGGTCTTTGCTCAGTGAGTGGAACTTGGTGTTTTGGGTCTGGGGAATTTGTGGTGTTAAAAGTATCTATTCTCACAGCTTGTGTCGTTAGGTTAGCTTCTTTCGCCACCTGTACATTTGTCTTTGGGGTGTACATCAATCTATAACTAATCGTATGGATGGTAGGATTAGTCAATGTCGATTCAGATTGCCAAATATCTGAAAGTTCACTGTTTGTGATGCTACGGTAGTACAATGCATATCCCACCATCAGACAGAAGACGAAGAACATCAGGAATTTCCATGACGATTTGAGGAAAGATGACAAGGGTTTCATATCTGAAATCAAATCCAAATTAGCAGTATTAAAAGACATTACTGAGGGACATCTTGCCATGCGGCACACATGCTCTTTCAGCAATACTCCAGCTATCACGGTCTATAGTGAGGGAAGACTGAAAAATCAAGGATAATTTAGTAACAAAGTATCCTTGGAAAAATGACTCCGCCCAATTTTCCGTCGAAATTCCTGCCGAGTCACAAGCGACGAAAAGCTGGGCGGAGGTACTAGGAAGAAGATTAGTATGCATTCTAGACTCGAACTATTCTAGAAAATGTTGAAATTTAGTTAGCTTCCTGCTTAACCTGGGTTGTGGTGACTGGTGAACGGTGACTGGATTCTGAGCCTCGTTCTCAGGCTACCGTTGTGATAGGTATGGCCTGGGAACGAGGCTAAATCACACGCCCACAGATAGATTGAGGTGTCTAGTCTCGTCCCCAGACCGCATTTGTTGCGCCGTCTGGGCACGAGACTAGGCTACATAACTCCCCATTTGGATTTGCATGTGCACACACCTCCAAGACACTGTGACTTCATTACTTAGACAGTATACAAACAAGTATATACACAAAACATGCACTGTTGAACACAACCAAGTTGTATGAAATTGGAAAACCAAACTGAACAGCGCCGGCGAGACGAGCGAGAGAGTTTCAGCTTTGTGAGACAAAGTGGAAGTATCTTTGCATCATATATCAGGGCTCCATTTCATGTGGGATGACACAAATAGCCACATATTATTGAATGAGAACGTACAATTTCCATGCTGACCGTCAGAGGTGCATAGGCCTCAAAACTAGCTATGTAGCTATGCTGCAACTTTCATTGATGTTAGCTACTCCAGTGTATTATTATTAATGATGAATTGTGACTTCGGGAGGCAGTAGACAGCCCACATCCTGGGCATACTCCACCATATTCTGTTTCACAAGCCTCTCCTCCATACAATCCATTATGACGTGGTCAACCTCCATAAAGTACTTGTTGAAGAAGAAATAATCCTTATCAACACCAATCTCGTACACTCTGTGAAGATCACCGGTTGCTACAATGCAAAGAGAGTGTACTTTCAACCCTGAACAACGCTCTGCGGTCAGTCTTTGGCCCAATCTTATGAGCCATATACTCACCTCTGGGAATGGAACTGGTAGTCTCACAGTGTTAGAGTGTCCACCATAGCGTGCAGCTTCTGGGAATCGATAAAGGGATGCATAAAATGATTCTTCGGGCATCCAAACATCATTGAGATAGTGTCTGAAGTCTGCAGCTTTCTGATTGGTTAATAAATAGTGAGCAAATTGCCTGAATATAGGAGGCACACCCTGTCACATTGCTCTATTGTACACTAGCAACTGGCTACACTAACTACCTGTACTGACAAGTGCCTAGCTGCACTGCTGGACAACGTGCAATGCAGATGCCAAACTAGTGCAACGTAAACATGTAACTGTTAAGCTTCTCTGCATTAGCATGTGGAAGTACTTGGAATGTTGTACCACTCAGAGCCCTCTCTGAAATTTTGGGGGGATGCACATTAGCTACTGTAGCTAAAGAGAAAAGTAGCTAGCTATTGATATTTGTAAACCGGTACAACATGAAGGAGTTTTTGTAATGCTAACGTTGTTAGTAGTGTTAATTAACACCAGCTGCATTCCGTTACTTTATTGTAGACTCATTCCCCAGCCAGCCTTGGAACAAGACCTGGTCTGTAGGTTTCATGTACAGCCTATGGTTTACAGTGGAACCTCTCTACAGCAGACACCATTGGGGACCAACATAGCCTATGGTTTACAGTGGAACCCCTCTACAGCAGACACCATTGGGGACCAACATAGCCTATGGTTTACAGTGGAACCCCTCTACAGTGGACACCATTGGGGACCAACATTTTGTTGCAGTATAGCCTATGGTTTACAGTGGAACCCCTCTACAGTGGACACCATTGGGGACCAACATTTTGTTGCAGTATAGCCTATGGTTTACAGTGGAACCCCTCTACAATGGACACCATTGGGGACCAACATTTTGTTGTAGTATAGCCTATGGTTTACAGTGGAACCCCTCTATAGCGGACACCATTGGGGACCAACATTTTGTTGTAGATTTCATGTATAGCCTATGGTTTACAGTGGAACCCCTCAACAGTGGACACCATTGGGGACCAACATTTTGTTGTAGTATAGCCTATGGTTTACAGTGGAACCCCTCTATAGCGGACACCATTGGGGACCAACATTTTGTTGTAGATTTCATGTATAGCCTATGGTTTACAGTGGAACCCCTCAACAGTGGACACCATTGGGGACCAACATTTTGTTGTAGTATAGCCTATGGTTTACAGTGGAACCCCTCTATAGCGGACACCATTGGGGACCAACATTTTGTTGTAGTATAGCCTATGGTTTACAGTGGAACCCCTCTACAGTGGACACCATTGGGGACCAAGATTTTGTTGTAGTATAGCTTATATGGTTTAGCCGAAGAGCCAGTGGTGTGTGCTTAACACAATAAATGCCAAGCTGAATAGTGTATGATTGTTGTAAACCATTAACCATGATTTATAGGTATACTTCCTGCATGCATTGTTCTGTTTCACTGGTCTCTCTTCCAGATTCACATAAACTACTGAATATCATTGTTTACGTTCCTCAAGTTTAGTTTTAGTTAAGTGTTCAATTGATTAAATAAGATAAAGATATTGATGACTGACTTGGCTATAGCTGCATGATCACTGACTGATTGACAACTGCATGATAGAGTACCTAATCTTTCACAATTCAACCACAGTCACGTTTATACTCTAACAAGTTCTGTTTTACAAGTCTCTCTTCCATACAATCCATCACAACATGGTCATCCTCCATAAAGTATTTGTTAAAGAAGAAATGTGGCCGAGGGTTGTAGACACCCAGGCGATATATCTCAGGTAAATCTCCTACAGTTAATATGCATATAAAGTGCACTGGCTTTCCCTCACAGACCTGGTGATACTTCCTGGGTTTTCCAGCTGAATTTAGCCAAATATACTGGTCAACTACAGGAACAGCTATGTTGCCACTCTTTGGATAGCCACCAGGTGCTTCTGGAAGGCGACCCAAGGATGCATAGAAGTGCTCCTCTGGGATTTTTAGTTCTTTGAGGTAATTCCGAAAGTCGATTGCTTTTCTGCTGTGAAGTATAAAATCTGCAAATAGTCTAGTTGCTGCTATAAAGTTAAAGCTTTTGTAGATCCGTATGTGGTGTGGCGGACGACCAGCTTTCTGAGAGGTATAGTAAATACGACCGCTTGTGTAATTGAGTGCAATCTTGTGTGTGAAACGGTCTTCCCAGATATGCGCCTGTCTACCTAACAACACAGAGTCTATGGCACTTGTCCCTTTCAACTTTTTCAGGCTAGAAACAATTTCTCTATTGGTCTTCAAAGGTAGTTCTCGGCCACACAAGTTAATCACGTACTTCCATCTATGAGGTTCATACTTCAGTAGATCTTCCATACAGTTCAGCTGAGAATCCATGATGGTATGGTGCTGGTAATACACATTTATCAACTTTGAGGCAACAAAGACATTGTCCAGACATTTTGAGATCTGTCGAAAGACTCGAGCAAATCCTTCCCCTTGTCTTGCATCAGGGTGAATACAGTACAAGTTGTGAGGTCTGTAAATGGCCTTCAACAGCCTCACAACTTGCCTCGCATTTGTGTACACAACAAAAATAAATGCAAGGGGGAAGTCTTTATCTTCAGATGATACGTAAAAGTTGTTGGAAAACTCTTCAATAACATTTGCACAGTTGCTCATCCTCTGGACAAACTGCGCATCAGATTCCTCATTCTTCCACACTTTCAGCTGTTGCCTGACATTGTACACTTCACCCTGTGAACCTGCTATAAGCTTTGAGCAGTTTCTTTTAATTAGAGGGAAAAACTGAGTCACAACACCATGTTCCCAAGATGTAATGCCACTTGCATTACACTGAGGTCTTTGCTCAGTGAGTGGAACTTGGTGTTTTGGGTCTGGGGACTTTGTGGTGTTAAAAGTATCTATTCTCATAGCTTGTGTCGCTTCTTTCACCACCTGTACATTAGTCTTTGGGGTGTACATCAATCTATAACTAATCGTATGGATGGTAGGATTAGTCAATGTCGGTTCAGATTGCCAAATATCTGAAAGTTCACTGTTTGTGATGCTACAGTAGTACAATGCATATCCCGTCATCAGACAGAAGACGAAGAACATCAGGAATTTCCATGACGATTTGAAGAAAGATGACAAGGGTTTCATATCCAAATTAGCAGTATTAAAAGACATTACTGAGGGACATCTTGCCATGCGGCACACATGATCTTTCAGCAATACTCCAGCTATCACGGTCTATAGTGAGGGAAGATTGAAAAATTGACTCTCCAGTCGTGTCGCCAACGGAAAAATCACGTGAATTTATTTGCACCGTGACGTCATTGTTTCCGCCTAAATGGCGGTCTTCGGTGTGAAGATACACAGCAGAGAGAAGTAGTTGTATAGCCACATTTCGTTGAAGAAATCAAGTCTCCTACGGCTTCAAGAAGTAGCTAGATCTCTATTTTATACAATGACGTACTACTTGAAGGGAACTTTAACTTCTGTCGGCAGGGAAGACGGCTAACCCGAACGGGATCGAAATGTAAGCTGCGATTGAGTGCCATAAAAGCAGCCATTACTTTACGATGGTATACCAGAGCAAGCCGAAAACTACATATATGTTAGGTGAGTGTATGAAGAAGTAACAGTCAAAAAACCAAGTTGATAGCATTCTGCCAAAATGTTTTCCGGACGGCAAGTAAATATGCCATACATATAATTTTGTAAAGTGCTCACAAAAGACACTTTGTTACACACTATTCTTTACACACAGTTACAAGGTTTGCTGTTACACACTAGATGACACACATTTACACATAGCCATGTGTATAAATACTTTCAGTAAGGTAATTTGCTAGCCATCACACAGTTACACATGTACATACATGTATTACTAGTAGTCTCGCAAGCCAGACCCAACCAACCCCAGTGTGGATCGCTTTCAGTATCATGCACGGGGAAAGAAGGGTCTGGTGACTCTAGTAGGTTTCCGTGTGCAAGTGGAATGCATTAAACACGGAAGTCACGAGGAAAATGTTTGATAAAGTCACATTAAGTAGGTGTGCTATAAGTGCTAGCATGGGTAATGAACGTCATGACTGTCTTCCAATTCAGTGTTTTCACCTGTCGATATTAGCTCAAAGTCATGTGACCGTAGCCAATCAGATTGTCTACACAGCAATCACGACGTAGCACACGAAAACCTACTGAGAGTCACCAGACCCTTCCTTCCCCGTGCATGATACTGAAAGCGATCCGCGCTGGGGTTGGTTGGGTCTGGCTTGCGAGACTTTTTTACTAGGTGTCTGTTTCACACATAACTGTATAAAAAACCTTGATAGTGTATCCGCAGACACACATATTCCCAGTCTATTAATCACTTCACATCATTAGTCACTTAATACCCACCTGTTCTATCTCCTCACAGCATTGACTTAAGGAGGTCTCTGGCATGACTCACAAAAATGTTGCGAACACTAGGCAGCAGTACTGCTTGCTTTTTGTGCAGTATGTGCCCTACTCTGACAACTGTCTTAATTACATCATGAGCAGTGATGACCTCATCAGTTGGTGGGATTTGTTCAGTGTAAGTGCTAATTAGCTCCTCCAAATCACTGTCCCTGCTAATGGGTTTGTTCTCTTTCAGAACAAGAAGATGAGATTTGTAGCACGTGGTGTATATCCCCCCCTCAAACCCTGTGCTCTCTTTGAGGTGTTTTTGAATAACATCCCATTTTGGGCATGGACATGTTGCACATTCCCTCCGCTGTAGTCATAACACGCTTTGAGCGGTATGATTGAAGTACTTGTTCTCTAGCCTCGTTCCCAGGCTCTCCCCTCGCCCTGACGAAAATAAAATCGGAGGGGGAGAGCCTGGGACCAATTCGCACATGATATCGCGGCACGACAACTTTGCACTAACCATTAAATAACCTGAAACGTCACTCACGTGAAGACCGCGAAGGAGCTGCGAAGTACTCTCAGCTCAGGAGTTTGTTACTACAACTCGTTTATTGTTGTGTAGCTATGTTGGAGCTTTAAAATGTGGTTGTGAGTTTATTTTGTACGCCAGAGTGTAGCGCTAGCCAACTAAAGTCTTTCTTCATAGCCTCGTAGCATGGTAACAGTAAATAGGCAAAGTTTTTTCCTACGTATTGGGTACTTCTCCGCTGTCGCTGCTGTTTGACCTGTGCCGAGGTCTCACCGACGCAGTCACAGCTCACTTGTTTCAGTAGTAATATCGTAGCTGTTCAAGTCAACCAATCACGTGGCTGCATAATTGCGTCACAACTTTTGTAATTATTGCTGTGACGTCGTTGTGCCGCGATATTACATGCGAATCGGTCCCAGGCTCTCCCCCTCCGTTTTTATTTTTCGTCGGGGTGAGGGGAGAGCCTGGGAACGAGGCTACTTGTTCTCGCTTCCGCATTATTCTAATAATAACGCTGCTCTGTGATTTGATTGGCCGCTCCACGCTTCTGGAGCTAGCCCAAGGATTTTTGACTTGTGACACCAGACCCCTTCTCCTCGCGTGAGCTGGGTGGGGTCTGGGCACGAGACTACAACAATTGCTGCTCTTAGCGGAATTCTTATATACCTTTCTCCATTTAGGTACATGACGAGGGCATCGGACATCATCTCTACATGGGCGACATATGCAACAAGCCGGTACCTTCAAGGACAGCACGTACGTATGGGCCTGTTCATTCTTTCATGCAGATGGTGACAACAGTTGACTACTGTAGCAATGGCACAGCTCACAGATCGAATTTTTGTCTCGTTCAGAGAATGACAGCTATCTTCTACTGCTCGTTTTTGCCATTTTTGATTATCAATAATACATTTATTTTTATGTCACACATTATTTATGAAACAATCAAAGTCCAGTATTTGCTTACCTTCTCACTGCTGGCATATAAAGTGCAGGCTACAGCCGCCGGAAGGAGCTTCAACCGCACGTGTTGCATAAAATTAATTTGCATTTAATATTACCATGTTTTTAAAGCGGCTATAACTTTTTAACTATAAGCTGGAACAGGCTCAATTTTTCGCGACGAGCACGGGCAATGTATATATTTTTTATGCTAGAAGTTACAAATTTAACGAATCCTGCCAAAATACTTTCCGGACTAGGTTTCGGACTGTGATCGAATTGTGGATTGCTCCGAATTCATGGCCCTGGAGCCGTTTCCAAGTATGACTGGTAGCTGTAATTTTTGTTACTGAAAGTTCAATGATCAAACTTATTATAACCTGAGTTTGGTTAGCGCAACGACTGTACATAGGAAAATATAAGAGTGTGAATATATAATGAGAATTGATAGTGTCCGCAACTTCATACAGGAAGTTTAGCTTCCGCTGCAAATAAAATTGTACGGGCGGAATGGACTTCCGTTCCGTTGGCGACACGGCTGTCTCCGCCCAATTTCCCGTCGAAATTCCTGCCGAGTCACAAGCGACGAAAAGCTGGGCGGAGGTACTAGGAAGAAGATTAGCATGCATTCTAGACTCGAACTATTCTAGAAAATGTTGAAATTTAGTTAGCTACCTGGCCGGTGAACGGTGACTGGATACTGAGCCTCGTTCTCAGGCTACCGTTGTGATAGGTATGGCCTGGGAACGAGGCTAAATCACACGCCCACAGATAGATTGAGGTATCTAATCTCGTCCCCAGACCGCATTTTTTGCGCCGTCTGGGGACGAGACTAGGCTACATCAATTCCCCCAGCTCATCTTGGATTTGCATGTCCAAGACACTGTGACTTCATTACTTAGACAGTATACAAACAAGTATAATTAGCTATACACAAAACATGCACTGTTGAACACAACCAACTTGTATGAAATTGGAAAACCAAACTGAATAGCGCCGGTGAGACGAGCAAGAGAGTCTCAGCTTTGTGAGACAAAGTGGAAGTATCTTTGCATCATATATCAGGGCTCCATTTCATGTGGGACGACACAAATAGCCACATATTATTGAATGAGAACGTACAATTTCCATGCTGACCGTCAGAGGTGCATAGGCCTCAAAACTAGCTATATATACGTATGTTGCAACTTTCATTGATGTCACTCCAGTATATTAATATTACATATTAATAATGGTGAATTGTGACTTCGGGAGGCAGTAGACAGCCCACATCCTGGGCATACTGCACCATATTCTGTTTCACAAGCCTCTCCTCCATACAATCCATTATGACATGGTCAACCTCCATAAAGTACTTGTTGAAGAAGAAATAATCCTTATCAACACCAATCTCGTACACTCTGTGAAGATCACCGGTTGCTACAATGCAAAGAGAGTGCACTTTCAACCCTGAACAACGCTCTGCGGTCAGTCTTTGGCCCAATCTTATGAGCCATATACTCACCTCTGGGAATGGAACTGGTAGTCTCACAGTGTTAGAGTGTCCACCATAGCGTGCAGCTTCTGGGAATCGATAAAGGGATGCATAAAATGATTCTTCGGGCATCCAAACATCGTTGAGATAGTGTCTGAAGTCTGCAGCTTTCTGATTGGTTAATAAATAGTGAGCAAATTGCCTTGTAAGTGCAAAGTGAGTGCTGCCCTTACAAATTTTAATACCATGGGGTACAGCCCCTGGATGTTTTTTCGTTTTATACCCTCTTCCAGTCTGGTAATTGACGGTGTATTTGTGCTCAAACCGCTGTTTATAGAATATTCTTCCAATTGGATGAGAATCCACTATACTGACATTGCTTGCTCTTTTTAATAGCTTCACAATATGTTGGTTTGTCTGCAAGGGTAACTCTCGTCCAACCAGGTTGATGACATACCTCCACCTAGACTGGTCATATTCTGTCAGATCCTTCATGCAGCTCAGTTGAGCATCCAAAATAGAACGATGTGTATAGAACACCTTTTCTAACTTTGAGGCAACAAAGACATTGTCCAGACATTTTGAGATCTGTCGAAAGACTTGAGCAAATCCTTCCCCTTGTCTTGCATCAGGGTGAATACAGTACAAGTTGTGCAGTCTGTAAATGGCCTTCAACAGCCTCACAACTTGCCTCGCATTTGTGTACACAACAAAAATAAACGCAAGGGGGAAATCCTTCTCTTCAGATGATATGTAAAAGTTGTTGGAAAACTCTTCAATAACATTTGCACAGTTGCTCATCCTCTGGACAAACTGCGCATCAGATTCCTCATTCTTCCAGCTCTTCAAAGAACGTTTCACTCTGTCAATTTCCTGTTTGTCGTTTCCTGCAATTTTCTCGCAGCTTCTTTCTATTACTGGTATTATCTGTGTCACTACTCCTTGACTCCAAGATGCGAACTTTGTCATGTTGCAAAATTTCTTTGTGGGAATGCTATTTGTCAGTGCAGCCCTACTGCTGGAAAGATGTACGCTCTTTTCTGCATAGTATTTAGATTCCACTGTTATATTCCTTTCTTTTGGAGCTAGAAGATTAGGCCTGTGAGACTGTGACTTTTGAGCTGTTGTCAAACTAGCACTGTTGTTCAGAAATTGGTGAGCGTCACAATCACCTCCTCCATTTGTTCGATTCATATTTGCATGATGGTGTCTACTACTGCTGGAAAGATGGGTGCTCTGTTGAGTCTGTTCTATATAGTATTTAGATTCAACTCTTTCATTTGGAGGTAGAAGTCCATGCACGTTAGACTGTGACTTTTCAACTGTTGCACTATCATTTAGAAACTGAAAATCATGGTAATCTCCACTTGTCAGATTTGTATTTGCATGATTGTGTCTACTTCTGTTTATAGGAATGAGTTCCTTCCTTTGCTCAGTCGTCAGATTTAGAACAACAAATTGACTACTTTTTCTTTCAGAGAATTTCGTCTGAAAAAGAATGTGATGAGCATTCCCGTGTCCATAGTTGCGGTATAAAACATAGTAACACAGGCAGGTGACGCTGATTAACAAAAAAAGAACGACTTTTATTGCTACTACACATTTTTCAAAGTGCAGGATCATGACGTTCCCCTGTCCATGCACGTGCTAGCAGTAGTACTGAATATAGGAGGCACACCCTGTCACATTGCTCTATTGTACTAGCAACTGGCTACACTAACTACCTGTACTGACAAGTGCCTAGCTGCACTGCTGGACAACGTGCAATGCAGATGCCAAACTAGTGCAACGTAAACATGTAACTGTTAAGCTTCTCTGCATTACCATGGTAATGCAGAGAAGTACTTGGAATGCTGGAGTACTGTGGAAGTACTTGGAATGCTGTACCACTCAGAGCCCTCTCTGAAATTTTGGAGGGATGCACATTAGCTACTGTAGCTACTTGTAATGCTAACGTTGTTAGTAGTGTTAATTAACACCAGCTGTATTCTGTCACTCAGTAGTGGTTGACTCTGGTGTAGGTTTATTGTAGACTCATTCCCAGGCTCTGCCCAGCCAGCCTTGGAAAAAGACCTGGTCTGTAGGTTTCATGTATAGCCTATGGTTTACAGTGGAACTCTTCCGTATGGTGGACACCATTGGGGACCAACATTTTTTTGTAGTATAGCCTATATGGTTTAGCCGAAGAGCCAGTGGTGTGTGCTTAACACAATAAATGCCAAGCTGAATACGTTTCTAAGTGTGTATGATTGTTGCAAACCATTTTATATGTTGTTCTGTTTCACTGGTCTCTCTTCCAGATTCACACAAACTACTGAATATCATTGTTTACGTTCCTCAAGTTTACTTTTAGTTAAGTGTTCAATTGATTAAATAAGATAAATAATAACGGCTGCATGATATTGACAACTGATTTGGCTATAGCTGCATGATCATGCACTGACTGATTGACAACTGCATGATATTGATGACTGATTTGGCTAATAGCTGCATGATCACTGACTGATTGACAACTGCATGATAGAGTAGCTAATCTTTCACAATTCAACCACAGTCACATTTATACTCTAACATGTTCTGTTTTACAAGTCTCTCTTCCATACAATCCATCACAACGTGGTCATCCTCCATAAAGTATTTGTTAAAGAAGAAATGTGGCCGAGGGTTGTAGACACCCAGGCGATATATCTCAGGTAAATCTCCTACAGTTAATATGCATATAAAGTGCACTGGCTTTCCCTCACAGACCTGGTGATACTTCCTGGGTTTTCCAGCTGAATTTAGCCAAATATACTGGTCAACTACAGGAACAGCTATGTTGCCACTCTTTGGATAGCCACCAGGTGCTTCTGGAAGGCGACCCAAGGATGCATAGAAGTGTTCCTCTGGGATTTTTAGTTCTTTGAGGTAATTCCGAAAGTCGATTGCTTTTCTGCTGTGAAGTATAAAATCTGCAAATAGTCTAGTTGCTGCTATAAAGTTAAAGCTTTTGTAGATCCGTATGTGGTGTGGCGGACGACCAGCTTTCTGAGAGGTATAGTAAATACGACCGCTTGTGTAATTGAGTGCAATCTTGTGTGTGAAACGGTCTTCCCAGATATGCGCCTGTCTACCTAACAACACAGAGTCTATGGCACTTGCCCCTTTCAACCTTTTCAGGCTAGAAACAATTTCTCTATTGGTCTTCAAAGGTAGTTCTCGGCCACACAAGTTAATCACATACTTCCATCTTTGAGGTTCATACTTCAGTAGATCTTCCATACAGTTCAGCTGAGAATCCATGATGGTATGGTGCTGGTAATACACATTTATCAAACTTGAGGCAACAAAGACATTGTCCAGACATTTTGAGATCTGTCGAAAGACTCGAGCAAATCCTTCCCCTTGTCTTGCATCAGGGTGAATACAGTACAAGTTGTGAGGTCTGTATATGGCCTTCAACAGCCTCACAACTTGCCTCACATTTGTGTACACAACAAAAATAAATGCAAGGGGGAAATCAATTTCTTCTCGTGAAATGTAAAAATTGTTAGAGAACTCTTCAATAACATTTGAACAGTTACTCATTCTCTGTATCCACTGCTGGTCAGATTCAGAGTTTGACCATGATTTTAATGCACTCTTAACTCGACTGATTTCGCTTCTGCTGCCCGACTGAAGCAACCTACAATTCTTTTCTACTGGGGGCTGCAACTGTGTAATAACCTTACTCCTCCAAGACTTTCTACCTGCAGGAGTACAATCGTAACTTGAGGCTGCAGCACTGTGGCTGGTATCTCTGCTTGAAGCTGAAGGATGTACTTTAGTTGGAACATCTGACCTAGGTGCTTCAGTGACTTGTTTTGGGCTGTACGGAGGTGGTGTGGCAGGCAAGATGGGTGGTAGTCTAGTTCTGTCGCCTTCAGCATGGGGAAGGTAATCCTCAGAAGTCAAAATTTGGTTATCTTGACCCTTTCTCTTCCGATCTAAACCACTTACTACCTGGTTCCATTTCTCCATCTTTCTCGGCTGGCCACTCGACAGGGATCCTTCGGTAGTTGGATAGTCATCACTCTCAGGCTCTTTGCTCAGAGAGTGTGGGACCGAGGCTAGTGGCCGCCGTGTGTCAGGCAGGGCGAGCAGTTGTCTAGTTCTGTCACCCTCACCACGGGTAAGGTAACTGCCAGCAGTGAGCACTCCGTCATCGTTTCTCCCTTGATCTGATAAAACACTTTCTAACTTGTTTCTTTCGTTCCATTTCTCTGTCTTTCCTTCCGGGACACTTGGCAAGGTTTGTGCCACGTGTGTGTGCAAGTATAGGACAAGTAGAAAACATATTAGAGCCAAACTCCACACGATCTTTGAACGGCCAAGCTTTATCAGTTGCCGCGTAAACATAATTCTCCTCGCCGGGGCGTGGCCCATATGGCCATGTACTGATGTAGTCGCACTTCGAGCTACAGAAGCGCGCGTCATGCATTCCAGCAGGAATGATCGGTCACTCCGACACGGGCTCAGCCGAGAAATATCTTGCACATTCCTGCAGGGCTAAGTCTTCTTCTTTTGGGCATGCTTGCATCCTGCACATAGTCTCGCATACGTCTCGCCGGAAAGGCGGAGAGTTTGGTGAATGAGAACACCCACCCCAACTGGGGTGGGCGATAAGTATAGAGAGTTTACTTTGCTTCACGATAATTGCAGTTTGTCTAGGCGAGAGTATATACCGTTATTATCTATGGTTTACTTGCTGTGGCCGCGAAGGTAGCCTCGAACCCAGGGCCCCAGGCTTTCCGTTCCGGATTTTGTCTCGCTAGCCTCGTTCCCAGGCCGTTCCCGCCTCCAGTTTTTGTATTGCTTGCAGACAAAATCCGGAACGGAAAGCCTGGGTTCGAGGCTAGGTATTTATCGCCCACCCCAGTTGGGGTGGGTGTTGGCAGTTCACCCTTTCGGGGAGAGTCTGGCTACGCGAGACTATCCTGCACAGTGGGTGACAGTGTAGATCTGCAGGGAATCGCCGTTTGCAGGTGCACGTATTGCCAGCCCTGGGTGCATACTGTTTAATAGGTGCTCCAGCTTCTAAAGCTAGCTGGAACTCTCCACGGCATAACAGTGCCACCATAGACCGGTTTCACTGTATAGTACATAGCTGCTAGCCTGACAACATCATGTAAAAAAGCAACCATCCTCTAAGCATTACAATATAACGCAGCTGTTCACTGGTGATTATTACTATAAAAGACCAATTTCACCATAAATTTGTAAGAGCTAGAATTTGGCAGTGTTTGTTAAATACTTGCTTTCACCCATAACAACTGTTAGTGAATCATATTGGTACATACTGTGGCATTACCCTGCTTACAATGTGAAAATATAGGTGAAAAGTAGCTAATGTGCGTAGCAAAGTCTCTAAGGTTCTTCTAGTCTTGAGCGTTACACACTTTTAGTGTGAGAGTCTGTGCAAGACTAATTAGGTTCTTCATCGCTGCTTTCTAAATCCAATAACATGCGACGACGCTTGCTTCGATGTCCACGTTCATCATCTTCTGACATGTTTGAATCATCTCCCTCATCCACTTCAATGCGTCCACTTGAGTCCACATTGTCTGCGGTATGTGGTTGAGGGGCACTTGTTTCTATGGAAACAATGCCTCCACCGTGAGATTCTGGACTTTGTACAATGCTTTGTTCTTCCAGGTTCAATGTCTGTAGTTTGCTTGTTTGATCAACAGTGTCAGATTGTGTTTCAGAGAGTGCAAGTTTGGACATTGAACCTTCGTTTCCAT
This sequence comes from Agelas oroides, assembly GCA_949130485.1. NCBI lineage: Eukaryota > Metazoa > Porifera > Demospongiae > Agelasida > Agelasidae > Agelas > Agelas oroides. The sequence goes on along the minus strand of OX422204.1, from coordinate 454,925 downwards.
GGTGCTGTTCCTTCTCCCAGTCACACTCAGATGCTGAATCTGATTGGTGCACTTCGTGATCAACAGTATCAGCAATCTGTGAACTAGTTGGCAGGGATTCTAAAGGGTTAGGGTTCAGCAGATGGTTCACTTTGTCTGGCGAAGACAGACTCTCTCTATTTCCCTCGACCCTTACAGGATCATCGTCTCCATCCCTATCATCTTGTTCATCTTCACTGTCTGAGTCCATCACATGCCGAACCCTTTTTCTTCCACGTGTGCCCACAGTTGCAGATCTAACATCTTCTTCTTGCCTGAAAGAGTGACAGAGCTAGCTATGACAGGACTTTCAAGTTTCAATGCATGATCACAAAAATCACATATGCATGCATATGTGCACTGGTTGAAGGCACACATTACATGACTCACCAGTAAAATTAAGTATTTATTCAATGGTGTGAGGTGAAATGCATGAGGCCACACAAAGTTAATTTCCTGTTTCTGGTCCTACAAGTCACTTAAAAATGACCAGGCCACCAGGCTTTTTTTTTTTTTTTTGGAAACCAAAGTGGAAAGAAAAAGGTGTACAAACAGCAAAATGGATCGTGGAGGGTGAGGTCTGGGGACAAGACTGCAAAATGCAGACAACTGTGTATCTAAGGAAGCTTGGATGGTGAAGCCACTGAGTGCAGGTTGTGTAAACACTGTGGTTGCATGCTGAATACTGATTAATCTGATTAGGTAAGTCAAGTACCTCAGAGAAAATTGACAAGCAAGCAGACCAGAAACACTTTGTGTGGCCTGAAGCAAGGTGAAGAGTTAGCAGTCACAAGCGTCTCTGGCTTGAGCTGTTAATGCTCTGACCACTGACCTACCAACCACCAGGCCATCACCAACCTTGTGCTGGGTTATACTGTCTTGTTATTTGATGTAAATGTTGATTGGCAGGTGATACTGGGATTTCTACTGTAGTAAGCATTCACCCGAGGGATTTCTACTGTAGTAAGCATTCACCCGAGGGATTTTTTAAGTTTTGTTCATTGGTCTGATCGAATTTTGCCATAAAACGGCATCAAAAGCACACAGTCCTTAATGATCCAGAGTTCACCAAACAGATTTTTACAGCAGGTTTGGTGTTTGCCGAGCACTTTAGTGCAAGGCTGACAATCCAAACACGTCGGTTATCCAAACATGTTTAGCAAAGCCACACCCACCACTTCTGGCTACTTCTGCCGACAGGGAAGTTGGTTTTAGCTATTCAAATGACTGATATCGAGTGTTTCAGGGCTCGCTCTATTTAGTTCCAGACAAGATGATGTACAGCAGAACACACAGCAGTCATTAATGCACCTTTTGGCTACTCCATTTTGGTGTGTACACTCATCCTCTTCTGATTCTGACTCCAAGAAACTGGAATGTGTGGCTAGTCGTGGCTTTTTGGGAACTTTGGGACCTAGCAAAGAGAGGGAAGAGAGGGAAGAGAGGGAGAGGAGAGGGTGAAGAAGAGGGGAGAAGAGGGGAGAGAGGTAGGGAAGTGGGGGAGGGGGGTGGGGGAGGAGAGTGAGGACTAACATGAGAGAAGTCATCCCAATACTAAAGGTTTTTGTGATATAGTTCAAACTCAACTCCCTCCCTCACCTCCTGCCCAAGCAGGTGAAGCTTTCCTTTCCACTTCATCAGAACACCCACTTGGGTTCTTCCTCTTAATCCGTAAAGCAGTAAGAGCATCCGAGACGGACATCTCTCCTGGATACAGAAAAGTCTTTTTGTGAAGCAACTTTGATGATATCAGCAAAAAGTAGAAAGAGAAAAGCCAGCTTTCACTGGGAATTTAAGTCAGTGCTTAGAGTACTGAGCTACAACTACCATCTACTATATAAGTGGTTGCTAGATATGTCACCGAAGGATTGCAGGGGCTCATGGTTGTAGCTCAGTGGTCAGAGCACCAGTGGCTCAAGCCAGGGGTGCTGGGTTCGATTCATAGTGACTTGCACACCTTCGTCTGATAAATTAAACTGTTCATCACTGTCATCTGCTTCCACAAGCCTTTTCTCTTCCTCCTCCTCCCTTTCGTCTTCCTCCTCCTTCTCGTTTTCCTCCTCTTCCTCCTCTCCACTCCCACCCTCACTTTCTACACCCTGCACAGGTATCTTCAGAGAATCTGCAGCTGAGTTAAGTTGTGCAGGTGTCATGGTGGGAGGGATTCTCCAATAGATTTCCTGTAAGTAAAACAACACAAAAAGTACCTTAACTTCAAAGAACACAAAACTGAGAAGCACAGATCTTCCTCTCTCCCTTCCTCTCTCCTTTCCTCCCTCCCTCTCCACCTTCACACACCTGTTGAGTGGGTGGTTGTAGTCCCAGTGACGACAGTAACTTTTGAAACTCATCCAACTCCAGTGCTTTTGACACAGTTTCACTCACAGGTACAATACACATCTCTTCCCATTCATCTGAAGGATAAATGTAAATTTAGGAAGGTGTGTGTGTGTGTGTGTGTGTGTGTGTGTGTGTGTGTGTGTGCGAACGTGCATGCGCACATTCGTGTGTGTTTCTCACCATCCAACCTCCTATCCCTGGCTTCATCATTGAGATACGCCTCAAGCCACGCCAGCTGGTGCGAGTACCCATTGCCATGGAGACGACTCACCAATTCCCTCGCCCCCTCTTTTCTCTCCCTCCTCCTCCCTCCCCTATTGCCACCATCCACACCAGCTGCATGGGAGGAATGCATAAAAATATGTAGGAGTGTAGTCTAATGTCTTAAGTATGAGAAACTTTTTTGATGTTCCGTAATTTAGGTACTTTGCAATCGCATCTTTGTAAGTAGGCTTAACTCCTTGCTTTTACAAAGTGGGTACTACCAAAGATCGGGAAAGTTTTGCATGAGGATTCAACAGTTCTGTAATGTAGCACATACTGAATTTTAATTTTTTCCTTTTCACAAAATATTTATACAGTGTTGTAGCTACTTGCAAAGCAATAAAGTACCTGCAACACTACATGGCTAGTCAGAGATACTTACCGTTCTTCCTCCCTCGTTTAGGTGGAGGGGCCACCTTGTTTGTTCCCTCATCCTCAGAACCCGAGTTGACATCGTTTGAACTTCTCCTCCTCTTCTTGTTGTGCTCGGGAAGAAGTCCGAGGGTCTTCAGCTGCTGAGTGATATCACGTAGTCCTCGCCCTACGTGTGGGTTGTTTGCCATTACTGTCAGCTAGTATACTTGGTAGGCAAATCTTGTATATCCCAGTAAAACTTATCAGTAGTCTTAACAGCGGGAATTAACTCCTAAGGTAGGAGTTCCAACTGTTTACTTCCAAAATTCCTCACTCACACACACACACACACACACACACACACACACACACACACACACACACACACACACACACACACACACACACACACACACACACATGCACACACACACACACACATATACCTGGAAAGTATTCGGCCACCTCCTGCACAGCTGTCTTGTGATCCTCCCCAGGATTAAACACCTCTCGGAGCCGACACAACTCCTCCTCTGACCACACCCCCTTCTTCTTATGCTTGTACACTTCCTTGGTACTCCCCACCAGACCTTGCTTGACAAGTTGCGCCGCAATCTGCCGACGACTTCGCGGAATGTCTTTTGGGAGAGCAGCCTCAATACAAGCGACAATATCTGCTTGGATACAAAGAGAACAATGGATACAGGATGCAGGGTGAAATAAGATTGAACAGTTTAGCGACAATATCTGCTTGGATAGAAAGAAATACACAGAGAACAATGGATACAGGATGCAGGGTGAAATAAGATTGAACAGTTTAGCGAGTACTTTTTGTGGGGTGTAATTTCATGTTCTCCACAGTCGATAATGCTTTGGCGTGAGGTGTGGCTAACTGATTGTTGCTATGGCGATGCCGATTTTTATGGCACCCAATCTGGGTGTTTTCTTATGACTGTCTATAAGCTTGGTTCATACGTTCAGTAGTGAGTGGGAAAAGGTTGCCAACCAGCTAGTCTGGTTCCTAGACCATCAGTGCTAGGGGTCTGAGAATGAGACTACCAACCAGCATAGAGCTCGGCCAGAAGAAACTGATATCAGACAATAAAACATCCAGGAGAAAGTTTTTTCTAAGCCACTAATCCTGTGACACATAATCAAGTGTTTGCCTATCTGTAGTGTGTAGACAGCTGTGAATTTCATGGTTGACTTATACCTTCTTCCTCTTTATATCTTTCATATAGTTCCGCCAGCTCCTCCTCTTGTTCTCGCGTCCACATTGAACTGAGCTGACGAAGTTCCCTGTGTGAGAGGGAGAGGGGTAAGGGGAGGAGGGGGGTGAGGGAGAGAGGGGTGAGGTGACAGGCAATACCATGTTCACTCTATTCTCCACATACTCTTCCTACACACACCACCAAATTCTATGCTTCCCACATCCCTCCCTCCACTCATCACACACCCTCCCTCCACTCATCCACACACCCTCCCTCCACTCATCACGCACCCTCCTCCACTCATTGCACACCCTCCCTCCACTCATCGCACACCCTGCCTCCACTCATCACATACCCTCCCTCCACTCATCACATACCCTCCCTCCACTCATCACGCACCCTCCTCCACTCATTGCACACCCTCCCTCCACTCATCACGCACCCTCCCTCCACTCATCACACACCCTCCCTCCACTCATCACACACCCGGCCTCTCTCTCTCACCGCGTACTTTTCTCTCTCCAATGCTCCATATCCCTCGGTAAGTTCGTAACAGTCTCTCGACGTCTTCCAGAACAGCAGCTCTGCAAATAGCAGAGGGTTCTTGCCAGCCATGTGGAAGAACCCAGAGACTATGTAGCGAGCAAACTTTTGTAGCTCCTGTGGTGTGGGTGTGAGGGGTGAAGGGTGAAGAGGTGAGGGGGTGATAAGATATTAGCCATTGTGAGGGGGTGATGGTGTGAGGGGGTGATGGGATGGTGATGATATGAGGGGGTGATGGGATGGTGGAGATGTGGATAGAGTGAAGGGTGGAAGGGATGATTGTGTGAGGGGGTGACAGAATGCTATGAGAAGCAAAAAAAAAATGGTGTGTGCAAGCTGTGTAGCTCCTGTGTTGTGTGGGTGTGGGGAGTGATATGAGAATTAAAAATTTCTGCAAGGTTAATTGCATACCATACATACAGCAGCTGAAACAGTACAACTACTGCTGTGCACAGTATTTGCATACCATACATACAGCAGCTGAAACAGTACAACTACTGCTGTGCACAGTATTTGCATACCATACATACAGCAGCTGAAACAGTACAACTACTGCTGTGCACAGTATTTGCATACCATACATACAGCAGCTGAAACAGTACAACTACTGCTGTGCACAGTATTTGCATACCATACATACAGCAGCTGAAACAGTACAACTACTGCTGTGCACAGTATTTGCATACCATACATACAGCAGCTGAAACAGTACAACTACTGCTGTGCACAGTATTTGCATACCATACATACAGCAGCTGAAACAGTACAACTACTGCTGTGCACAGTATTTGCATACCATACATACAGCAGCTGAAACAGTACAACTACTGCTGTGCACAGTATTTGCATACCATACATACAGCAGCTGAAACAGTACAACTACTGCTGTGCACAGTATTTGCATACCATACATACAGCAGCTGAAACAGTACAACTACTACCGTGCACAGTATTTGCATACCATACATACAGCAGCTGAAACAGTACAACTACTGCTGTGCACAGTATTTGCATACCATACATACAGCAGCTGAAACAGTACAACTACTGCTGTGCACAGTATTTGCATACCATACATACAGCAGCTGAAACAGTACAACTACTGCTGTGCACAGTATTTGCATACCATACATACAGCAGCTGAAACAGTACAACTACTGCTGTGCACAGTATTTGCATACCATACATACAGCAGCTGAAACAGTACAACTACTGCTGTGCACAGTATTTGCATACCATACATACAGCAGCTGAAACAGTACAACTACTGCTGTGCACAGTATTTGCATACCATACATACAGCAGCTGAAACAGTACAACTACTGCTGTGCACAGTATTTGCATACCATACATACAGCAGCTGAAACAGTACAACTACTGCTGTGCACAGTATTTGCATACCATACATACAGCAGCTGAAACAGTACAACTACTGCTGTGCACAGTATTTGCATACCATACATACAGCAGCTGAAACAGTACAACTACTGCTGTGCACAGTATTTGCATACCATACATACAGCAGCTGAAACAGTACAACTACTGCTGTGCACAGTATTTGCATACCATACATACAGCAGCTGAAACAGTACAACTACTGCTGTGCACAGTATTTGCATACCATACATACAGCAGCTGAAACAGTACAACTACTGCTGTGCACAGTATTTGCATACCATACATACAGCAGCTGAAACAGTACAACTACTGCTGTGCACAGTATTTGCATACCATACATACAGCAGCTGAAACAGTACAACTACTACCGTGCACAGTATTTGCATACCATACATACAGCAGCTGAAACAGTACAACTACTGCTGTGCACAGTATTTGCATACCATACATACAGCAGCTGAAACAGTACAACTACTACCGTGCACAGTATTTGCAGCTTGCATGACATAATGTGCTGCACACAGTAACTGTTGCCAGTTGTCATAACTCAAGGCATGGTAAGTATTTGCAGCTGGTAACTACACTCAATATTTGCAGTAAACAAAAGCTGGTTTACTGAAATGTTACATTAATTTATTTGCAGCTGGCAAAATTTAAACATGGTATACTGTAAACATGTGCATATAACAGTTCTCCTATTATACTGCAAGCGATCAAAACTGGAGCCGGAACGGCCTGGGAACGAGGCTACCTATGCAGCTGGTTCCACTAAAATGTGCATATAACAGTTCTCCTATGCAGCTGGTTCCACTAAAATGTGCATAACAGCTCACAAGCCATGTGAAACAAGACGCTGTGCATGCACCAAAGTTATGTTGCTGAGTCAGTATGGTGCAATCATACACCGGAAATTCTATAGGTGGTTGACTCTATGACTCCTACATGCATAATGTAAGCTATTTATCACACAAAGTTAGTAACAAAATGCTCAATAACTTACTATGTTATGCTTATTATTGCTCAGCACATGCAACACTGGCACCATACCTCTAAGTCTACAGGAAGTTCAATTGCCTCCTACACACATTCAGGCTGTACAAAAATCCCCATGGTATGCTAATTTCAATTAACATTTCAGAGGTCACTTTATTTATGCTATTATATTTCAGGTGAATTTTTTGGTGTATTTATAAAAGTGATTGTGGCCTCCTGCAGCACAGTTGGCTAGAGTACAAGAGATAGGAGCTTCAGGAGGAGACTTTAAAAGCTTGCAGTTTGTTTCATTCATTATGAAGATGCTGCTGACTATTTCTGTTACACTACTTCTTGGTAGTCTCTGTGCACAAGCTCAGTTCAACCAAGTGTCCTATTCTGTCAAGACAATCGCAACTGGTCAAGGTTGTCCCTCTGAGCAACAGCGATCAACCGTTCAAAGTGAGATCAGAAATGATGTCTCCCAACTCCTGCAGAATATTACAGCTCCAAATTTTGGTCAGAACCCATTCAATCCAGCACGTTCTTGCAGACAGATAATACAGTATCGACCAGTAGCTCAGTCTGGGTACTACTACATTCGTCTCCCCAATGGAACAGTTGCACAATTCTACTGTGATTTCTCTGCAAACTGTGGAAGCACTCGCGGATGGACTCGTGTTGCGTTCATTAACATGACAGACCCTACTGTCCAGTGTCCAACAGCTTTCCGACAAATTATATCTCCAATAAGAGCATGTGGACGATCCACTACTTCTCGTGGCTGCGATTTCGCAAATTTCTCAACAAGTGGACTCCAGTATAGCCGCGTTTGTGGCCGCATCCATGGATATCAAAAGGGTCGACCAGATGGTTTTGGTGACAGTGTAAACAACATCAATAGTGACTATGTTGACGGTATTGGTATTCTCTATGGAAGTCCTAGAATGCATATTTGGAGCTTTGCTCTTGGACTTCGTAAAAGTTCCCCTGAGTGCCCCTGCAATCCTAGTAGCAGTGTTACTACACCATCGTTTGTTGGCAATAACTATTTCTGTGACTCTGGCTATACTGGTAGTTCGTTACCCTCTACCTCAACATACTTTTTAAGTGATCCTGTGTGGGATGGGCAGGGTTGTGCTGGTGCAACTGCATGCTGTACCTTCAACAATCCACCGTGGTTCGTCCGAGATTTGACAGCGTCCACAAGTGAAGACATTGAAATGGCCATGTGTAATAATGGCAACTATGTTACTAATGAAGACAGCCCATTTGACCTAGCTGAAATATACGTTCAGTAAACACAACAAACTTTTACTTGTGCAGCTGTGAATAATTAGTATTTAGTATACACGTACTATTAGTAAGCTGCAAATAATTAGTGTTTATACCAATTTAGTATGCATGTACTTTTAGTTATGCATGAAGCTGCAAATAATTTGATATACTGTCTTTTAGCTGCAAATACTTACTGTACTGATTTTGATATACATGTCTATTTTAGTTATGCCATATGTAGATTAGTAACCTAGGCTGAGGGATCTAAGCGATCTAGACTATGGAGCGCACAGGTAGACCCTAGCCTCATTCCCAGGCCCCGCCCAGCTTTCCATTGCTTGTAGTATGGAAAAGTGGGGAGAGCCGGGTATCTTTTCTCACGTAAGCATGACGCAATCGGAAAACGGCGAAAATGTGCAGAACTAACAGCATATTGTTCAACTGACTAGCAATCACCTTTTCCTCCAAGCCTAACTCCATAGTCTAGATCGCGTAGATCCCTCAGCCTAAGTTTCCTATAAGCCACCTTGTTTACAGTGTAAACTACCTTGCATGTTTACTAATACCAATCAGAGTGTAGAATATAACAGATAAACCACAGTAGACAGGGATTTATTGTCCATAAACCCCTGTCTACTGTGGTTTATCTATTACCAATATTGTGCTAGCAAGTGTGAATGAACTTCACTGTGCTGGCTCATTATTCATTACATTCCAATATGGATCACATAATGTAACAGGTAACTTACCACATGTATCTAGCTAGCGGGAGGCGACTGCCGTACACACCAAGCGTTGAGCATATGTAATGTGTTTTTGGATTCTTAACCAATCTGTACACAGAATTAACTGTCCATGCATGCAATATGTTCACTCACCTGAAACTCAGATAGCAAATGGCTTGTTGAAATGACAATTCCCTTCATACATATATATATAAATTATATATATATATGCAGCTGCTACTGTTTGCACTAATTTAGTATACTTTTAGTTATGTATGAAGCTGCAAACAGTAAAACTAATAGTATACTGCCTTTCAGCTGCCAATAATTACTGTGTACATCTGTACTGAATTTGATAAACTTTTAGTAACCCATACTGAGATTTTGGTTAATGTAATAGAAAAGTGCTGCATGCTCTGCGAAAATGATCTTTTCACACTTTGTATGTGTTGCAAACTGTTTGTACAGAAAATGCTTTGAGCAGTTTATTTGAGGCAGTCGTGTTCAAACATCAACATATATAGGAGCTGACAAAGTGCAACAAAACTGTATGTGGAATTTCTGGGATGTCCCTGTGATTGCATACATGTACACTGAGCACAAGGAATTAGGCCTAACCTATCCTGTCGCAAGTGCACTGTCCATAAATGACAATATCAGAGACAATTAAGTTAGCATTAACATCATTCATAACACTGTACATGACAGGGCGCTCTTTCGCGGTTAAATGCGGAAACATTCAATAGGTGCTCCGACCATGGGCACTCATTCACAAGACTGCGGTATACACATGTTGAAAGCTTGCAGTTTGTTATGCAGCTGCTACTGTTTGCACTAATTTAGCATACTTTTAGTATACACATGTTGAAAGCTTGCAGTCTGTTATGCAGCTGCTACTGTTTGCACTAATTTAGCATACTTTTAGTATACACATGTTGAAAGCTTGCAGTCTGTTATGCAGCTGCTACTGTTTGCACTAATTTAGCATACTTTTAGTATACACATGTTGAAAGCTTGCAGTCTGTTATGCAGCTGCTACTGTTTGCACTAATTTAGCATACTTTTAGTATACACATGTTGAAAGCTTGCAGTCTGTTATGCAGCTGCTACTGTTTGCACTAATTTAGCATACTTTTAGTATACACATGTTGAAAGCTTGCAGTCTGTTATGCAGCTGCTACTGTTTGCACTAATTTAGCATACTTTTAGTATACACATGTTGAAAGCTTGCAGTCTGTTATGCAGCTGCTACTGTTTGCACTAATTTAGCATACTTTTAGTATACACATGTTGAAAGCTTGCAGTCTGTTATGCAGCTGCTACTGTTTGCACTAATTTAGCATACTTTTAGTATACACATGTTGAAAGCTTGCAGTCTGTTATGCAGCTGCTACTGTTTGCACTAATTTAGCATACTTTTAGTATACACATGTTGAAAGCTTGCAGTCTGTTATGCAGCTGCTACTGTTTGCACTAATTTAGCATACTTTTAGTATACACATGTTGAAAGCTTGCAGTCTGTTATGCAGCTGCTACTGTTTGCACTAATTTAGCATACTTTTAGTATACACATGTTGAAAGCTTGCAGTCTGTTATGCAGCTGCTACTGTTTGCACTAATTTAGCATACTTTTAGTATACACATGTTGAAAGCTTGCAGTCTGTTATGCAGCTGCAAATAATTAGTGTTTGTACCATTTACACTTAGTTAGCTTCTTACAGTTGCACTAATTTAGTATACTGTCTTTCAGCTTCAAATATTTATTTTAGTTATGCCGTGCAATAGCAAAGATCCATGATTCAATGATTTGTGTGTGCTGTAGAAGATATTTTAGTACATGTTTAGCTCCCAGGTGTTTATTACCAGAACAATAATATTAATTTAATTTTAGAGAATGTTTTGAGTATACTCGAGGTTTCATGTTCAAACATCCACCTAAATATGCTTACAAAAAAAACTGTCTGTGAAATTTTATTACACCCTGTTATGTGACTCAGAACTACATGGGTTAACACACCAAACTCTACCTGTGTAAAACACTAAGTGTTGTACTAGCAGTCATTGCAATGCTATGTGACTACTAATTTTTTCGCTGCTTGCTTTTGTGCGGCTACTACTCCGGGCGGCATTTATTTCTTTGGAAAGCCTGCAGACATCAACAACGGCTGGATAAGGTACGTACAAGTGAGATGTTGACAATTGCTAGACACTGTCAGTAGTACGCGCAGCCTCTCAGTTCTGCTGTCAGCCATGGAAACGACTCGTACAACCCGAATAGCCCTAGCACTAGCGTGGTGACCGTCGTCAGAACTTACTCGCACAAGTGTTCGCGTGACACGAACATATACTAGCCGTGGCTACAATTCGAGGGTGGCGTTTATTTCATTCAGAGCTTCTGATTGTGCGGCTATTCAAGGGTGGCGTCTATTTGAAGAAATGCAGTATGTATGTGCAGTTTGATTTCGGGGGATCTTCTGCTGGCATTGAATTTAGTGCTCCAACATGAGCCCCATGCACATGCACACACGATACTTAACTGTTTGGCATGGTCAGGTGCTTTTATAACATTGTACTTCATTTCATCTGACTCATTACTCATTACATTCCAAGATGCAATGTAACATAACATAATTGCGATTGTTGTGTGCATTGATGGACTTTGAACTTTGGTTGCCATTGTCTGTTAATTTAAACCAAATACCATAGATCGGAAAATTTTTGCGGTAAAAATAACTCGCATTTTAAATTTTTGTGTTAAAACTATTTCACCGTTTGATGGCTCCGCAACGTACACGTAGTGCATATACATGTTTTACGCCATGTGCTTGTTCCCCATCCGCTCTGAAGATTGCCATGTGCTTGCTCCCCATCCGCTCTGAAGATTGCCATGTGCTTGCTCCCCATCCGCTCTGCATGTGCTTGTTCCCCATACTCTTACTAGAGTTGCAGAACATGACCTAAGGTCTCAACTATCATCTGCTGTATTCAAGTTTGAACTTTGCTCTGCACATTATTTAACTATTTCCGAGCGGGAAGTGAGGCAAATAATCATGAAGTGTGGGGTCAAACCTCGGTTTTGTCTGTAACACTTAGGAATGCAACTACAGTGTGGTCACGCAGTAGAAATGGAGTCGGATGCAGAGAGGATCTAGGAGGAGGAAATAAACCAGGGTACGAGTACAGCGACACCGTCGAGCAGAGGATGATTCCCGGAGGTAGTAACGATGAGAGACTGACCGACGCCGATAGTATAGCCACAACCTCATCAGGAATCTTCTGTGTGGGGTGTGGCTGTTGTGGCCTTACTTACTATGCTACGCTTATTATTCATTTACTCAGCATGCGCAACACTGGCACCACACCTCTAAGTCTACAGGAAGTTCAATTGACTCCTACACACATTCAGGCAGTGTTGAATGTCAGTAATCCTAGGAATAAAATCCCCATGGTATGCCTTATTTCAATTAACATTTCAGAGGTCACTTTATTCATGCTATTATATTTCAGGTGAATACTTATTAGTTTGTGTATTTATAAAAGCGATTGTGGCCTCCTGCAGCACAGTTGGCTAGAGTACAAGAGATAGGAGCTTCAGGAGGAGACTTTAAAAGCTTGCAGTTTGTTTCATTCGTTATGAAGATGCTGCTGACTATTTCTGTTACACTACTTCTTGGTAGTCTCTGTGCACAAGCTCAGTTCAACCAAGTGTCCTATTCTGTCAAGACAATCGCAACTGGTCAAGGTTGTCCCTCCGAGCAACAGCGATCAACCGTTCAAAGTGAGATCAGAAATGATGTCTCCCAACTCCTGCAGAATATTACAGCTCCAAATTTTGGTCAGAACCCATTCAATCCAGCACGTTCTTGCAGGCACATAATACAGTATCGACCAGTAGCTCAGTCTGGGTACTACTACATTCGTCTCCCCAATGGAACAGTTGCACAATTCTACTGTGATTTCTCTGCAAACTGTGGAAGCACTCGCGGATGGACTCGTGTTGTGTTCATTAACATGACAGACCCTACTGTCCAGTGTCCAACAGCTTTCCGACAAATTGCATCTCCAATAAGAGCATGTGGACGAACCACTACTTCTCGTGGCTGTGATTTCGCAAATTTCTCAACAAGCGGACTCCAGTATAGTCGTGTCTGTGGCCGCATCCATGGATACCAAAGAGGGGACCCAGAAGGTTTTGGTGACAGTGTAAACAACATCAATGGTGACTATGTTGACGGTATCGGTATCCTCTATGGGAGTCCTAGAATGCATATTTGGACCTTTGCTCTCACAGAACAAAAAAGTTCTCCTCGATGTCCTTGCTATTCTGGTAGCACTGTCACTACACCATCATTTGTCGGCAATAACTATTTCTGTGACTCAGGTAATACTGGTACAAGCAGTAACCCTTCTGCCTCGACATACTTTTTGAGTGATCCTGTGTGGGATGGCCAGGGTTGTGCTGGAGCAACTGCATGCTGTACCTTCAACAATCCACCGTGGTTCGTCCGAGATTTGATAGCGTCCACAAGTGAAGACATTGAAATGAGCATGTGCAATGATGGCGGCTTTTCTACTAATGAAGACAGCCCATTTGACCTTGCTGAAATATACGTCCAGTAAACATGATGAACTTTTACTTGTGCAGCTGCAAATAATTAGTGTTTGTACCGTTTAGTTATGCTACTGTTTGCATTAATTTATGACACTTTTAGTTATGTATGAAGCTGCACATAATTTAGTATACTGTCGTTTCAGCTGCCAATAATTACTGTATACATCTATACTGATTTTGATATACTTTTAGTAATGCATTTGGTTAATGTAACAGCAAAGTGTTGCTCTGAATCCACAAGTGATCTTTGCACAATTTGTATGTACTGCATGAGTGTGCTCTTAGTTTCCAGCTGTTAGTTAATATCAAAATGGCCAAATCACTCTCCTTGACCTCACCACTCACTCTGAAGATTGCCTGCACGGAATCTTCTGTGTGGGGTGTGGCTGCTTGTGGCCTTACTTACTATGCTACGCTTATTATTCATTTGCTCAGCATGTGCAACACTGGCACCACACCTCTAAGTCTACAGGAAGTTCAATTGACTCCTACACACATTCAGGCTGTGCTGAATGTCAGTAATCCTAGGAATAAAATCCCCATGGTATGCCTTATTTCAATTAACATTTCAGAGGTCACTTTATTCATGCTATTTTATTTCAGGCTCAGTTCAACCAAGTGTACATGTCCTATTCTGTCAAGACAATCGCAACTGGCCAAGGTTGTCCCTCTGAGTAACAGCGATCAACCATTCAAAGTGAGATCAGAAATGATGTCTCCCAACTCCTGCAGAATATTACAGCTCCAAATTTTGGTCAGAACCCATTCAATCCAGCACGTTCTTGCAGGCAGATAATACAGTATCGACCAGTAGCTCAGTCTGGGTACTACTACATTTGTCTCCCCAATGGAACAGTCGCAAAATTCTACTGTGATTTCTCTGCAAACTGTGGAAGCACTCGCGGATGGACCCGTGTTGCATTCATTAACATGACAGACCCTACTGTCCAGTGTCCAACAACTTTCCGACAAATTACAACCCCAATAAGAGCATGTGGACGATCCATTACTACCCGTGGCTGCGATTTCGCAACGCTCTCAACAAGCGGACTCCTATAGTCGTGTCTGTGGCCGCTGTGAGATATTGACCTTTGACTGTTATTAAATCTATATCCGTTTTTGTATGTCTTCTTCTATTGTATATAGTTGGAAGTTGTAATATTTTTGTGAGTTGTTGTTCCGTAAAGTTCAGTCTATGGTCTCTGAAAATTGTGGTCTAAATAACTGCGTGCAAAGCACTGGTGGCCTCTAGTAGGCGATACACCACATATTTGGCGACGAGGGTGAAAACGAGAAGCCACATAGTCGGCGACGTGGTGAAAAGCGATGGCGACTCACGGGAAGATCGAGGAATTTGACCCGTCTCACGAAACATGGGCCACGTACGTAGAACGCCTGGAGTTCTACTTCATCGCAAATGGGATTGATGACCCAGTGAAGAAGCGGGCAGTGCTACTGACT
Organism: Agelas oroides; assembly: GCA_949130485.1. Lineage (NCBI taxonomy): Eukaryota > Metazoa > Porifera > Demospongiae > Agelasida > Agelasidae > Agelas > Agelas oroides. Next base: position 439,749 of record OX422204.1, on the reverse strand, counting down.
GTAAGCGGCCCCACAACATACAAGTTGATCCGGAACTTGTCGGCTCCCAAAAAACCGGCGGAGAAGTCGTATGACGAGCTAGTGGCCCTGGTAAAGTCGCACTATACCCCGAAGCCCTCAGTTATCGTGCAGAGGTTTCAGTTCCACAGCCGAACGCAAAAACCGGGAGAAACGGTTGCAACATTCGTAGCGGAACTGCGGCAACTATCCGAGTTCTGCGAGTTCGACGCATCACTCGAGGACATGCTACGCGACCGGCTAGTATGTGGAATCGCAAGCGGCAGCACCCAGCGACGATTGCTGGCGGAGCCCGATCTAACGCTACAGAAGGCTCAGAACCTCGCACAAGCCATAGAAAGCGCGGACAAGAACGCCAAAGACCTCCAAGGGCAGCGACAGCCCCCGATGACGGCAGTAAATGCTGTGACGTCCAAACGAGGACCGCCGAGAGGAACTCGAGCACGCGCAGACACAGGAAGGTCTATGGAAATCTCATGCTATCGGTGCGGAGGGAGGCACGCACCTCGAGACTGTCGATTCAAAGACGCTGTTTGTCACTCGTGTAAGAAGCGAGGTCATCTGGCCAGAGTGTGCCGCTCAATGAAGAGAACGCAAGGCACAGCTGCAGGTCGGTGCAGTAATGGCGGAAAACAGCCGCAGCAAACGCACGCACTGGAAAGTGAAACACGCAGCCCGGCAAGCGAGCAAGAAGCGTACACCTTATTCCCTGTGAACTCTCAGCGAGCCAGCCCGATCGAAGTCTCAGTGACAGTGGACGGAGTACCAATGACGATGGAGCTGGACACAGGGGCAGCTGTCAGTGTCATCAGTGAACACACATACCATTCCACATGGCCCCACGATCGACCAGCCCTCCAACCATCCTCAACCAAACTGCGGACATACAGTGGAGAGGAGTTGGAAGTGATTGGCAGCATTTCCGTACAAGTGAGCTACGAGGACCAGCTGGAGGAACTACCCCTTTTAGTCGTTCGAGGCACGGGTGCCAGCCTGTTGGGTCGAAACTGGCTCCAAAAGATCCGCCTGAACTGGCAGGGGATACACCAGCTGCAGCAGACACCTGCACTTCAGGAAACCTTACAGAGGTATGCAGAGGTATTTGAAGATGAGTTAGGGGAGATCAAGGGCATGGAAGCTCGAATTGATGTAGACCCTCAGGCCCAGCCCCGCTTTTGCAAAGCCAGACCAGTTCCATTTGCTCTCAAATACAAAGTGGAGGCAGAGTTGGATAGACTGCAGAAAGAGGGAATAGTCGAAGCCGTGCAATCAGCCGAATGGGCAGCACCCATCGTACCAGTTGTTAAAAGTGATGGTTCTATACGCATCTGTGGAGACTATCGCCTGACAGTGAACCAGGCCTCTCGACTCGACTCATATCCTCTCCCAAGAGTGGATGAACTGTTTGCTACATTGGCGGGAGGAAAGACCTTTTCAAAGTTGGATCTCCAACATGCATATTTGCAGCTGCCACTGGAGACGAACTCCAAACAGTATACAACGATCAATACCCATCGAGGACTGTTCCAGTACAACAGACTACCCTTTGGTGTGTCATCCGCACCAGGGATCTTCCAGAGAGCAATTGACGGTTTGGTCAAGGGAATCCCTTATGTTGCGGCATACATGGATGACATCTTGCTGACTGGTGAGACACAGGAGCAACACCTGGCGAATTTGACTGCAGTGCTTGAGAGACTAAAGACTGCTGGTGTCAGGTTGAAGAAGCCAAAGTGTGTGTTCATGGCTAAAGAGGTGGAGTATCTTGGCCACAAGGTGAATGAAGCGGGAATCCACCCGACAGCTGATAAGATCAAAGCCATTCAGGAAGCCCCGCAGCCACACAATGTGACTGAACTCAAGTCGTTCCTTGGGCTTCTCAGTTATTATAGCAAGTTTTTGCCTAACATGTCAACAACCTTGTCCCCACTGTATGCCCTTCTCCAGAAGAACAGGAGGTGGAAGTGGAGTAAGGAGCAGCAGAAGGCGTTTGAGCAGGCCAAGTTAGCCCTACAGTCGGACACTCTCTTGGTTCACTACGACTCGGAGAAAGAGTTGACTCTATCTTGCGATGCATCCCCATATGGACTGGGTGCAGTGATTTCCCACAGGATGGAGAGTGGTGTGGAGAAACCGATAGCGTTTGCCTCAAGAACACTAGCACCAGCTGAAAAGAACTATTCTCAGCTTGAAAAGGAGGCGCTGGCTATTGTGTTTGCTGTGAAAAAGTTCCACACTTACCTGTACGGGAGACACTTCTTCATTTATTCGGATCATCAGCCCTTGAGCTACCTGTTGAACGAGTCGAAAGGAGTGCCAGCGATGGCTGCATCACGAATCCAACGCTGGGCCCTCACCTTGAGCGCATACGAATATACAATCACCTACCGCCCTGGAAAGGACCAAGGTCATGCAGATGCCCTCAGCCGTTTGCCACTACCCCAGACTCCGACAGTTGTTCCAGTCCCGGGTAACCTCCTATTGCTCCAGGAGCACTTGGACACAGTGTCGCCTGTGACGGCCAGGCAGATCAGAGCTTGGACTGATAAAGACACCGTCCTGGCCCAAGTGAGAAGACTCGTGCTCCACGGTTGGCCCTCTCAAGAACTGAAGGGAGAGTTGCAGCCATACTGGAGGAGGAAGGAGGAGTTAAGTGTGCTAGATGGGTGTGTGCTGTGGGGAGCAAGAGTGGTCGTGCCACCACCTGGAAGAGAGCAGGTGGTCCAGGAACTGCACGAGACACATCCAGGAATTGCAAGAATGAAGGGCTTGGCCAGAAGTTACGTGTGGTGGCCAAGTATGGATGCAGACCTGGAGGCGAAGGTGCGAGCCTGTGCTGAGTGTCAAGCAAGCCGACCCCCACCAGCATCAGCACCGTTACACCCTTGGGAGTGGCCTCAGAAGCCATGGTCACGGTTGCATCTCGATTATGCCGGTCCATTTTTGAACAGAATGTTTTTAGTGCTTGTAGACGCACACTCTAAATGGTTAGAGGTTATTCCAGTCTCAGCTGCTACGTCAATGGTGACTATTGAGAAGTTACGAACAATTTTCGCAACCCATGGATTACCCGAAAGAATTGTTACAGACAATGGAGCAGTGTTCACCAGTGAGGAATTTGAGAACTTCCTTCATGGAAATGGTATCGTACATACCCGAACTGCTCCCTACCACCCCGCATCCAATGGACTAGCGGAGCGGGCAGTCCAGACTTTCAAGCAAGGTATTAAGAGATTGAGAGAGGGAACGGTTGAGACTAAATTGTCACGATTCTTGCTGAAGTATCGACTCACACCGCATGCGACTACTGGCCGTTCCCCAGCTGAACTGTTATTGGGTAGACAGCCAAGATCTCGACTAGACTTGCTACATCCAGATGTGTCTGGCAGAGTGCAAGAGAGTCAGGCCAGACAACAGAGAGCTCATGATAGCCACTCTCGAGCAAGAGCATTCCAAGTAGGAGATCGAGTGTATGTTCGGAATTTTTCAGGATCTCGAGTATGGATGGAAGGAACTATTTTGGACAAGACTGGTCCAGTTTCATTTCGAATTCGTTTGTTAGATGGACGTATCTGGAAACGCCACATTGATCATGTCAGGATCCGGTACCCAGAGGACACGATTGCCCCCAACGTGCCAGAGGCATTGGTTGGTCCTGAACAGTTGATGGCAAGAGATAATCAAGCTAGCCAAGGACAGTCCTCTGCTGAGGTGGTACCCCCAGTGAACGATCCTGGAGTCTCGAGTCAGTCCCAACCTCGCCGTTCAGAGAGAATACGTCGACCCCCAGAAAGACTGTGTTAATCTAGTGAGGGGGAGATGTGAGATATTGACCTTTGACTGTTATTAAATCTATATCCGTTTTTGTATGTCTTCTTCTATTGTATATAGTTGGAAGTTGTAATATTTTTGTGAGTTGTTGTTCCGTAAAGTTCAGTCTATGGTCTCTGAAGTTATTGTCTAAATAACTGCGTGCAAAGCACTGGTGGCCTCTAGTAGGCGATACACCACAGCCGCATCCATGGATATCAAAAGGGTCAAGCAGATGGCTTTGGTGACAGTGTAAGCAATATTAATGGTGACTATGTTGATGGCATTGGTCTCCTCTATGGGAGTCCTAGAATGCATGCATATTTGGACCTTTGCTGTTGGACTTCGTAAAAGTTCCCCTGAGTGCCCCTGCAATCCTAGTAGCAGTGTTACTATACCATCAATAACTATTTCTGTGACTCTGGCTATACTGGTAGTGGGTCACCCTCTGTCTCAACATATTATGTGAGTGACCCAGTGTGGGATGGCAAGGGTTGTGCTGGAGCAACTGCATGCTGTACCTTTAACAATCCACCGTGGTTCGTCCGAGATTTGACAGCGTCCACCAGTGAAGACATTGAGATGAGCATGTGTAATGATGGCGGCTTTGTCAATAATGAAGACAGCCCATTTGACCTAGCTGAAATATACATTCAGTAAAATGAATTTTTACCTGTGCAGCTGCAAATAATTAGTGTTTGTACCATTTAGTTATGCAGCTGCTACTGTTTGCATTGTTATTGCCATAAGATTTTGGTTAATGTAATAGCAGAGTGTGCTCTGAGATCTGCGAAAATGATCTTTTCACAATTTTTATGTGTTGCAAACTGTTTGTACAGAAAATGCTTTGATCAGTTTATTTGAGGCAGTCGTGTTCAAACATCAACCTGAACATGTATAGGAGCCGACAAAGTGCCACAAAACTGTATGTGGAATTTCTGGGATGTGATCTTCATTCCCTGTGATTGCGTACACTGAGCACAAGGAATTAGGCATAACTTATCCTGTCGCAAGTGCACTGCACTAGTATAAAACTTGAGAACTCAACAGGTGGTTGAACCCTAAGCTCAAGCTCTACAACTCCAGTAATCTGGTGAAGGGCCAGAAAATTGCAACCTTCAGAGCAAGTTGTGAAGGGGGGAAACCAAGGACAGTGCTTTGGTAGAGCAAGAATATTGGGTTGCAAAAGAGAGAAAGTAAGAAACTGCCAGTGTGATCTAAAGCAGTCGGTTTACCTGTTTATAGTTTAATTGAGACATGACAGTTCAGAACCACATGCCATAAATGACAGTTCAGAGCCATTAAGTTAGCATTAACATCACATTACATTGGAATGTAATAAGTCGAGTTAGAAGTTATTCACAGTATTCGGACACCTGCTAGGCGCCATAAATGGTCAAGCGTCATGTTGTGCATGTGGGGCTCAAATGTGGGCACTAAATTCAATGCCTGCCACATCCTGCACAAAAGATCCCCCCCAAAAATCATACCATACCACACAAGAATAGTAACATACAACATTTAGTGAATTTAATCAGTAGCTGTTAGAGTGTCTGCATGTTAGCCCACTCCAGTTTTGAGACAAACTTCCAAACTCTTGCATAACTACACATTTTATGTTGTTCTATTACGAACTATTGTACATGTACAATCAGAAATATTTACAGAGACTATGTAGTGAGCAAACTTTTGTAGTTCCTGAGTAAAGTGAGGGTGATGATGTGAGGGAGGGATGGTGTGAGGAGTGGTGTGAGGGGTAGTGGTATGAGGTGATGTATGAGGGGGTGATGGTGTGAGAGGGTGATGGTATGAGGTGATGGTATGAGGTGATGGTATGAGGTGATGGTGTGAGGTGATGGTATGAGGTGATGGTGTGAGGGGTAGTGGTGTGATGGGTGGTGTGAGGGGCAGGGTATGAGGGGGTGATGGTATGAGGTGATGGTATGAGGTGATGGTATGAGGTGATGGTGTGAGGGGGTGATGGTATGGGGTGATGGTATGAGGTGATGGTATATATGAGGTGATGGTATGAGGTGGTGTGAGGTGATGGTATGAGGTGATGGTGTGAGGGGGTGATGGTATGAGGTGATGGTGTGAGGAGGTGATGGTATGAGGTGATGGTATGAGGTGATGGGATGAGGGGGTGGTGGTATGGGGTGATGGTATGAGGGGGTGATGGTATGAGGTGATGGTATGAGGTGATGGTGTGAGGGGGTGATGGTGTGAGGAGGTGATGGTATGAGGTGATGGTGTGAGGTGATGGTGTGAGGAGGTGATGGTATGAGGTGATGGTGTGAGGGGGTGATGGTGTGAGGAGGTGATGGTATGAGGTGATGGTGGAGGAGGTGATGGTGTGAGGAGGTGATGGTATGAGGTGATGGGATGAGGGGGTGATGGTGTGAGGAGGTGATAGCAGAGGGGGTGATATTGATAGTGGAGGGAGTGACAGTGGACGTACCTTGTACCGTCCAGTGGTTGGTTCGTGCAGAATGTTTTGCATTGTTCTAAAGACAGACAGCTGGTAGAGAAGGGGGCCCATCTTCAGGTCTACACTCACACGGTGGAGCATCTTCACAACTGCATGGTTGATGGTGTCTGAGTTTGTGCGATAGTCGGCTAGGACCATGCTATAGGCTCGCACAATCTTGTTGTTGGAGAATCTATTGTGTGGGGTGGGAGAGAGGAAGGAGAGGAAGGAGGGGTGATGGGGTGGGAAAGGGGAGGAGAGGGAAGAGGGATGATGGGAGAGGGGAGAGGGGTGTGGTTTAGGTGTAAAAATTAATAAAGTGTAGGTACAAAATGTAAGCTGGCTAAGTTGTAACAATATTTAGTATTCATAGTCTGTATTTCCTGTATTCATAGCCTAGCACTTCCTGTATACAAAATTGCTGATTCAGCACCTTTTCCTGTCAGCTGTAACACAAGTTTGTGAGAGAAGAGGACAACAAGAGATGTATCTACAAGTCAGCTACAGAGTGAGAAGTATAGGCAGCTGAATTGTATAGTGTTGGAAGCTTATAAAAGGGTTGAAAAGATGACTGTCAAGTTCAACATCTAGCAAAATCTAGAAGTGGCTATTGGCAAGTTATACTGAAAAGGCAAGCTGTTTCTACATATAGATCTACACAGTGAGAAGGGCAGCTGTTTCTACATATAGTCTTATAGATCTACACGGTGAGAAGGGCAGCTGTTTCTACATATAGATCTACACAGTGAGAAGGGCAGCTGTATCTACAGTTATAGATGTGATGTAAAGAGTGAGAAGTGGCTACAAAGTGAGAGATGGAAGCTGTTGAACTGAACCAGCTAACCTGGTTGGTACCTCTATGGATCTGTGAAGAGTCAGGATAAGTGGTTGTTAAACTTTATGACTGTCATGAAGAGGGCCATGAAGAGAGCCACTGGTAACTTGCCTTACCTGCTGTCGGCCATTGCTCTGTTTGGTGTGGCTACCATTGTGACATTCAGCTGTGTCTACTTGTATCATACCAGACATTGGGTGCCTGTGACAATACCTTCAATGGTCAACACAATAGAAGAAATCCCTAAACATCCTCAGGGCTTACCTGTGTCTGACAGAAAACATCCTCAGGGCTTACCTGTCTCTCATACTGCAGACAGAAAACATCCTCAGGGCCTACCTGTCTCTCATACTGCAGACAGAAAACAGCCTCAGGGCCTACCTGTCTCTCATACTGCAGACAGAAAACAGCCTCAGGGCCTACCAGTGTCTCATACTGCAGACAGAAAACAGCCTCAGGGCTTACCTATGTCTCATACTGCAGACAGAAAACAGCCTCAGGGCTTACCTGTGTCTCATACTGCAGACAGAAAACATCCTCAGGGCCAGAGGAGTGGCTATGTAATGGTGCTCTCTTATGATGAGCAGTTAGAATCAGCCATGTATGATATCTACCAGCTGACAAACCTAGTAGCTGAATGGAACATGCAACTAATCGAACCTTTTGTTCATGGGACATTTTTCGGCATACCCAAACTGTCCAATCGCATTGCAGCAGAACCTGTCTTACAATTTGAAGATGTGTACAACGCAACCGCAGTAAATAGACAGTTTAGCACATGCTTGAAAACGGATTACCCAATTTTTGCAAAATTTGAAACTTCTGTCACTGAGAAATTTGACCATGTTATTTTAATAAAGTTTACATGGAAAGGGACAGAAAGCTGTACCAATCAGCTCAAAGCACAGTGTAGAAGAGTTGAAGAAGATATAAATCAGCTGGCAGTCTCTACTCTGAAAAGTAGCACACTGTCGCCTAGCAACATCAAAGTGACCAATCATGTTTGTGTTGATGTAACAAAGGCTGTGAACTTTAGAGGGTTGCCGTTTTCAATTTTTGCGTGGAATGAGGCACGCAGAAATGTAGAACAGTCTCATTCCAATATTTTGATTCTGATTCTAGACTGGCATGGAATCAGAACAAAATACGAGACATTCTTTTACCTTGATCCACAATACAAGCAAAAGAATTGTCATGACGTCCACAGCATTTCTCACAGTGACTCAGTCATACACGCTTCTCAAGAATATTTCAAGTTTCTAAAACTTGTTAGACCAGTTCTTGGTGTTCACATACGTCTCGAACGTTTGGTCAAAGATGATAAACAAACCCCAGGATACATGAAAGAGTGCATCAGTAAGCTAATGACTGTGGCTAGGATTTTGATTGAAAAATATCATCTGCAATACAACAATACCATAGCATTCCGAGATTATGGTACCTTGGGCTCGTACACCTGTGGACGCTGGAAATGCTCACTACCTGCACATCAACTGCACATCGATGACCAATTAAAATCTCTCAAGATACGCACCGCTGAATATGACCCAAACATGTTCCGGAGACCAAACAGTCGAGGATTCTCGTCTGTTGTTGAAAAAGAGCTTTTGTCTAGTGCTGATTACTTGCTCACAGTGGGTAGAGGATCGTTTCAAGCTAGCATCACAAATCGATTTCTAGCCAATCACAAGCGTGGCGGACATCAAAGATTATTTACCCTCTGTTCCACGACGTACGGTGAGAGATTGCCTGGTTTGAAACTGTAAGAAAGCAGGGCTGTGATTGAATGTCTGATCAACCAATCAGATTTGATGATGAACATAATACTGAATTGATACTTCAACTATAGGTGATGTGTACATTTTAAGATAAAAACGTTTGAAAATATTCCAAAATTTGGATGTCGTGTGTGGCCTGGTGTTACAACTGTGTGACTGGATGTGTGTTGATCATTAAGAAGACTACCTAGCAACAGTTACTAAGGGACATTCACAGAACAGAACATCTAATAGTGCTCTCCCTTCACCTCTCTCTTCTTCTCACTTTCCCTTCCTCTCGCTCACCCTAACCTACCTCTTCAGCACCACAAGTTACAGGTTAACAATTTATGCAGTTATGTACTGTACAATTCTGGACCAATGAGATTGCTAGTTCATGATGTAATGCAGTACTGTAGGAACTCCAGTAAACAGTATGCAGTTACACCATGTATGTATTGTACAGTTTTGGACCAATAAGATTGCTAGTTCATGATGTAATGTGTACTTGTATGTACCTTTGAATGTATTTATTCAGGTCAAACTCGGTTTCGTAAGTCACAACCTCCCCTCCTCCTCCTCCCTCTTCCTCCTCACCCTCACCATCTGTGTCAAGAACAGGGCAATATGACCTTTGAACCCCAAGTCTTGGTCATACGTATACAGTGAGCTATACCTTCATCATCATCTGCGTCTGCAAGCAAGCGGGCAGCTGGGAGCGCTGTTGAAATGGAGAAAGGGTTAAAATTACATTTGCATCATTACACATTAATACTAGTCTATCAAGCTAGACCCTCTCTCACTTTTCTGGAGGGTGAGAGAGGGTCTCACCTCAACACATATTTTTAAGCATAATGTTTCGACCTTTTCAATACAATGCTGTGCGTGTAAGTCATGTGATCTCTACTACAAGACGACCAATCAAAGTCCAGTTTCTCACCTGCAGCTGGATTGAAGAGAATGGCTTTGATTGTGTCCAGTTCTTCCTCAACTGACATCTCTGAGCGACCAAAGGCATCATCCGGCCACACTTCTCTGGAGGCAGGGAGGGAGGGAGGGAGGGAGGGAGGGAGGGAGGGAGGGAGGGAGGGAGGGAGGGAGGGAGGGAGGGAGGAAGGAAGGAAGGAAGGAGGGAGGGAGGAGGGGAGGGAGAAGAGGGGAGGGAGGGAGAGATGAACTACATATATGTACGTAGTTCAGGTCACCAATACAATGGCTACAGCCTAACCACTCATTTTCCCCTCCCTCTCACCCCTCACTCCTTACCCTCCATCACCCCCCCCTCCCCCCACCCCTCCTCTCCCTCCCTCCTTCCCTCACCAATACACAGCTACAGCCTACCTCTCATCTACTCCTACCCTCTCATCTTTCCTTCCCTCTCACCCATCACTCCTTGACCACCCCCACCTCCTCTTTCCCTCTCTCCCTACCTTGCAGCCCTCATCAGTGACACAGCCTCACCATGACAAGCTTCAATCAGCTTAAGACGAATTCTCCCCATCGCCACTATCCTGTAAAATGAAAACAATGCCCAATCACATGATCTACTTAGCCAATCAAAAAGCGTTATTTAAACATGACATTGTCACACTAAAGTCACATGACCTCAGCCAATCAGAGAAGAACATTATTGAAACTTGAAAAGGACCTCACTTCTGTTCTTCTATTGGAGTATCGCTGGTAGCATCAAACGGCACCGCCGTGTCTGGCAACCTCTCTCTCCCTTCCAGCAATTCCTCAACCCTTGCATCCATCTTCTCCCAAAGGTCAATCAACTGGTGCTCCGTCAAAACCCCCCCAGGGTGTTTAGGCCCTCCTTTCGATCGTTTGCTCTTTTTCGAAGACTTCTTCCGTCTTCCTTGGACAACCATGTGTCTGTTATCACGACCACACCATTCCATCATGCGTACGTAGACGTGGGTTGTTTCAACGAGGTCGCGCAAAGAGGTTCTTGTTTGAAGTACCTCTCTGAAGTTGCGGAAGAGGGTGACAAAAATGTCGCGGTATTCCGGGTGGTAGAATATGTTGTTTTGCATTACTTTTGCGTTTTCTCGCAGATTTTCGTCTTTTGAGGTGATCATTTCATTGATGTAGAGAAGAAGCTCTTTGTAGGCTTGGAGGGCATAGTGGAGTCTGGGGGGAGGGAGGGAGAGAGAGAGAGGGGGAGGGGAGGAAGAGGGAGAGGGGGAGGGGGAAGAGGGAGGGAGGGGGAGGGGAGGAGGGAGGGAGGGGGAGGGGAGGAGGGAGGGAGGGGGAGGGGGAGGGGAGGAGGGAGGGGAGAAAGAGGGAGTGGGGGAGGGAGAAAGAGGGGGAGGGAGGGAGAGGGGAAGGAGGGAGAGACAACCTAGGTCTCCTGCTATTTTATACTCTTGTACATACAATAAAAGGAGATGGTTTCAAAAAAAAAGAGAGGGAAGGTGGGAGAGGGGGAGGGAGGTGTGGGAGAGGGTGGGAAAGGGAGGGAGCGGAGGAGGGAAGTGTGGGAGAGGGTGGGAAAGGGAGGGAGGGAGAGGGGGAGGGAGGGTGTGGGGAGGGGAGGAGGAAGCACATACAAAAAGGTGTGGAATAAAGGGATGGTGAGGAGGGGGGGAAGAATAGAGGGAGATCGCATTGTATGGCACCCTTCCCCCTACCCTCCTACTCCCCTCTCTTCCTCCCTCCCCCCACCTCCCCCTCCTCTCTCTCAACTCTACCTCTGTCCCCACTGCCGTGCGTCCTGGACACGTTTCTTCTCCACTACCATACTGTCATAGTAGCCTGCCATGAGACGGATGATGTAATGAAGAGTTGGCAGCTGGAGGGCTTCTCTGGAGAGGGGGGGGAGGGGGTGAGGAGTGAGTGTGAGGGAGTGGAGGGATGAGGAAGAGGGGAGGGAATGAGGGGAGAGGGGTGTGTGGAGTGAAGGAGTGAGAGGTGAGGGGGTGGATGGATGAGGAAGAGGGGAGAGAATGAGGGGAGAGGGGTGTGTTGAGTGAAGGAGTGAGAGGTGAGGGGGTGGAGGGATGAGGAAGATGGGAGGGAAGAGGGGAGAGGGGTGTGTTGAGTGAAGGAGTGAGAGGTGAGGGGGTGGAGGGATGAGGAAGATGGGAGGGAAGAGGGGAGAGGGATGTGGAGTGAAGGAGTGAGGGGGTGGGGGGGTAAAGGAGACACAGAAGAGGGGAAGGAATGGGCGACATAGAGAAAAGATGCAGGGTAGGTGTGTAATAAGGGTGGGGTGAATTCATGAGCAAATCACATGCGATCCCTATCTCTCACCCGACAATGTCCACTCTGAAGTCGTGGGTGCGACTGAATTCCAAGAAGAACCGCAGGGCCCACAGGTAGTAGGACTCGTCGTTGTCCATAGCTCTGTTGTGCATTATGTTCTCCTGTGTGTGTGTGTGTGTGTGTGTGTGTGTGTGTGTGTGTGTGGGTGTGTGTGTGTGTGTGTGCACTGCAGTGTATCCATACATCACAGTGTCACCACACACACACCCTACACACCCTCACAACCCTCCACACTACACACCCTCACAACCCTCACACTACATACCCTCACACACTACACACCCTCACAACCCTCATACACTACACACACTACACACCCTCACAACCCTCATACACTACACACACTACACACCCTCACAACCCTCATGAGAGGATTAAAGCAGCACTCCAGGAACTGGACACATATGTTCTTCAAGACAACCCTATGAGGGAAACGAACAGCTGCAGATAACTCATGACAGAGAAGAGGGAAAATACAGCTGCAGAGGTACTTGTCCAATAAGCTTCGTGGAAAGAGATGTCTGCAGAAGAAGATGGGACTAGCTGGGAATTGAACCTGGAATCTTCTGAACATTAGCCTCATTCCCAGGCCCCGCCCAGCTTTCCGTCGCTTGCAGTACGGAAAAGCGGGAGAGCTAGGGCCTGATACCTTTCCTCATGTGAGCATGACATAATCGAAAAAAGGTGAAATTTTTCAGTACGAGCAGGCTGGGTTTCACGTATATTCAACCAACTACACGCTCAACACTTGGTGTGTACGACAGTCGCCCCCCGCTAGCTAGATATGTGTGGTAAGTTACCTGGCTCTTTTTGCTGTTCTGAGCCCGGTGCCTTTCTACCATCCTTTCTTTCCTGACGTCACTCACGTGAGAAAAGATATCAGGCCCTCTCCCGCTTTTCCGTACTGCAAGCGACGGAAAGCTGGGTGGGGGCTGGGAACTATAGTCAGACATATCGAGGACTGTCAGGGCTGGTGGTTTAACTCAGCGGCAGACCACTGGCAGCTCAAGCCAGGGGCCATGGGTTCAGTTCCCACAGAATGCTGGCTTTTCACTTTCTTCTGTTTTTGCCTCATGCCATCAACCATGGCAAAATAACTTATGATAATGGCTCCAAACTTGGTCCACAAGTCACAACCATCACCTGATGCTGTAAGTGGACATTCAACAACAACAACAACAACAACAAACAAACAAACAACAACAACAAAGGCACCAACAACAACAAAACAGATCCATAAACACAGATACATGTAAACAGGACAACAAACGGTTCACGAGTCACGGCCGTTACCTGATGCTATAAGTGGACATTCGGTCACTGAGTACGTCTGCAGTCGCTCGTCGTGGTTTGGGGGTACGCCGAGGTCTTTTCTCGACATCATATGAGTGGTCTGATAAACCTGTAGAGGAGTGAGGCAGGTGGAAGGGTGAGGGAGATGAAAAGGGTGGAGAGGTGAGGGAGGAGTGAGGGAGGTGGGATGAGGTGAGAGAGAAGAGGGGTGAGCGAGGGAGGTGGAGAGGAAAGGGAGGTGGAGAGGAAAGGGAGGTGGAGGGGAGGGGAGAGGTGAGGAAGGGGAGAGGTGAGGAGGTGGAGAAGTGAGGTGAGGGAGGTGGAGCGGTGAGTGAGGGGTAAGGGAGGGAGGTGGAGGGGTGAGGGAGGGGAGAGGTGAGGGAGGGATATGGAGAAAGGAGGAGTGATAAAAGAGAGTGTGAAGGAGTGAGAGGTGTGGCTGGGAGTGGGGAGAACGGGTACTGGGAGATGAAGTGAAGGAGTGAGAGATGGAGTGAAGGATGAAGAGGAGACGAAGAGGTGAGAAGGAGGAACGCCTACCAGCTAGTGAGCGGTGGTAGACCCGCTCCGTCCCTGCAATGCTCTTCTGATTAGCCACGACAAACGTCCCTCCGAACCGCGAGTGCCTGGGTCACAGGAAACATCAGTTTGCAAAATACATCAACTGAAAGGACTTGTAGAACTGTTTATTCAACAGAAATGAGAAAGGCCTTGGTACAGGGCTGAACAGAAGTGGTATTACAAAGGTAGACTGTACACACACGAGAGATGGAGGGGAAATGTGAGGGTGTGAGTGTGAGGGTGTGAGAGTGGGTGTGGGTTGTGAGGGTGTGGATGGAGGGTGTGACCTTGCTCCTCTGATCTGCCGCGCTTTCAATTTCCTTGCTTTCTCTCTGGCCAGAGCTTCATCCACGACACTGGAGGGAAAATGAGAGGGAAGGGGAAGTGGGGGAGAGGTGAGGAAGGGAGGGAGAAGGATAGGGGGTGAGCAGGTGAGAGAGGTGGGGAGTGGAGGGGTGAGGAAGGGAAGGGGGAAGAAGAGGAGGCAGACAGATAGGAGGGTAGTTGGTGTATGGGGACAATCATTCACTCACTCTTCGTCTCTCTTTTTCTCTTCTGCTGATCTCCCCTTTCCCGTCCTAGCAAGAGCACTGGCAGACTGGACACAAATCAAACATGTAACACAGTGTAACACACATTAATGCTAACACAGTGTAACACATATTAATGCCAGCACAGTGTAACACATATTAATGTTAACACAGTGTAACACACATTAACAGTGTAACCTGTTGTAACACACATTAATGCTAACACAGTGTAACACACATTAACAGTGTAACCTGTTGTAACACACATTAATGCTAACACAGTGTAACACACATTAACAGTGTAACCTGTTGTAACACACATTAATGCTAACACAGTGTAATGCACATTAATGCTAACACAGTGTAACACACATTAATGCTAACACAGTGTAATGCACATTAATGCTAACACAGTGTAACACACATTAATGTTACCTGTTCCCTCATTATCAGAAACACGATCTCAACCACGTGCATACACCACTGTGACTGAAGAGGAGAGAGAATCCGTTCAGGTTTACAGTATATAGGCTGGTGTACAGGTATCCATTAGCAACACAATTTCCAACCCTCGTTCCTAGAGAAGCAGAACCATTTCAGCCAGGTACACACACAATGGTACCACGAGTAGCTACCATCACCTTAATTGTCATACCCCCCCCCGATGTAGCACTCTTGACGCTTGTAGTACCAAATATGGGTTGTCATGTGACATCATGAAGTACATTATGATAGTGTATTCAATCCATATGTGTTGTGTGTGTGTTGCATATGGTGCTCCGGACACAACTGTTGGTAACATGACATCATCATTACCTCATCTGGATTACTGCCTAGAAACAGCAGGAGTTCATCCATGCCATTGACATGAAGATTCCTGTACACCAAACAACAGGTATTAAAATTTGTCACACATCACTCATTAATTAAGAACAAAATATATCCCACCTAGTATAGTTTTGCCTATACAACAGGTGGGTTTTACTGTGATAATTTCCCTCCCTGGGGGCTACAAGGGAAATCATGGCTCATAATTCCCTCTCCATGTATTTTTAGTTTACAGTCCACTACATTGCTATACTATAGTACAGATGTGATACACAGTTGTGTGTAAATAATATTGAAGTTACTGTAAACACTTACACATGTACAGATGTGTTTACAGTAATAACAACAAAGGACGGGGGATATATAATAATTATAGCACAGGTAGCCAGGGATTTATGGCTGTTAGTAAACAAACCTTGTCCTTGGGCTATGCCCTCCGACTCGGTCTGTTTACTGCCATAAATCCCTGGCACTGTGCTATAACTATAACATAACTACACAAACAACACTGTTCAGTTGCCACACCCATATAACTAAGCTAGTCTCGACTCCCCTTCAACCTTCCGAAGCTTTGGATAGTCCAAACCAGACCTCCCCTTTCCTCTTTGGAGAGGGGAGGTCTGGGTTGGAGACTGGACTGCACTCAATCACATTTTTTTTATTTACTAAACAACAACAAAAAAGTTTATGTGAAGTTTGTTTCCATAGCAACATACCAAATGACTTGGTCATGGATGCTGACATCATCTTCAGTGCGCTAAAAACAAACAATCAAAAAAGTGTCACACTTTTACCAATTGCCATGAGCAAGCACCCAACACCAATTTTGAAAGCACTGTGGTTTCAGAGCCTCTTCCCACTTAGAGCCTGGAAACAAGACTATAGTTTTGTAGAGACCTCGTATAACTGCACATAAAGTTTTGTGTAATCTAGTGGCATAATTTTCTTTGATGAAGAGAAGATAGCTTTCGCCCTGATGACAACTGGAGCATTCAGTCGAAACGTCAGTAAGTTATTTTCCAAGCTCTGAACTTGCTGACATTTTGCCTGAATGCTCCAGTCGTCATCAGGGTGAAAGTTTCGCCCTGATGACGACTGGATGAGTCCTCGCATAACTTCCCACTGTGTAAAGTTTTGTGTAATCATATTTTTCTTTGATGAAGAGAAGGTAACTTTCGCCCTACTGATCAGAACTGGAGCATTCAGTCAAAACGTTGGCAAGTTATTTTCCGAGCTCAAGTTGGTAACAGATAACCTTCTCTTCATTTATGCAGAAGCCAACTGAGAAGCCACTGAAATGATTTTTCTTTCTTGAGCTCTTAACTTTCTAATACAATACTATACTAGATTCTAGAGTAAATTTCTAATTATCTAATGTCACATGACACGTCACATGCAGCCACCTTCTCCTCCTGTGCGTCTGGCGTGATGTGGAGGACGTTTCTGAGAAGCAGTAGGATGCGCTCAATGACAATGATGTCATCATCGTCACGATCCTCCCATTCCTGTGAGGGTGTGAGGAAGGAGGGGTTAGAATGAATGAGTGAGGGTGTGATGTGATGGGTGAGGGAGTTAGGGTGTGAAGGAGTGAGGATGTGAGGACTCGAGTGTATGTGAGCATTGTCAGTTTACCTTCTGGCACAACTCAGCTAGCACAGAGCCCAGGATATGCACCACATTCTCCGTCGTGAACGCCTTCAAGAGGTACACAAGAACAGTTGTGTCAATGTTCACTAGCTCATTCATTTAATGAAAGAAAAAATATTTGTAGTAATTACTTTTTCTTAATTAACACTTCTAAGTCATCCAAGATGCCCCTCATCTACTGTTGTATTGTTGTTTTTTTTAAAGCCAGGTGACAGGAGTGACAAAACCGGGTATACTGTGATACACATAAATTTTGTGTACACTGGGTGGTTGTTGTGTATTGGTTTACTAGCTATAGCTATCAGCCATCAAAATTCCACTCAAACAAGGGGGATTAATGTTTCATGAATTTCAGAGGCCCAGTACAAATGCTCACAGAATGTTCAGTATTGCAGATTTACCTGAGTAACTACTTTTACTCTTTAACCCTTTGAATACCATGTCCATACACATTTGTACTTGTATCTACCCTTTAATCCTTTGAATGCAGTTAAACATTACATTCCTGATCATTGACAAGATCGTTCGTGCCTTTCCCCTCCGTAGTATACTTTTACCAATCAAACAATGGTGCCTACGAAGGCCTGGGAATGAGACCGTCTTCCACAGCAGTTCATTGATTGTTCAAGCTGAGAGATTGTAGTGAACGCACCTCTTTATACTGACGAAGGTAATGGTTGACCTCGATGAAACATTTCATGGTTTCTATGTCTTTCTTCTTGGGGTATTCGCTGCCAAAACACAGGTAGGCTGGCTGCGTCAAATTCACCAGCAACCTAACATACCATAGTAAACCACAGTAAACTACAACACACCGATTATATCATCGCAACAAGTCATGCAAGGAGTCTTGGATAGCAAAACAACAGCTATCAATGACAAAGCTATGCTGTATATTATACGGCTTTTGCTTAAGTATCGCACATCCGTGCCATCCCTACATAGAGAGTCTACCGACACTCTGATAATAATGTTATATGTGTACTATAGTATACTGCACTGAGCACGCAGTCCGTACCTAATGACATCATTTCGAAGCACTGTATCATCAGCTGAGGCGACGAGAATCGGCAACAAGTCCTGTAGAAAATTGATTTTGTTTCCATGGAAACAACACAGTATTCAGCCAAACTCTGCTGCTACAAACTTGCAGCTTGTGACCAATAAAGTTTGAGCAAGGTTAGTCTCGCAAGCCAGGCCCTTTCTGTTCCACAGCACCAATCGCTTTCAGTATTGGCACGCGGAGGATACTGAAAGTGATCAGCTGTGGAACGGAAAGGGTCTGGCCTGCAAGACTAGAGCAAGGCTACTTGGTAATTTCATCTAGATACCCTCTGCAGGATGCAAGCTTTTCCAAGCTGTCTTCTGATTTCACAGCTACTGTCATCGTTTCGCAGAGATCGAATAAGATCCTTCACACAAGCTGTGTGGCGTGTGTGTGTGTGTGCATGTGTGTGTGTGCATGTGGGGTGTGTGCATATGGGCAGTGTGTACAAAGTATGTTGCGTGTGTGTGTGGTTTATGATAGGAGCATGTGTGAAGAAGTATGCTTCCAGGTTGGAAACAAGTCACTATTGACACATGTGAGGTGTTAAGGTGGATCACAATTTATTCGAAGTGTAAAGTAGAATGATGGCTGGATCTGACCAACTGAATCCTAAACGAAACATCTAAACAAAAGCATATGCTCACCAAGACACTCATCTCCCTTGTAGTACTCCTCCCCATCTCGCACCCCCAGCCCACTGTACGTCGCCAGCAACTCCGAGGACATTGCTACCCCCTCTCAACCTCTCTCAGTCCGAGGCACAACCTGCCACTTAAGAGATCTCGGGAGTACCGATTGTGTGCTCTTTCCCGCCAACTTAACCGCGAAATCTCTACGCATGCGCGTTCAGTACTGAAGGTCTAGTATGAACTTTGACCCTTGTTGTCATGGCGACTCATAATAACATTGTACAGTGAGTCTGAGTCCAAGATGGCTTTCTTCAATCTCACGCACACGGGGCCCCAGAATCCTTTCCAGACCGCCTTACCATCCGCAACTGAAACAGACCCTAAGGTAGTAAGCTCATCATTCAGTTCTTCCATATTTGTGTAGCTAAAGTTTCTTGTGCATGCGTTACAGGCTCCTCCTCCACCGAATTTTGTACATTATAGGGAGGAACACAGATGAAATATTTTTATCCATGTATTGTCCCCTCTGCATGCAGCCATCGCCACCCAACAAAGAGTCACCGAGGGAGAAAGAAGTAGATAGACAAACAGTCGCTATATCCGACCATGAGGAGGAGGAGGAGGAAGGGCAGAGAGAAGACAGTGTGTCAAAGGACAGCTCTCCTGGCAGTTCTCCCTCTGCTGGCTCCGCTGCTGGGTCCTGGCACCACGGCTCTTACACCAAATATACCGACGTTCTCAGAAAGCATCAGAGAAACCCCAAAGGTGTGTGTGGGTGAGTGTTGATAGAGAATCATCAGATGCATAGAGAACAGCTATGTCTCTCTACTGTGTGGTCGTGTAGATGTGCAGTTTTTGTGTGTACATTTTACTGTGTTGTGCATGCAATTGGGTATTTGAAACCACTCCTGAAGACTTATATTTCACTCATACATGACACTGTGTATGTATGCTGTATTTTGAATCAACTTTAGCATTGTGAAATAATTCACACACAACTGCACTCACACACATGCCACAGGCCCCACAGATCTTTACAACCACCCGCTCACTACCTCCCAGATGTATGGCTGGTGGATGAAGGACACCCACGGCAGCCCGCAGAAGGAAGAGTGGGCACAGTGTGAGAGACACGCCCATGTTAACAGCCAGATGACAAGGTAAGGGTACCCTCAATGCTCTGATACAACACTAATAAATGATGGGGTAGGTGTCGGAATGAAGGCTAGAGTATGAGTGTTACTTTCAATTTTGATCACTGATGAAAGTGCTAGCTTATTTACATGTTTTTACATGCCTGAGCTGTATTGAAGGTGGACGCATGTACCAACACAATAGCCTCATCAAAGATTGTATACCCACATAAATACGCCTATATTTGAAAAAGGTAATGTAATAAATGATTGTAAACCTCCCCTACACATTGTGTATATAGGATGATATTGTAATAGGCCTGCATGAGGAAAATATGCTTAGCATATAGTTAGTAAAATGTGGGAAATATTCTGGGAATAATATTATTGGTGCTGCACACAATCTTGCTAAAGGTACTTTCTTGATATTGCCTGAAGGCAGAGCCCTAAGATAAGGGTTGGGTGTTGTAAGTCAAAAATCCCAGTCTGTAATGTACACCACGCTGCAATCAAAAACTGGACCTGGGAACGATCTAGGCTAAAAATTGATGTCATGCTCAGTTTGTGTATAGTCTTGTATGTCATACCACGGGGTACAGCCTCAATTGATGTCATGGTCAGTTTGTGTATAGTCTTGCATGTCATACCACGGGGTATAGCCTCAATTGATGTCATGCTCAGTTTGTGTATAGTCTTGTATGTCATACCACGGGGTATAGCCTCAATTGATGTCATGGTCAGTTTGTGTATAGTCTTGCATGTCATACCACGGGGTATAGCCTCAATTGATGTCATGGTCAGTTTGTGTGTAGTCTTGTATGTCATACCACGGGGTATAGCCTCAATTGATGTCATGCTCAGTTTGTGTATAGTCTTGCATGTCATACCACGGGGTATAGCCTCAATTGATGTCATGCTCAGTTTGTGTATAGTCTTGTATGTCATACCACGGGGTATAGCCTCAATTGATGTCATGCTCAGTTTGTGTATAGTCATACCACGGGGTATAGCCTCAATTGATGTCATGCTCAGTTTGTGTGTAGTCTTGCATGTCATACCACGGGGTATAGCCTCAATTGATGTCATGGTCAGTTTGTGTATAGTCTTGTATGTCATACCACGGGGTATAGCCTCAATTGATGTCATGCTCAGTTTGTGTATAGTCTTGTATGTCATACCACGGGGTATAGCCTCAATTGATGTCATGCTCAGTTTGTGTATAGTCTTGTATGTCATACCACGGGGTATAGCCTCAATTGATGTCATGGTCAGTTTGTGTATAGTCTTGCATGTCATACCACGGGGTATAGCCTCAATTGATGTCATGCTCAGTTTGTGTATAGTCTTGTATGTCATACCACGGGGTATAGCCTCAATTGATGTCATGCTCAGTTTGTGTATAGTCTTGTATGTCATACCACGGGGTATAGCCTCAATTGATGTCATGGTCAGTTTGTGTATAGTCTTGTATGTCATACCATGGGGTATAGCCTCAATTGATGTCATGGTCAGTTTGTGTATAGTCTTGCATGTCATACCACGGGGTACAGCCTCAATTGATGTCATGCTCAGTTTGTGTATAGTCTTGCATGTCATACCACGGGGTATAGCCTCAATTGATGTCATGCTCAGTTTGTGTATAGTCTTGTATGTCATACCACGGGGTATAGCCTCAATTGATGTCATGCTCAGTTTGTGTATAGTCTTGTATGTCATACCACGGGGTATAGCCTCAATTGATGTCATGCTCAGTTTGTGTATAGTCTTGTATGTCATACCACGGGGTATAGCCTCAATTGATGTCATGGTCAGTTTGTGTATAGTCTTGTATGTCATACCACGGGGTATAGCCTCAATTGATGTCATGCTCAGTTTGTGTATAGTCTTGCATGTCATACCACGGGGTATAGCCTCAATTGATGTCATGGTCAGTTTGTGTATAGTCTTGTATGTCATACCACGGGGTATAGCCTCAATTGATGTCATGCTCAGTTTGTGTGTAGTCTTGTATGTCATACCACGGGGTATAGCCTCAATTGATGTCATGCTCAGTTTGTGTATAGTCTTGTATGTCATACCACGGGGTATAGCCTCAATTGATGTCATGGTCAGTTTGTGTATAGTCTTGTATGTCATACCACGGGGTATAGCCTCAATTGATGTCATGCTCAGTTTGTGTACAGTCTTGCATGTCATACCACGGGGTATAGCCTCAATTGATGTCATGCTCAGTTTGTGTATAGTCTTGTATGTCATACCACGGAGTACAGCCTCAATTGATGTCATGCTCAGTTTGTGTGTAGTCTTGCATGTCATACCACGGGGTATAGCCTCAATTAATGTCATGCTCAGTTTGTGTATAGTCTTGCATGTCATACCACGGGGTATAGCCCTCAATTGATGTCATGCTCAGTTTGTGTATAGTCTTGTATGTCATACCACAGGGTATAGCCTCAATTGATGTCATGGTCAGTTTGTGTATAGTCTTGTATGTCATACCACGGGGTATAGCCTCAATTGATGTCATGCTCAGTTTGTGTGTAGTCTTGTATGTCATACCACAGGGTATAGCCTCAATTGATGTCATGATCAGTTTGTGTATAGTCTTGTATGTCATACCACGGGGTATAGCCTCAATTGATGTCATGCTCAGTTTGTGTATAGTCTTGCATGTCATACCACGGGGTATAGCCTCAATTGATGTCATGCTCAGTTTGTGTATAGTCTTGTATGTCATACCACGGGGTATAGCCTCAATTGATGTCATGGTCAGTTTGTGTATAGTCTTGCATGTCATACCACGGGGTATAGCCTCAATTGATGTCATGCTCAGTTTGTGTGTAGTCTTGTATGTCATACCACGGGGTATAGCCTCAATTGATGTCATGGTCAGTTTGTGTATAGTCTTGTATGTCATACCACGGGGTATAGCCTCAATTGATGTCATGCTCAGTTTGTGTATAGTCTTGTATGTCATACCACGGGGTACAGCCTCAATTGATGTCATGGTCAGTTTGTGTATAGTCTTGTATGTCATACCACGGGGTATAGCCTCAATTGATGTCATGCTCAGTTTGTGTATAGTCTTGTATGTCATACCACGGGGTACAGCCTCAATTGATGTCATGCTCAGTTTGTGTATAGTCTTGTATGTCATACCACGGGGTATAGCCTCAATTGATGTCATGATCAGTTTGTGTATAGTCTTGTATGTCATACCACGGGGTATAGCCTCAATTGATGTCATGCTCAGTTTGTGTATAGTCTTGTATGTCATACCACGGGGTATAGCCTCAATTGATGTCATGCTCAGTTTGTGTATAGTCTTGTATGTCATACCACGGGGTATAGCCCTCAATTGATGTCATGGTCAGTTTGTGTATAATCTTGCATGTCATACCACGGGGTATAGCCTCAATTGATGTCATGATCAGTTTGTGTATAGTCTTGTATGTCATACCACGGGGTATAGCCTCAATTGATGTCATGGTCAGTTTGTGTATAGTCTTGTATGTCATACCACGGGGTATAGCCTCAATTGATGTCATGCTCAGTTTGTGTATAGTCTTGTATGTCATACCACGGGGTATAGCCTCAATTGATGTCATGCTCAGTTTGTGTATAGTCTTGTATGTCATACCACGGGGTATAGCCTCAATTGATGTCATGCTCAGTTTGTGTATAGTCTTGCATGTCATACCACGGGGTATAGCCTCAATTGATGTCATGCTCAGTTTGTGTGTAGTCTTGCATGTCATACCACGGGGTATAGCCTCAATTGATGTCATGCTCAGTTTGTGTATAGTCTTGTATGTCATACCACGGGGTATAGCCTCAATTGATGTCATGGTCAGTTTGTGTATAGTCTTGTATGTCATACCACGGGGTATAGCCTCAATTGATGTCATGCTCAGTTTGTGTGTAGTCTTGTATGTCATACCACGGGGTATAGCCTCAATTGATGTCATGCTCAGTTTGTGTATAGTCTTGTATGTCATACCACGGGGTATAGCCTCAATTGATGTCATGGTCAGTTTGTGTATAGTCTTGTATGTCATACCACGGGGTACAGCCTCAGTTGATGTCATGGTCAGTTTGTGTATAGTCTTGTATGTCATACCACGGGGTATAGCCTCAATTGATGTCATGCTCAGTTTGTGTATAGTCTTGCATGTCATACCACGGGGTATAGCCTCAATTGATGTCATGCTCAGTTTGTGTATAGTCTTGTATGTCATACCACGGGGTATAGCCTCAATTGATGTCATGCTCAGTTTGTGTATAGTCTTGTATGTCATACCACGGGGTATAGCCTCAATTGATGTCATGGTCAGTTTGTGTGTAGTCTTGTATGTCATACCACGGGGTATAGCCTCAATTGATGTCATGCTCAGTTTGTGTGTAGTCTTGCATGTCATACCACGGGGTATAGCCTCAATTGCAGTACAGGAGATGGAAAGCTGGGGGAAGGGCAAGACTGGTGGTATTATTATTGCTTGTTGTTTTTCCTGGCAGGTTTGTTGACGAAATGAGTCTCACAAACAAAGAGTTTTCCCTTTATTGATGACAGCACACTAGCTCCACTTTACACAACATGGCGGCTCATGTACTCAATCATGCACTCTATACACGTACGCTTTGTACTCATGCTGGTTTCAAAACCTGCTCTTTTCTCAAATACTAATTTTATGTTTAGATCCAGTCGCACCGGTGCAGAGAGGAGGGAGAACTTAATGTTTTCCCTCTCTCCCTCTCCTCTCTCTCTCTGCCTTTCACTCCCATGGACCAAAAATAAATAATTAAGGTGGCTAGCTCACAAGATTGGTGGCTGGAACCTTGGAAATTTTCATTGAGCCTGAAAATTGCATTGTGTAGAACATTATTACACACTGTTTAGCGTTCCGACACCACTCTTGATCAGACTAGTGTTCCACTGCATGGCTCCTTCCCGGTACAATATTCTGCCCCATTGTGAACAAACTCACTCACAGCACTTCCCAGCTCCAGTTTTTGATCGCTTGCAGTGTAACTGGGCAAGCAATCAAAAACTGGACAGTGGCAAAGACCCGGGGAGCGAGACTTCATTGTTATACAGGTGGCTGTATGCTTATGACAAGAGCGCATAAGAACGGGCGGCTATAGCTAGAGTAAGAGCGTGTAACTCCGTAAAATTTGAAACTGGTCAGAATTTACCGCCAGTACTAAAAATAGTAACACATACTGCACAGCTGTGCGTAGACATAAGCTAAGCATGCATGTGACCAGGTGTTCTATTTTTAGTACGGTTTGACCGGACTACGGGCTTCCATTGGAGTTACATGCTCTTACTCAAGCCACCCGTTCTTATGCGCTCTTGCTAATGATGAGAGCCTAAGAACGAGGTGGGGGAACCCATTGCTGCAAAAAGCCAGTGAAAGCAGACATGGAATACACTTGTACATAACACAGTTCAATAGCAGTATTACACTATAGTACGTCGGCCATTCCTGGTGATCTAATATCGTCTATCTTGAGGATCATCTTCACCAGTTGTGTGGCCAGACTAATCTGCTGCTTCTTGGCAAGCAATGTCTCGATCACGTGCTGTGAACGCATGTCTGGAGGGAGAGAGGGAAGGGGAGCCAAGGAGGGAAAGGAGATAGGGGAGGAAAAATGGAAGAGAGGGAGGAAGAGGAAGGGGAGTGAGGGAGGGGACAACCAGTGGAGAAGGGGGAAGGAGAAAAGAGAAAAGAGGACGCTGACAGTTAATGAAAAACACACTATCAGTAGGTACAAAGTTCAATCTTCTGTCTTACTTGATATATGATTAAATACAGGTGCCTTTTAGGCTTGAGGGGAAGGAGAGAAGAGGAGGAAGGGAAAGGGGAGGAGAAAAATACTGAAGGGAGAGGAGGGAGGAAGAGGTGGCAAGTGTGGACAGTGTGCACATACACACACCATTTGTCCCCTTCTGTAAGCAGTCGATGCCGAGAGCTGTGTTGTCTTCTGCTACTTGCTGTGATTTGACATCAGCCAGCGTCTTGATAGGATGAAGCCCCGAGTTCTCCGCTAGTGCCATCGGAATGGACTCAAGAGCATCGGCAAACGCTCGCATTGCATACTGCTCTATGGTGGAGATCTATGGAATGGGATGGGAAGATGGAAGGAGAATAAAAATGGAATGGGGAAATGGGAATGTGAAATGGGAATGTGAAATGGGAATGTGAAATGGGAATGGAGAGTAAGAAAATCAAGGTTATGCCCATGGGTCTCAGTTGACATCAATGAATCTCAAACCAAGAGCGCAGGCGGCTAGAGTAAAATTGTGTAACTCCATAAAATTGAAACCGGTCGGAATTTATCGTGAGTACTAACACGTATGCGCAGCTGCGCGTAGACATAAATCCCTTTGTTGCTAAGCATGTGACCAGGTGTTCTATTTTTGACCGGACTACGAGTTACACGCTCTTACTCAAGTCGCTCGTTCTTATGCACTCTTACTCAAAGTTACTGCTAAGTCAACTCAGCAATATATGTTGCTGTAACCTTTTTCATCAATCAACAAAGTACTAAGTCAACACAACAATGCTGTAACCAACAATGTACCTTATCTGCCTCCTTGGCGACCTCCAAGGCACACGCAATCTCGGACGCACCCCCACCGTACACGATCCTGTTGTCTTTCACCAGGTTGCGGATCACACACAGGGCATCGTGTAGACTCCGTTTAGCCTCCTCGATAATCTGTACACAACGTTCGCAAGCAGCCAACAGATAGAAATACCCACTCCAATTAACACACACCAGAAACTCAAGATAGATTGAGATGTTTAAGACTTTTTTTTTTCCTGTTAGATTTCAGCGGTAGTGACCCCCTAGACCCTATTTGGTTGCTGGACACTTCCCCAAATGCTCCCTCCCTTTCTGTTGCTGCACATGCTTGTACACTCATCCCCAGGAGGCCTTCTTGGCTCACAGGGGGCCAGAACACAAAAGTTCACTAACCATTTTATTTCCGCCTCGTATGAAGATGGTGACAGCACGCGTGTTTTGACACTCTTCGATCACTAGCATACGATCCTTTGTTGTACCAAAGACCAGTTCTCGAACTAACCCCGCCTTTCCGAGCTTCTCCGCAGTCAGTTCTGAAAAGCGTGGTACGATACGCCCTCCGGTTGCTATGGCAATGAGCTCAATCTCTGGTCCACCGACCCATCGCACAGCTGGTAGCTCATTGGCTAAGAGAAGATGATTGGCTTCATCGTCAAAACCCCACTGGCAGATAGCAAGATTAGCCCCCGTGTCTTTAACCTGGGGTAGGAGAGGGAGAGAGGGAGGGAGAGAGGGAGGGAGAGAGGGAGGGAAGTAGGAAGGGGAGAGGGAGAAAGGAAGGGTGAAGGAAGGGAAGGAGGAACAGAGGAGATGGAAAAGGAAATTAGTAACAGAAGGGAGGAGAAAGAAACATCAGTTAAAGAGTTGCCATTGTCATATTAGTCTATCCCTGCACATATGTACATTGATGAACACTGCTGAAATAATTGCACGACTCCAGATAGTGCCCACCTACCTGTTTCACCATCTCATCAAACTTTTCTTTCTCGTACTCGCGTAGTTTCTTGTAGTCTTCAACAGAGGATATGTGGAGGCCATACTTTGTTTTTGGCTTTGGGGGCTCAAAGGGACACGTCAGAATGGCTAGCTTCGCATTACGAATGGTCTGGGAAGGGAGAGGAAAGGAGAGAGGGAGAAAAGTTACTATACTCCAAGTAGTGTTTGATTGAGGAAGGGAGGAAGGGAGGAAGGGAGGAAGGGAGGAAGGGAGGAGGCAGTAGTCTTGAGGGAGGTAAGAAGGGTGGAAGGATTGAGGCAGAAAGGAAGAAGGCAGGGAGGAAGGGAGGGAGGGAGGAAGGAAAGGAAGGAGGCAGAGAGGAAGGGAGGAGCTAGGAAAGAAGGAGGAAGAGGTGCATACTTTCGGCATCTGTGGGTGACTCATGTCTTTGTCGATGACCACGCCCTTCACCAGTGTAGTCTCCTCCAGCTTTCCCCCGACCTTCCCATCCACTTTGATCAGTTCAAAGTCTACGTCCCGACGTTCCAGGTCTGCTACGGAGAGAATGGCTTCCACTGCAATCTCAGCCATGTGGCGCTGACAGCGGTTGATGCTGGAGAGAGAGAGAGGAAGGGGAAGGGAGGAGGGAGGGGGGAGAAGACAGAGTGGGTGGGAGGAAGGAAGGAAAGGAGAAAGAGAAGGCGGGAGGAGGGTAGGAAGAAAGGGTAGGAAGAAAGGGAGGGAAGAGGAGAGGAAGAAGAGGAGGGAGAGGAGGGCGGGAGAAGCACGTACACATAGATACTCAGTGCAAGAAACATTAAAATGACGAACAATTTACTAAAGCCTTCTTCACTCTCCTTACTGTGAGTGAAGGGAAGCTGGAAGGAGGTCTTGGAACATGGCTCTGTTAGGTCGAAAGAACACCGACTACAAAGATCCTCATTAAGAAAACAAATGAGGGTTTGTTGATCTAGTTGTCATGGTTACATAATCCAGCTGTCCCCCTGTATCAGTTTACCGTCCACACTTGTGCACGACACAGCAGAGGGTAATAGTTTACCAGTGGTGTTGCTCTAGCATGGTGTCTGGCCACTGTGGTTACCATGGAAACCAGAGTGGAATCCTGGGACCATGCACACTCACATGAGCATACGCACCATTGCCCTAACCATACCTCAAACTAATTCTAATAAACCCTAACCCAACCAATCAGATTAGAGCTTTGAAACGTACTTCGGTACCGTAGCCCACATGCAATACAGCATTTCAAACACAGTGATGCAATCAAAATACTGAATAATCTTTGATTTCTATCTCAACAAGCTCACATCTTTGATCCCAGTGATGTCATGGCCGTCTGCACCAGAGACTCAGTATCACGGGCATCCACTGGAAAGCTATCGCTTATCGCGTCCAGTCGATCCAGGGCGATCCTTGCAGCTAGCTCGTACCCATCTGCAACACGAACTGGATGTATCCCCCTGTCTAGTAGATCTTCAGCCTGCTCCAGCAACGCACCAGCAAGAACTGGGGGAAGGAGGTAATGACATTAAACGTTTGCAAAGATCTCCTTACAATAACCCCTTGTGAACATCCAACTGCAGAGGAGGTAGGACACGATCACGTGATGGTGACTATTAACTGACATTCCACCACCAAGTAGTGTGGAGGCAAGCTAAATGAACGACTCTATAGAGGAAGTCACGATGGGCGCAACGGGTGTACATGGTTTTCGACAAGGTGGAAGATGTTAGGCACTTAAAATGGCCTCCTGTGACTCACCTTGCATCAAACTGGCAACTTACAAGTTTAGCCTGTGAGGTGAGTCATAATAACCAATTTTGATTAGCCAGATAGCTTCAGCTTAGTTGTAAACACTATGCGCCCATCGTGACTTAGCCCATAGAGTGATCCTTGTAGCTTGCATCCACGATTCCTGCCCTTGGAATGTCATCAGAGCGCACTAATTGTTGCTACGACATGACGTCATGTCCTCCCTCCTCTGATCCAACTGTAGTTTCACCATTTAACTCTTATCAAATACAGCATTAACTCTTTTAACACTACTTTGCAGTATAATTTTGTCATTAACCCCTTACCAACCACCCCAGTGGTGCCATCTCCGACTTCATCATCCTGTGACTTGGAGAGCTCAACCATTAGTTTCGCAATCTGGTGTTCCACGTCCATCATACTCAGAATGGTGGCGCCATCGTTTGTGATGGTAACGTCACCATCTGGACTCACCAACATCTTATCCATTCCTGTATGGAGGGGAGGAGGGAGGGGAGGAGGAAGGGAGGAGGGGAGGAGTGGAAAGGACAAAGAGGTATAGCAAGGAGAGAGGCAGGAAAGGAGATGAGGGAAGGAAGAGCAGGGGAGGAGGAGGAGAGGAGGGAGAAGGAAGAAAGGAAGGCAGAGGAGAGGAGGAAGAGGAGGGAGGAAGGAGGAAAGAGGAGGGGGGGGAGAGGAGGGTGAGGGGGAGAAGAGCAGGAATGAGAGGCTAGGCTAGTGACTAGTAAGAATGCTTAGCAGCGGTGAATACCATTTGGTCCAAGAGAAGTTCTCAGCGTTGTAGCAACTGCTCTGGCAGCAAGAATGTGTGACTGCGGGTAGGGAGAGGATGTGTGTGTGATGGGGGAGGATGTGTGCGTGATGGGGGGAGGATGCGTGCGTGATGGGGGGAGGATGCGTGCGTGATGGGGGGAGGATGCGTGCGTGATGGGGGGAGGATGCGTGTGTGATGGGGGGAGGATGCGTGCGTGATGGGGGGAGGATGCGTGCGTGATGGGGGGAGGATGCGTGCATGATGGGGGGCATTGGTGAAAAAACAAATAGAGAAAGGAGTCTGATCACAGGCAAACAGCTATCAATCTAGTGTAAAAACTAAAACACACCCAGGTAGGGTAAAAACGTAGATATATATATATATGAACTGCACATACAGTTGCCTGTTTCACTTACCTTGTGTGCCTCTATCCCCTTCAGCCGTCTCTTGGAGCTCTGGTCACGGATGATGATGAACGGACGACCGAACTCGTCGAACGCAAGTGCTGGAGTGCCGCTCATAGCTGCTATACAGCAATCTTTGTTGCAAGCTTCAGCCACGTGGAGGATCACGTGCACAGTATCACTTGCGCTTTACTCTCCCGACTTTTACTAAGGGGGGCCCCCAGCTTTCAAAACAAGATTCAAGGCTCATAGCTAGCCTCGTTCCCAGGCCCCGCCCAGCTTTCCGTCGCTTATTAGTACGGCAACCATACTGCAAGCGACGGAAAGCTGGGCGGGGCCTGGGAACGAGGCTACCCAGTCATACAAATGAGCTAAAAAAACTTTCTATTTTGCAATATCCAAGATTAATTAGTGATGACCTCAGTTGTTTCAAAAAGTTAACCAAGTCCTACCTCTCCATAATCAACTTAAATTCACATTACTCTTATTTATTTTTTTTAGTCTCCCTCTTTTCTCCTACAGGACTTGGAGTGTAGAACTTGTGGCATCCACCATGCTCTGCAGAAAGACACGGGTTTAAATGTTTAATACACTGAAGAGCATCATTTACCACAGGTTTCAACCTACCCTCTTGGGGAGTTGCGGCATTTTTTCTGTAATGGAGTCCTCCGTACTTTTGATTGGTTTTCCAGAAGAGTTCCTCCTTGCACTGCTGAGCTTTACCATCAGGTACACCACACTCTTCTTTTATAGGAGCTACAAGAACAACACATACAGAAACAGGCGTAATATCATCGCTTATATATCGGTATACTGCCCTTCTGAACAGTCAGATGGTCTTTCTCCTACACTACAGCATCTATGCTGCTTGTATCTGGTCATCTACGTCCTGCTTCCCAGGTAGAAGTTGCACATTTTGCCTAGCTCACCGCTCATCGTCCCTATCTGTCTCTCGAGGGGGACTTCAAGCAAGCTGGCCCGACAGGACTTCAAGCAACATGAACAGTGCAAACACGTGCTTAGATGTGGTGCACTCCGGTAGCGCCCGCGCGTAGTCTGGGAACCAGACTCACACAGCACAGTAAGTGGGCGTGTCGACCTATAGTCAGCTGAGCTGATGAATGATGGCTGAACAAGCTGCAAAGAAGGTTGCATCTCCGCTCTACCTTGGATTTGACTTCAGCACTCAACAGGTGGAGTCACTACACTGCACACTAAACTCACTGTAAAGGGGGTGGGGCTGGGAACGAGGCTAATGAAGATTATGCTGAATCCGAGATATAAAGAATTATGCTGTAGCTCAGAAGCTCTCAAGCCAGACCCAACCAACCACAGCGGCATCTCCTTCTGCATGATACTGAAAGTTGATTGGTTGGATCTGGTTTGATCCCCGCTGTGGTTGGTTGTATCTGGTTTGCAGGAGTGGGGTGTTGCCAGTAAGACTATTAAAGCAGTGCATGGACAACTGGGCACGAAACCTCACTCTAGCACTTGTTTCTCTCTCAGTTGAAGCTGGTGTGTGTCAACAATGAGCTAACCGTCACACATGAATTCAGCATCGAGTTTGAAAAAGAACTACCAGAATTTAGGTAGGCAAGTCTTCCCATTCCATTCATGTTTTGCAATCACAAACTGATCAGCAGCTGTGCAAAAGTTCTGAAATCTGATTGGTCATGAATGAACCAATCAATAGAGTGATGTAGTGTTTAATCATTACTCTCACTAGAAGTTACAGCGTGTTGCACCATGTAACACACTGTAACATCTTTTGTTTTGTGTTACAAGATGAAGAGAACAATGCTATCGTTAACAGCACTGTAGGGGGTGTGGTCAAGCACAAGGATGGAGTCACTGTGACCACGCCCACCATCCTGTGGGTCAAGGTAGGTGATGAGGGCACAGTCACACACAGATGAGCAACGATCAATTTCATCCTCCTCCTCTTGTGTCCACACACACACACACGCACAAACTAGGCTCTCGACCTCCTATTGGCTAAAATGCAGGAGGAAGGCTTCCCATTTGCAAGGGTGGTAGCCATGTCAGGCAGCGGACAGCAACATGGCAGCGTCTACTGGAAGAAGGGAAGTGAGGGGGTGTTGGGAGGACTCAATCCCACCGCCACACTGGCCAGCCAACTTGAGGTAAGTGCTTTAGAGCGTTTGACTCATAGTAGTCCTATCAGGTGCAGTTCAGTAACTGAGAGCTTTGACTCCACCTGTCTAATATCGAGGATTGTGAGGGCTGGTTAGCCTCGTTCCCAGGCTCTCCCCGCACACAAACAAAATCCATACTGCAAGCGACGGAAAGCTGGGCGGGGCCTGGGAACGAAGCTAAGGCTGGTGGTTGTCCAGTTGTTGTAGCTCAGTAGTCAGAACACTGGCAGCTCAAGCCAGGGGTCGTGGGTTCAATTTACTGGACTATGACATGCATAGCTGACGTTGTGGATGAAATAGAGTGAAAATGGGAGTCACTGAGAATCGAACCCATGAGCTGCCAGCGCTCAATCATTGAACTGCGACCACCGGACAACTACCAGCCCCACTACGCACTTTCCAGTTCAGCTTTTGTACACGTCACTTCCTAACATTGAACATGTACACAGCTGAGACAAGTCATTCTTCACAATTCTCGTATTGATCCTTTCCCCTTCTCCTCACAGAGGTGTTTCTCTGTCCCCAATTCTCCGGTCTGGATGGACTCCAGCACCACCGCACAGTGTCGTCAGCTCGAGGAGACATGCAGGGGGGCGCAAGAGGTAGCCAACAAGACTGGATCCAGGGCTTATGAGGTAAGGCAGTTGTTACATTGTGTGTAGGTTACTGGGGTCAGCAGTAACCTCGTTCCCACTTCGCTGCTTAGCGGGGAGAGCCTGGGAACGAGGCTAGGTCAGCAGTAACCTCGTTCCCACTTAGCCGCTTAGCGGGGAGAGCCCGGGAACGAGGCTAGGTCAGCAATATTTAGAGCTCAACTATATACTTCAAACTAACAACATGTATGTAAGCGGTTATAGTCTTGGTCCCAGACCCAACACCAATCCCAGCGTGGATCGCTTTCAGTATCGCGCGTTATACTGGAAGCGATATACACGCCGGATGAGGTCTGGGGACAACACTAGTAAGCTGTGTGTTATTCTCTTAGATGTTTACAATCGAATGAAATCACAGAATCAATTAATTTACAGATTAAAATTTGGAGTGGAAGAGTTATGGATCAATTGTTTCTTTTGTTTTTTAGCGTTTCACAGGAAACCAGATTGCCAAAATCTTTCAGCAGAAACGGGAGGATTATGAGGAGACTGAGGTCTGTTGTGTACAGTACCACTCTACCTAGTCTCGTTCCCGAACCCTTGGTACGGTGACTGAGGGTCCGGGAACGAGACTCCACTCTACCCAGTCTCGTTCCCAGACCCTTGGTACGGTGACTGAGGGTCCGGGAACGAGACTCCACTCTACCCAGTCTCGTTCCCAGACCCTTGGTACGGTGACTGAGGGTCCGGGAACGAGACTCCACTCTACCTAGTCTCGTTCCCAGACCCTTGGTACGGTGACTGAGGGTCCGGGAACGAGACTCCACTCTACCTAGTTTGGTTCCCAGCAGAGGAGAGGAAGGGTTTGGTGAATAACTCTCAACACTGGCACAGTCTGTTTTCAGATCTTCAACGTGATTGCTCAGTCCAAATTTATATATTCTACTGTATATTCAAGAAAGAACAAACCAATCACACTGAAGGTGACATCATAATTTCTCGTTCATTAGCCGACACAATATTCTTTCCCTCATCAACACTGACGGCAGGAAAGCAGCCATGAATCTTTGCTAAGTTCGAGTTATTCACCACACCCTTCTCTCACTCGCGCTCACTCCACCTTTTCCATTGAAGGGTCTGGGACACATCCACCCCTTCTCTCATTTCACATACATCCACACCACCATCCCTCCACACACACACACACACACACACCCTTACACACACCACCATCCTTCCACACACACACACCTGCACACAGAGGATATCCCTGGTTAGTAGTTTTGGCGCCACTTTGCTACTGGGTCACTATGCTCCAATTGACTATAGTGATGGTAGGTACATTCATTCACATATACAACTTTTAACTTTATTGTGTGTGTCATATAATTATAATAAGTATTCTTGTTACCATGGTTACAGGCTCAGGGATGAACCTAATGGACATCCGGCTGAAAGACTGGTGGCAGACGGCATTGGACGTACGTATGATCACATGACAGAGTAGTCTCCAATACTGTATTGTATATGTAGTATACTGTAATTTACTGATGTACGATAGGGAGAATACTAGACTAGTTTCAAATGTAAGGCATAATCAATTTTGTGTTGCGTAGAATTTTTTACTTGACAGAATTTCATCAATTTTTACATCTCTGACAGAATTTGCCATTCCATTTTCCCTCGAGATGTTTTACACTTCTCTTCCCTCTCTCAGGCTTGTGCTCCAAACTTGCAAGAAAAACTGGGAAAACCAGTTCCCTCCAAGACAGTCTTGGTACGTACATGCGTGTTTAACTTACTGAGGAGGTTAGTGTGCTTATTGTGAGGGAGGAACTAACCAGGAGACAGGCAAGCTCTTGGCTCACATGCAGGGAAACATTTCAAGCTATTTTGTGGAGAGGTATGGCTTTTCACCAGACTGTAAGGTCGTGGCATTCACCGGAGACAACCCGGGTAGGTAGCATATCCTTGTGTCAGTACCAACTTCACTGTATCCCCTCTCTCTCTTCCTCTCAATCAGCGTCACTTGCTGGAATGCGATTGGACCAAGGAGACGTGGTGGTGAGGTCATGTACAGTATACTAGCTCTGGGTATCCGGTTTCCATGGTAATACATCACATTGGAAGTCAAGTGCTATAAGCATGGAGGCCAGTACCAATCTGTTAGCATATTTACAAGAACATCATAAGCACAGTATAGCCTCGTTCCCAGGCCTCCCCCGTTTTTTTTTTTTGTTCTTCTGTTTGCATTCAGTAGCCACTTCCGTTTCCGTGTATTACACTGAACGGCCTCGAAACAAGGCTAGCACATTTACTGAGTGAGGCTCTGGCCTTCTCTGACCGTGCTTGGCAACTTGTCAATGATTGCTGGCCTTGGAGGAGAATACAAACCGAAGAACAAAAAACGGGGGAGACCTGGGAATGAGGCTAACACACAGGGGAGGCTAACACATTATACAGTGACTCTATGAAAGGACCAGAGGGCAGCAGTAAGTCTGAGGCATTTCTCGCTGAACCTCTCACTTTACAAGCTCACTGTGATCGCATAACATTTCTTGTTCCTCGATCTCCAATACGATGTATCACCATGGTAACCTGGTGCTCAGAAAGGGGTCGTCTATAGTAACAAGCCATGTGTACAGCAATTCTATTTTGTTGTTGTTGTTGTTGTTGTTGTCAATGAATACACGAATCTCTTTGTACGTATGTCCACCAGATGAGTCTGGGTACCAGCGACACTCTCTTCCTGTGGATCAACGAGGCCAGGCCCCAGCTGATGGGACACACCTTCGTTAACCCCGTGGACACACAGGCTTTCATGGCAATGCTATGGTAACAGCTAGTTTATGTATCGGATAAAAATTTAATAACAGCAAAATTCTGATTGGTTTGATTGTGTGCATAGCTACAAGAATGGGTCCCAGACTCGGGAGATGATCAGAAACAGCTGTGCTAATGGATCGTGGAAGGTGTGCACTAGTCACATGACTGTCACATGGTTGACCAATGGACTTAATCGGTTGTCTTCTTCTATAGGCGTTTAATGAACTTTTGGAGAAAACTGACCCAGGAAATAATGGAAAAATTGGTATGTGAGTTGTGCTGTGGAATTAGCCTCGTTCCCAGGCCACTCCCAGATTTCATCTCGGAGCTGTGGAGAAAACTCCCAATTTTATCTCGCAGCTGTGGAGAAGACTCCCGAGTTTTCTCCACAGCTCCGAGATAAAATCTGGGAGTGGCCTGGGGACGAGGCTACTGTGGAATGTGTGTATGTGTATGTGGTGTGTGCTATGTGTGTGTGTGTGGGGGGGGGGGGGTTGCAGGGAGGTGACCCATTAAATTCACGACCACATCTTCTCAACTGCAGGTATCTACTTCAAAGATCCCGAGATCACTCCAGCTGGCCAGGGAATATTTCGACAGGACAAAAGTGGCACAGCTGTAGATGAATTTCCTCCTGAGGTCGAAGTTCGTGCGATTCTTGAAAGCCAGATTATGGCAAAGTTTGTGCACGCTAGGAACCTTGGATACCAGATCACTGGCTCCTCGCGAGTGCTGGCGACCGGCGGAGCATCACAGAACCTCAAAATACTCCAGGTAGGAATCTTCACCTCCCTCCCTCCCTCCTCCAGGTAGGAATATCTATGAATATCGCTAAACAATTGTAACTCTCGGTTACGATCTATACCGATCTGGTCACAAACACTAAATGGCGAAAGTTCACCAACTGACCTTTGACCTTTAGTACACACAACTGAGTACAATATACATTCCTCCTCCTTCCCTTCTTTCTCCCAAACACTCTTTCACTTTCTTTCCCTCCATCCTCCCTCCTTCCCCTCCCCTTCCCTCCCTCCTTTCCTCCCTCCTCCTCCCCTCCCTCCCTCTTGTCACTCCCTAATTATTGTACAAGTAAAGCAGTTCTGGTTTTACTCCTTGGATGCCATTTGCAACAGATTTGCTAGTTTGTTTCTTAGCAACACATCATCACCTCCTAAATTTCTACCTCTCTAACGTGATCTCCCAGCACAGGATTCAGTATTTGTTTATTTGTTGCTTAGCAACCGAGTGTTAAGAGTTAGAAATTTAGGAGGTGATGATGTGTTGCTAAGAAACAGACAGTTTAAGCTAACCTGTCACAATTCAATTTTGTCTTGCAGCTTTGAAGAGCTTGGAGAGCTTTCTTCAAAGCTGCGAGACAAAATTCGAAATGGAAGCCCTGCATTTAACCCATTGCATGCAAGTAATTTTAAGACCCAAAGGGTTAAGGCAGGAAGTTAGTTAAGTGGGATAGGGCAAAGGCTAGTCTCGTGACCAGCCGGAAAAACCTACGGAAAATCCGTCTGGTAAAGTAAGGCTAGATTCTTGGGCTTTTGCACACTCAGCAGGGTTTGAATGCGGCTGGCGCTGACCATATATGGAAGTTTTTGACTCTAATTGGCTTCAATTATCACTAATTAGCATCCACACAAGCGCTAGGGCGCCAGTGGGCCACCTGAGTAATTGGACATGCTACAATTTGATTGGCACGTTCAAATAACTCCGTCGTAAGTAGAAAAGCCCAAAAATTTAGCCTTACGTCACCAGATGGATTTTCCATAGGTTTTTCCGGCTGGTCACGAGACTAGTTAAGGCAAAGCAGAACTGGTAAAAGAATTGTTCTTGTTTCACAGATCATAGCAGATGTCTTCAACACTGATGTGTACATTCTGGGAGAGACGGCCAACTCGGCAAGCCTTGGGTGTGCCTACAGAGCCAAACATGGTATACATGATAAAAATGTCGTGTCTACCTCCTCCTGCAAGTTCAACACTAGCTGAGGCAAAATGGCACTTAATATAAACATCTTGGGGGCTTGGGGAGTAGTTTAGGCTTGAAGGAAAACCGTAAATTTATTAATTAAGCCGTCTGCATGGACGCTAATTTTATCATGCAGGATACTTGACCAATCAAATCAATGACCAATGTGAGTACGTGTTAATTGGCAATGTTTCCAATCCCGGGGAGGGTATAGTATCTATGTCATAATCCATTCAACTTGCTAATCAGTACAAAATTTTGTCCTAAAAGTTCACACTAGGGGAGTTTGATTCACCATACACCCTGGAATAAAGTACCCTCCAGCCCTTAGCATCCGGTTTCCATATAGGTTAACCTGCAAGTTCGACACTAGCTGAGGCAAAATAGCAGTACAGTAGAACCTCTCTACTACGGACACCCTTGGGACCAAAGCAATTGTCCTGATTAGTGAGGTGTCCTTATTTCAGGGGGAGAATAATATGTATTTATATAAAGTTGGGACTCAGTCAAGTGTCCTGATTAACCAGGTGTCCTTATTTCAGGAGTGTCCTTTAAGAGGGGTTCCACTGTAAACATAAACATCTTGGAGGCTTGGGGAGTAGTTAGTTTAGGCTTGAAGGAAACCGTGAATTGATAACTTCACTCTCATGTGAAGTAAATATTGGCCTGGAAACCAGTTTATCATGCAGGATGCTTGACCATGCAGTGAAACCATAATCCATTCAACTTGCTAATCAGCACAAAATTTTTGTCCTAAAAGTCCACATTAGGGGAGTTTGATTCGCTGTAGTTACCAAACACCCTGGAATAAAGTTAATCTGCCTCAAGCCCAGGCTTTTCATTCCTGGTTTTGTCTCGCAGCTTTGGAGAAAAATCAGAATGGAAAGCCTGGATTTGAGACATAAATGAGCACAGTAAAATCTAGCTGCCTCTCAGCACTGCTAGCAAATGCTATAGTGTAGAAGATCTTCCATATCAGGATATAGGTAGCCTCGTTCCCAGGCTCTCTCCTTGTCCCGACGAAAAATAAAAACAGAGGGGAGAGCCGAGGAATGAGGTTATAGGAGAGTCTCCAAATCGACTCCAGTTATAGCTTTCTCTCTCTCTTTGCTACTCAGTAATCATGCTCTTTCTCCCTCTCTCTCTCGCTCTCTCTCTCCAGCACTAATGCCAGAAGGGACAAGGTTTCTAGACGCTGTGAGAAATGCCACCCCCTACAAACATGCAGTGTCACCAAGAACAGATGTCCACGAACAGGTAGATAGCTTACAACAGCATGTACGTTATAGGCACAACAGTCATGTAACAGTCATGTGATATTCGTGTGATAGTCATGTGATATTGATGTGTGAGATCATGTGACAGTCATGTGACCTAGAATAACTGTGCCCAGTCATGTGTCCAGGTGTACAGGTCAGTTGTCTGGGAATGAGGCTATAGACTCAGGCCCTTTCTGAACATCCGGTTTCCATAGCTAAACTTGTTGACGCAAGTGGCTTGTACAGTGGCTAGAGAATGTACAGTAAATCAGAGGCATACATTCTTGGTGAACGTTTCAATGATTTTCACTGTAATTGCATGACGTTAACTACGTGACCTCCAATGTGGCATATTACCATGGAAACTGGTTGCGCATAAAGGAACTGTAAATATGCAGCTGTACAATACTATACTAGTTGTGTTTTCAAACACAGGCTAATTTTATTTACACTCCCAACACACAGGTTTGTTTGCCGTTGACAAGACAGTATTCTGAGTTTGAAAGAACTGTGGCCGCGTCTCAGTAGACATTCAAATAGCAGCAGTTTAGTAACCAGTTGTGTAACTGTTAGATGTACTTCGTAAAATAAAATACATTGTTTTGCAAATTCCTTTTGGTACAATATTTGATCACATGCCTAGCCAGACCTGGATCTAGAAAGTGATGGATGGTCTGGTGTGGTGTGAACGACCTTTCTTCTTTATTGCCTCCCTTTCTGGGAGAATACCAAATTATGAGCTGTGGGCTGGTTACGAGTTTTGGATGAGTTCGGCTCTGAATACCTTGAGCTTCGCTAGGAAATTGTAGTCTCGTGACCAGCCGGATATACCTACGGAAAGTCCGTCTGGTAACATTGGGCTCGATTCTGGGGCTTTTCTACTTACGACGGAGTTATTTGAACGTGCCAATCAAATTGTAGCATGTCCAATTACTGGGGCGGCCCACTGGCGCCCTAGCGCTTGTGCGGATGCTAATTGGTGATAATTGAAGCCATGTAGAGGTGAGAACGTCCATATATGGCCAGCGCCGGCCGCGTTCAAGCCCTGCTGACGTGTGCAAAAGCCCAAGAAACTAGAAAGGCGCGCAATGTTACCAGACGGATTTTCCGTAGGTTATTTCCGGCTGGGCACGAGACTAGGAAATTGACACATGCACAGAACACTTGAACTTCGATCCGATCACGTATCCAGCCCCTCCCCCCGGCCGGGCCGGGAGCGCTTATATTAGTCTCGTGCCCCGCCCGCGCGCGCCTCCCGGCGTTTCTCCTCGTTAGAGGGTGGGGTCTGGGGACGAGACTACGCTTATATACTGGGGACAGGCAGCAGCCTTACGTGAACTGCGGCAAAGAGGAATGCAGTAATATAATTTGTCGCAAACAGTTTACACGGAATATCGTCCGTCGGTCCTTCCCCAGCCCCCAAGTGTAGCGATGGCTTTCCCCGGGTTGCAAAGTTTCGTACTTACCGACGTGCGCCCCACGGGCAAACAACTTGGAGCGGGCTCCTACGG
This sequence comes from Agelas oroides, assembly GCA_949130485.1. Classification (NCBI taxonomy): domain Eukaryota; kingdom Metazoa; phylum Porifera; class Demospongiae; order Agelasida; family Agelasidae; genus Agelas; species Agelas oroides. The sequence continues at coordinate 399,124 of OX422204.1, read as the reverse complement.
CAGCGTGGTGGAACTGAAGGTAAACGGGCTGGTGTGTGCGGGCAAGCGGCTACACGATGCGCTCCTGGATCGGGACAACGCCGGCGTGGCGAACATCGAGCGCAGATACCTTGAGGAGTGTCAGGTAATGTAGGCCTATACGTAGTTACAAACATTTTAGCTGTAAATTTGTATCAGCTAGGCTACAGCACAAACCTCCCCCCACACTCAACTAGGTGATGGCGGAGTTGCGGCACCCACACATCGTGCAGTTCCTGGGGCTGTGTTTCCTAGAAGGGTCAGCACTGCCAGTGCTGGTGATGGAGCGATTGGACAGCAACCTGGATGAGCTGCTGGAAGGTGTACCTGGCCTCCCCCTTGCCCTCAAACGATCATTGCTAGCAGATGTGGCACGGGGGCTGCTCTACCTGCACACACGCAACCCTCCTGTGGTGCACAGAGATTTGTCTGCCCGGAACGTACTTCTTACATCATCACTGGTGGCCAAGATCAGCGACCTGGGTAATGCCCGCATTGTGAACCTGCGGCCAGGCCAGGTTAGAAAGCTCACCCCTCTACCTGGTACCATGGCCTACATGCCTCCTGAAGCATTTGATGAAAGATCACGATACGGTCCCCGACTGGACATCTTCTCATTCGGTCACCTGACCCTCTTCACTCTCACACAGGTATGGGTTAACAGGCAGTTCTTGAGAAGGTATCCTTAACATAGCCTCGTTCCCAGGCCCTGCCCAACTTTCCATTGCTTGCAGTACGAAAAAGCAGTACCATACTCACACTTCGTTAAGCACATATATCTTTACAGGAATAAGTGCCTAACAGTAAAATACACCTTCCATAGTCTATCAAGCCAGACCATCTCTCACCCGCCATCTTTTCTGGAGGGTGAGAGATGGTCTGGCTTGATAGACTACACCTTACAGCAACTTGCATTTGGTGTGTGTTTTACTTAGTTACGCAGTGACAGCGTGCAAACCAGCACTTGATAGCAAATACGCATGAGCATGGTACTATAGTCATGTAATTCTGTTGACCCATGTATAAATAGTTGACCAAGGTGTTTTCTTATAAGGGATTCTACACTCAAGTGGTAAGCATATATGAAATATTTGGGTTACTATAATCATATTTTGGTCATCTTGGTTGCATGTGTACAACCCCATCATGAAGGGATGTGTCTTAATAATAACTTGTGTCTTCGACCAGAAGCCACAATCTGCATTTTGGGAAGAGGGTTGTGTTCCTTAGGAGGAATGATTATGACAAAGATGGTGAGTATAAGGTCTTCTGTAAGAGGAAGGAAGCTCATCAATGGACTTTCAAGAAAACTTACTTGGAAACACTCCTTAGACTTAGGCATCTTAAATATCACACTCAGAACTACAAACAATGTTGGGATGTAGGGATGGCATGCTAAAATGTATGCAAACAAGGCTACTTCTGCATGAGTGCATGCTTGCTGCACTTTAGCGCTTACTAAACTGTAGTCTCGGAACCAGACCCTTGCAAGTGTGAGGGTCTGGTTCTGAGACTAATAGAGTACTAGGATTACTATCATCATCCCACTCACAGCTCTAACTTCATTAAGAAGACAATTACCCACTATACCAGTTCATATCCATCCATCTGCTGGCACTTATTCAGTTCTAAATCACACAATAGCCAGCAGATGGCTCCACAACTAGCAGGCAAGTTCATTTAGGTAGCAGACAAGTGTCTGTGATTTATGGTTTTCACTAAAGCTTGATGAAATTCTCTTCATAGTATGCTCAATTGACCCTGAAATTGGAGTACCTGCTAACTGCATTATATGAGAATATTCACAAACAGTGTGTCTAGCACCTAAAGAAGGTCCACTGGGACTGAAACGTTACGATGAAGTTGTGACAATACAAACAGAAATGTTATCACCAAAGGTATACTGTTCAGTTGAATGTTGGACACAAAGATGCTACTGTGAGCTAATTAGTTACAAATGTTCTTGATTGGTTAGTTGATAACTTCCAAGATATACTGGTCCCTGGGAGCTACAGTGCTCTAGAGAATACAAGAAATTCCTTAAGAGCATCTCCATACATTTCAACTGTTCATTCATGCAACTGAAACAACAAACCTCTGGTCACAGCAACATTTCTGTTCATGGAGTGTGCATGCATGTGTGCAAAGATTGTTCCGACTATTCGTTTACGAATATCCTCGTATAACGTACGTACCCACACAATCTTTCGCTGAGAAATTGGTTGTTTGAGATTAGGAAAAGAAAACCAAAGATTAACTACAGTGTTATATACAATGTATACATTCTCATAAATTTACTTCTTCTCTCCCCAGGTGTTCCCAGATCCCCTTCTCCCCCACGCATATCCAGACCCTCAGAATCCAGCCCGCCTCTTGGCCCGGTCTGAGGTGGAGCGTCGGAGGAACTACATCCAGCAGCTCCATGGGCAGCTGGGGGAGGAGCACCCTCTTGTGCAGCTGGTACACCAGTGTCTCCACAACACTCCAAATCAGCGACCTTCTGCCGAAGAGCTGCTGCATCAACTTGAAGCAGTGAGGGCCCAGATTGAGGGGCCATACGGCCAGAGCATGAGGGTTATTGTAGATACGGAGAAGGTGAGGGTACTCAGGGAGAAGGATGTAGAGATTGGACGTCTGCGGCAACAAGTGCGACAGTTGCAGGTGGGTAGCGTGTGGGATATGGATATACTACCTATACGAGGAGTGTAATCACAGATGTACTCCGAGTATAGGTAGTATATCCAAATTGAGACAGTAAACTATAGCTCAATTTTGTATAAACTATTCTGTACATTGTGTAAGCTTTGTGCAAACTATAATTTTTACGTAACAGGAGTGCCGTATTTCCTTGATTTCTTACCGCCCTTGAATTAACCCCTCACCTGAGCGCTCGCTTGAGCTGAAGAAAATTAACCCAGCCCTCGAATAGTTCCCGCACGGTTACGCAGCCACACTCATTGCTGGCAACAAGGACGACTTGGACGACTCAGATCGCTTGTCTAGCCGGTCTGTACTCACGCACTGTATTGCACTGTGCGTACCTAGTATTTGTGCCATACAAAGACGTCAGTTGTGTGCATTTCGATGGTGCACACGCGACTGGAGCGCACGCTGGACTAGGCTGAAGTTAATTGAACCCACCCTCCTTTTGTTCTCGCCCTCATATTGTACCTGTCTGAAATTAATAGTACCTGCGGGAAGTAATCAAGGAAATATGGTATATCACCCGTTATGCTCTGCTTCGAAATACTTAGAAAGTGATGTAACGTAGATGTATGTACATAGTGCTTGCTGATAGCACCATATACTTTGAAATAAATGTTTACGCACATATATCGTAAGTTGGTCAGCATTTACATATTGTGAAAGTGGACCATCCTTATGTGTGGTACGTGTGTTAGTGTGCAACACGTACACTGGTGCTATCGCAAAACATGAAAATGAAAGCGTGTTTTCCTATACACAGGAAGAGGTGGAGTCTAAGGACACCCAACTTCTGCAGAAAGATGGTCAACTGCAGGAGAAGGATAACCAACTCGGGCAGAAAGATAGGCAGCTTCAGGAGAAGGATCGTCAACTGCAAGAGAAGGATGAGCAACTCAAGCAGAAGGGTGGTCAAACTCAGCATCAGCGCACAGAAACTCCTACTCCACCCAGCACGCAACAAAGAGTAAGAGCACTGAGAATAAAAAAAAAAGGGGGAAGCTGTATATATAATTCGTGTCAGTGGCGCAGCCAGAAGGCCAAAGTTGCCCAGGCACATGCACACTGCAAAAACGCTTGGGTTACTTTAACCACACTTTTAGGTTGTCTAAGTTGTATCAGTGTGACCAAGAAATGCTACCAAATAGGTTTTCATCGAGGAGCTTCATCTTTAGTTACGTTAGCTAGTCTCATAAGACCTATTTAGCTGCGTTTCTACCACAACCAAGGAACTCTCCATGGGCAGATGTGTAAGATCAAAGAAACAACAAACCTCACCAGAAATGCTGATTTATAGGCTTTCTGAAAGGAGATACTAATTTAACAAAAGAGGGAAGCTTTTCAACTACACTCTGTTCAAATTGTAAGCACTCTTTGAACTTTATGTGCCATGCACATAAAAGGAATGCAACTGAGGTGACCAAAATATGGTTGAAGTAACCTAAACCTATTTACAGTGAGTTATGCAGTGCCAAAGGGGTGTGGCTATATTTTGTGTTTACTTATCATACCAGACCGCACACAGAGCACAGTAAATGTTAGTTACATTGACAAGGATGGGAGTGCTTTATTGTTCAATGTTGCCGTTACTAACCAGCACAGTGGCTACACTACGCTAGCTGAGTAGTGTGTCTACCCATTACTGTGGGCTGAATTGCCCGAGCACAGTGCTGAATTGGCCAGGCCTATTCCCAGGCAGGCCCTGGTCTGGCTATGCCATTGATGTGCATCAAGAGCACATAAGAACGGGCGGCTAGAGTAAGAGCGTGTAACTCCAATAAATTATTGAACCGTACTAAAAATAGAACACACGGTCACGTGTGTGCTTAGCAACAATGCATAATGGCTTATGTCAACGCAGCGTGCGCAGGGCGTGTTACTATTTTTAGTGTTGGCGGTAAATTCCGCCCGGTTTCGAATTTTACGTAGTTACACACTCTTACTCTAGCCGCCCGTTCTTATGCGCTCTTGATGTGCACGCTAAGTTGAGAACAATCTGACCAATCATATCCTTTTCTTTTGTGTATATTCTAAGGACCAAAACACAGCAGGCGAAGATGAGGAGGACCTCCAGTTACAACTTCAGCAATTGCGGGTCAGTTTTAGCAATCAGTCTTTGAAAGATGCAGATGTGAATTACAGTTGTTTCGTGACAGGCGGTCATGGAAGATAAAATCCATTTGTTTGAGCAACGACTCCAGGAGAGAAGCTTTGAAACCAACCGACTATGGAGAGTGATGAGAGTAAGAGAAAGCATTTGAATCTACATCATTTCAGTCAGTTTTAGATGACATATTTTCTTGTACACAGTACCAAGATGTACCCAGTGATGACAGTGTAGCTATGGTGAGGTCTCCACCTCAGGTAAGTCAACAAGGAGTAAAACTCATACCGTATATCCTAGAATAAAAGCCTCCTTTGAATAAATGCCGCTCTCGTTTATATGCCGGGGTACGCTAAGCTCTAGAGCAAATAAACGCCTGGTCTCAAATAGACGCCAGGTACCAGCTGGAGGCGTGGCTGGCTAACGTTTACGTATACGTAGTGTATGTAAGGAGCGTGCCCAATCGTACTTGTGCAGTTGTGCGCTCATTCTGGCGCAGAACTAGTCGGTTTCTAAGCTATAGAGATGGCTCGAGAGTTAGAAGAAGCTGAGTTTAGCTAGGCATTTTCTGGCAATTCTGGCTGTCGGTATGGACAGATGTTTTATAAACACCGGTCTCGTTTCGATGCCGGGTCTCCAAGGTCTGGGAAGGAAATAAAAGCCTGGGCTTATATTCGAGGATATACGGTAGCTATAAGCAAATATATGGCCAATCTGCATAATCACAACTTGCAAGTATTTGCTGTTTGCACATGCACAAATTATCTTACCCACCTTTGTGACACATTTACTGACGATAAATTATCCAGGCATCCTCCCCGAGTGGGCTACTGTTGTCTCTACCACTGAAGTGGAGGCAGTGCAGAGACATGTTATATGCAATGTCTGACTCACACGCAGTCATACTTCAAAAGAAGGTCTACATTGGAGGAGGATGGGCGACCAAGGACAGTGACGACTGTACTGTACAAGTGTATGATACGGAGAAGGAGGAGTGGAGCCGTCTACCAAGATATCGATACAAGTGGTTTGGTATGACCGTCATCAACAGCCGCCTCACAGTGGTGGGCGGCTGGGATCGATCTTTGGGGAAGGTGACCAATCAGCTTGCAGTATTCGACCCCACATCCCAGAACTGGACATGTCCCCACCCCTCAATGCCAACACCTCGTCACAGACCAGCTGTATCTGCTTATGACAAATGGCTGCTAGCGGCAGGTGGATATGATGGTGGTCGCATCTTAGCCACAGTTGAACTCCTCAACACGTCCACTAACCAGTGGTTGACTGCCTCACCACTCCCCACAATGTGCCGCAACTTGACATCCACTGTTGACCATGACAGCTCAGTCTGGTACCTCGTTGCTTACACTAAGCAAGTATTCTGCGTCTCCCTCCCTGACATTGTACAACAAACTGTTTCCCCGTCCACCAATCGCGAGGCACCCTCACCGTGGTTTCGTCTCCCCGACACTCCACTGGGGTTCTCTGCTGTCACAACTGTCCGTGGATCACTACTGACATTAGGGGGCAATGACAGTGGCACAAGCAGCACAGCTGTCTATCTGTACCAGCCCGAGAGTAAGAGCTGGGACAAACTTGGAGACTTACCTGCTGCCCGTGAATATTGTTCCTGTATTCCTCTACCCAATGGCGAGCTGCTGGTTGCTGGTGGAGAAGAGGCTTATGACCGATATTCTAGCCGAGTCGATGTGGCAATGTTATAACTCTTCTGGACTAACTTTATGTTGCCTCGCATTCCCAGGCCATTTATTACTGGTCTGGGGATGTGGTTTGTTTCCTTCATTTTGAGTTACATCACTGTTTTGGCAGTCAACTAGCACACGAAATATTATAAATCACTTCTCACGTCCAAATCTAGATTGCATTCTCCTTTTTCTTGTCCTCTATGTGCATGTGTGCATACACATACTGTAGAACGTTTGTCTCTCCTTTAAGAATCCATTTTTGCTGGATCACTGTAATCTTGTCCCCCATATGCACTATTTTTGTGCACTGTATTTTGACAGCATGTGGTGGTCTTACCCCAAGGTGTGTACTAAAAATTTTTTCATAAAATTGTTTTTTCGATCTGTCTGGGCACAATTAATACTTGGCTAGAGAAGTAGCCTGATTCCCAGCTGCAGACCACTCAGCTTTCCATCTTTTTGAGCACAGAAAAGCTGATAAGTTAGTAGCTTAGCTTGAAATCAGGCTTTCTGCTTTCTTTTTCACACAGCTTTTGAGAAAAATTGGATCTTTTATTCTGCAAAGCTATGAAACAAAATCTGGAATGGAAAGCTAACCCGGTTCGAGGCTAGGAGGTGAAATGGGGCAATGTAGAACTGGTAATAGACTTATTCTCGTTTTTCACAGATCATAGCAGATGTCTTCAACACTGATGTGTACACTCTGGGAGAGACGGCCAACTCAGCAAGCCTTGGGTGTGCCTACACATGGTAAACATGGTAAAGTGTCGCGTCTACCTCCTAGTTAAACACTAGCTGAGGCAAAGTGCTTAACATAAACATCTTGGGGGCTTGGGGAGTAGTTTAGGCTTGAAGGAAACCGTGAATTTATTTCAGGCGTCTGCATGGACACTAATAATGTAAATATTAGCCTGGAAACGAGTTTATCATGCAGGATGCTCGACCAATCAAATCATAGTCCATTCAACTTGCTAATCAGGACAAAATTTTGTCCTAAAAGTTCACATTAGGGGAGTTCATTCACTGCAGTTACCATACACCGTGGAAGAGAGTAGCCTCCAGCCCTGAGCATCCGGTTTCCATAGGTTTAAGTGCTAAGCTTGTTGATGCAAGTGACATGAATGCATTGTACAGTGGCTCCTCAGAATTGCCAGAGTAAATCAGAAACGTTTTCACTGAACTTCTCACTGATTTGTACACATTCACTGTAATCGTACAACATTAACAATGTGAACACCAATGTATTACCATGGAAAGTAGCTGTGCATTAATGGAACTATAAATATGCAGCTGTACAATACTAGCTATATTCTACACAAGCTAATTTTATTTACACTCCCGACACACAGGTTTATTTGCCGTTGACAAGACAGTATTCTGAGTTTGAAAGAACTGTGGCCGACATTCAATACCCTATTGACCCCAATTAGCAATGGTCAACCATGTCCTATCTCCTCTGGACCCAACCAATCACAATGTGGATTGCTTCAGTAGTAGTATAGTGGGGTCTGGCTCAGTGTAAGTTAGTCTCACAGAGTTTTTCGTGTGAGAAGTCTCTGTATACTATAGAACATATACTTTTTTCAGCCTTCAGTGGAATCTTGATTTGAAAAGTGGGACCCCTCTCAGTAAAAGTCAAAGGAGTTCGTCTGTTGAGACACGAAAAATCAATTTGTGATGACCTCAGCCATTTTAATTAGCAAAGTTCAACCATGTCTACTACTTGGCTACCTCCTCTGGGTATGGGTACGGGTTGGGTCTGGACTAGACTCAGGGTCTGACTTGTGGGGAGATCACGTGCCCAGCCCCTCCTCTTGGCCGGGAGAACAACCTTATAACTGTATGCAATGCAGGGTTAATTTTGTCGCAAGCAACTGCAGTATAGTATCGTTTATCGTCCGTCATTTATACGGTCCTTCCCCGGCCCCCAAGTGTCGCGATGGCTTTCCCCGGGTTGCAACGTTTCGTACTTTCCGACGTGCGCCCCACGGGCAAACAACTAGGAGCGGGCTCCTACGGCAGCGTGGTGGAACTGAAGGTAAACGGGCTGGTGTGTGCGGGCAAGCGGCTACACGATGCGCTCCTGGATCGGGACAACGCCGGCGTGGCGAACATCGAGCGTAGATACCTTGAAGAGTGTCAGGTAATGCCACCTAACTACAAATGAGATTCATCTTAGAACGCTGTAAATGTTTTTGTATTAGCTAGCTATATAGGCTACAGCATAAATCTTTCCGCAATGGCATGCAGGTGATGGCGGAGCTGCGGCACCCGCACATCGTGCAGTTCCTGGGACTGTGTTTCCTAGAAGGGTCAGCACTGCCAGTGCTGGTGATGGAGCGATTGGACAGCAGCCTGGACGAGCTGCTGGAGGGTGTACCTGGCCTCCCCCTTGCCCTCAAACGATCACTGCTAGCAGACGTGGCACGGGGGCTGCTCTACCTGCACACTCGCAACCCTCCTGTTGTGCACAGAGATTTGTCTGCCCGGAATGTACTCCTTACATCATCACAGGTGGCCAAGATCAGTGACCTGGGTAACGCTCGCATTGTGAACCTTCAGCCAGGCCAGCTGGCTAGGACCCTCACCCGTCTACCTGGTACCATCAGCTACATGCCTCCTGAAGCATTTACTGATGGTTCACAGTACGGTCCCCGTCTTGACATCTTCTCATTTGGTCACCTCACCCTCTTCACCCTCACACAGGTGTGAACTAACATTAACAGCATCTTGACTTCATGTCAGTATAGTACCGGTACCATACTCTCATGTTGTCAAACACACATAACTTATATCTCCACAGGAAGGAAAAGATTGCCTAACAGCAAAATGTACCTAACAGTGAGGTGCATTTGGTGTGTGCTTTATTTAAAGTTACATATAGTGAATGCACACAAACCAGCACTTAATAGCGAATATGCACTTAACAATGCGTGAATACAGTATCATGCAAAATTGGTATGTTTCCTTGAAAGGAATTCTGCACCCATGCAAGTAGTAAGCCTAGTTCTGCATGTAGGAAGTATTTAATCTTGTTTTGGTCGTCACGGTTGCATGTCTAAGACACATAATGAAGTTTAAGGGATGTGTCCAAATAACTTATGTCTTCAGCCAGAACGCCTTGAATTCGAAGTGTTATACAAGGGTACCGTATTTCTTCGAATAGACACCGCCCTCGAATAGTCGCCGCCCTCAAATAGTGCCGCACAAAAACGAGCAGGGAAAAAATAGTAGCCACGGCATCTGATCAAAGAAATACGGTATTCACAAACAAATGGTCATATCAATCTTTGAGTGCACACAACTTATAACTTTATGCAACGTTTGGGTCCCGTAGGACCTTCTTCAGGCATACAATGTACAATGCCGGACACTCTGTACATTGTCTGTTTTGAGGGACCGAAAGTTATGAAGTTGTGTGCACTCAAAGATTGATCTGACTATTCGTTCACGAATACCCTCGTATAACGTACCCGCACAATCTTTGGCCGAGAGATCGGTTGTTCGAGATTCAGACTATCATAAACCAAAGGTTACCTGCAGTGTTAGTGTATACTATTGAATTTGAAGTGTAATTGAAAGGCACCTTCTTTCAGAAGACCTCTGAATCAGCATTACTGGAAGAGGTTTGTGTTGCTTTAGGAGGAATAATTTAATTTGTAATGGCTTTCCTTTGGAGGAATGATTATGGCAGAGATGATGAGTAAAAGGTCTTCAGTAAGAGGAAGGAAGCTCATCAATGGACTTTCAAGAAAACTTACTTGGAAGCACTCCTTAGACTTAGGTTTCTTATAGTGTTTCGCACTCAGAGATGAACCATAGACTGAAGGTTTTTGTATTACATGATGTCAGTGATAGAGTAGTACAGCCTCACTTCAAGGCCTCCCCCATTTTTCCAAAGCAGTTAGCAATGTGTTATATAAATGGGAAAGTCTCCTTCACAACAGGTGGGGTTCAACTGTGATATTTTCCCTCCTCAAGTATAAGTCTTTAAGTCTTAACAGCCACCAGCCATGGCCAGGCTCCAAGGAGTGCTGCGGTAAGAAATGGGTGCAGCTTAGCAGTTAAACTTATAAGTCGATTAAACTTCATTAAGAAGATAACTGTCTGATATATACCAGTATCCACCTGCTGGCTCTTATCCGACTCTAAATTAGATAAATTGAAGGATAGAACCGTGAGTAGGATTATGGACAGTAACTACTCAGAGGTTGTTTTTAGTAGTTTTACGGTGTTAATCAAGAACTAACACAGCTTTCTTTTCCCCAGGTGTTCCCAGAACCCCTTCTCCACCACACATATCCAGACCCTCACAATCCAGATCAACTCATACCCCGGTCTGAGGTGGAGCGTCGGAGGGACTACATCCAGCAGCTCCATGGGCAGCTGGGGGAGGAGCACCCTCTTGTGCAGCTGGTACACCAGTGTCTTCACAACACTCCAGCTCGACGACCTTCTGCTGAGGAGCTGCTGCATCAACTTGAAGCAGTGAGGGCCCAGATCGAGGGGCCATACGGCCAGAGCACGAGGGTTTTTGTGGACATTGAGAAGGTGAGGCTACTCAGGGAGAAGGATGCAGAGATTGGACATCTGCGGCAACAATCACAACAACTGCAGGTGGGTAGCGTGTGGGGCTTGACAATCAGACATTAAATTGATGGTCTTAAGTTATGAATCTTGAATGACAGAACTCTACATGCTGTTAGATGCAACATGGTATTCTCCCATGCATGTTTGGTTGCAGGAAGAAATGGAGGCTAAGAACACCCAACTGCAGCAGAAGGATAACCAACTCTGGCAGAAGGATCAGCAACTGCAGGAGAAGGATCAGCAACTACTGCAGAAAGATATACAGCTACAGGAGAAAGATCGTCAACTGCAGGAGAAGGATCGTCAACTGCAGGAGAAGGATGATCAACTCCGGCAGAAAGATGATCAACTCAAACAGAAGGATGAGCAACTACTGCAGAGAGTAATAGCACTGAGAGTGAAAAACTGGAGGAATATATAATGCGTGTCAGTGGTGCAGCCAGAAGGCCAAAGTTGTCTGGGAACAGTTAAGCAGTGCCAAAAGAGTGTAGCTGTTGATTGTGTGTTACTTATACCATGCAGATCACACACAGAGCGCGGTAAATCTGTCAGTTTCGTTGACAAGGATGTAGATGGAAGTGCTTTACTGTTCAATGCTGTCTTTACGTACAACCCTGCACAGCGGCTACACTGCACTAGCTGAGTAGTGTATGTACACATTACTGAATTGCCCAAGCACAGTGCTGAATTACCCAGGCCTGTGCCCAGACAGGTCCTGGTCTGGCTACGCCACTGATACGTATGCATGAATTAAGAACATTTCTGAACCTGTCTCTTTCTTTTGTGTACTAAGGACCAAAGCACAGCAGGTGAGGACTTGGCAGCAGTTCAAGCTCAACTTCAGCAATTGCAGGTCAGTTTTAGCATTCAGTCTTTGACAGATGCAGATGTGATCACAATTACTACTGTTCACATGACAGGTGGTCATGGATGCTAAAATTGCTGAGTTTGAGCAGCGACTCCTAGAGAGAAGCTTTGAAATCAACCGACTGTGGAGAATGTTGAAAGTAAGAGAAACTACATGAATACCAATTTCAATCAGTTTTAGATGATGTATTTTCATGTACACAGTATGAGACTATCTCCGGTGATGAGAGTGTAGCTATGGTGAGGTCTCTACCTCAGGAGTCCCTGGTAAGTCAACCCTCAGCTTAGTCCAGATGGTATAAACACTAGTTGTATGCAGTGACGTAGCCAGGATGAGCAAGTTACGTGGGCACAGCATGGGCACACCCAGTGCGTTGTAACACGCATCTGCTCGGAAACCTGGGGCACGCTCCCGCCATGAAAAATTTAAATTATACACTCTGAAATTGCTTCTGAGGCCATTTTCGGCCACAAATACCATTCATTCAGTCTTACCTGTATGCTGACTTCACATCCACATGAATCTTGCGATCGCACAGACCTTTGGCCTTAGCTTTCCACATTTTTTTAATACCCTGGCACAAGCGAATTTTACGTGGGCACAGGCCCGGGTATGCCCGGATGTAGCTACGCCACTGGCTGTATGCAGAATACTCTGCCAATGTTCGCTGTTTACAAATGCACATAATTATCTACTGCTAAACTTTTATGACACATTTGAATAACAACAAATTCTTCTTTGTTCCAGGCACACTCCCCCAGTGGGCAGCTGTCGTCTCTACCTCTGAGTTGGAGGAGGTGCAGTGACATGTTGTATCCAACATCTGCCTCACACGCAATCATACTTCAGAGGAAGGTCTACATTGGAGGAGGATGGACATTCGAGGACGGTGACGACTGTACTGTACAAGTGTATGATACGGAGAAGGAGGAGTGGAGCCGTCTACCAAGATATCGATACAAGTGGTTTGGTATGACCGTCATCAACAGCTGCCTCACAGTGGTGGGCGGCTGGGATCGATTATTGGGGAAGGTGACCAATCAGCTTGCAGTATTTGACCCCACATCCCAGAACTGGACGTGTCCCCACCCCCCAATGCCAACACCTCGTCACAGACCAGCTGTATCTGCTTATGACAAATGGCTGCTAGCAGCAGGCGGATATGATGGTGGTCGTATCTTAGCCACAGTTGAACTCCTCAACACATCCACTAACCAGTGGTTGACTGCCTCACCACTCCCCACACTGTGCCGCAACATGACATCCACTGTTGACCATGACCACTCAGTCTGGTACCTCGTTGCTTACACTAAGCCAGTATTCTGTGTCTCCCTCCCTGACATTGTACAACAAACGGTTTCCCCGTCCACCAATCGCAAGGCACCCTCACCATGGCGTCGTCTCCCCGACACTCCACTGGCATTCTCTGGGGTCACAACTCTCCGCGGATCACTACTGACATTAGGGGGCAATGACAGTACTAGTGGCACAAGCAGCACAGCCATCTATCTGTACCAGCCCGAGAGTAGGAGATGGGACAGGCTTGGAGACTTACCTGTTGCCCGTGAATATTGTTCCTGTATTCCATTACCCAGTGGCGAGCTGCTGGTTACTGGAGGAGGAGAGGGTTTTGACCGATATTTTAGCCGAGTCGATGTGGCAACATTATAATTATCTCTTCTGGACTAACTTTATAATGTTGCCTCGCATTCCCAGGCCACTTATTACTGGTCTGGGGATGTGGTTTGTTTCCTGCATTTTGAGTTATACCACTGGTTTGGCTGTCAACTAGCATTGTAAATTTACTTTCAATTTGTAGTCAACTAGCACACAAATAATTATAAATCACTTCTCGCCTCCATAGATTGCATCAATCCTTGTTTGTTTGTTTTTTGAAGGGTTTTTTGTCGTCCTCTGTGTGCAAATGTGCATGCAGAATATGTTTTTCTCCTTTAAGAATTCATTTTTGCTGGATCACTTCATACATGTCCCTAGACCTGTTATACGTAGAAAGCACTATTTTTGTGCATATTATAACTTATTTGACAGCATGTCTAGCTTGCATGCCCCAAGGTGTTTGCCTTGTGTACTCAATTTTTTCCTTTCTTGGCACAATTAAGACTCAGAAATAAAGACATAATTATATTATGATATGAAGGGAATTAGCCTCTACGTATATTCACCTCATAACATCAAATAATTATGTTGAGATGTTCCAAGTGTTTGGAATGAGAAACACACAGCATGGGTTCTCTCCTGATAATGTTCTGGTTGACCCGACACACACTGAGTGGCATGGCTTATGGCCAAGTTGTGGGGGGCTGGTGGTTGTCTGATGGTCATGGCTCAGTGTGTGATGGAGGACTGATGACTCCAGCTAGTCTTAGCTGGTCTTAGCTAGCTTTCACTGTCTTCTACTCTAATTAATAGCTATGTAGTGACTTGTGTACATCTGAATTTTATTTAGTCATTAATTAGTATACAATGTTATTTTAAGACTTGACACAAAATTCACGACTGTATTCTAGTATACTGCAATAGTACATGTACCAGGTGGTTTACAGTATTAAAATGAACAGTCATGCATAATAATTATGCAGGATGAAGTCGTTGCCATAACAACAGAAATCACATAATTCCATACAATTTTGATGAGAGGGGTCCTAATATATAAAACTCTGGTAAGTCATTGTGGCTTCTTATTGACAATGGTTGCTATGCAACAGTTGCCATGGAAATTAATTCAGTGGTCGTCTAACCCTGGTATTGGGAACTGGGTGGCAAAGTCTTTGACCTTTTGTTGTAGGTCTTTCAATCTTTGCTGCGTCTTGGGGTCACTTAGGACGAATTCTTTGAATGCCTGTGTGTGTGTATGTGTCCATGTGCGTGTGTGTGTGTGTGCAGATGGAAGGAGAGAGGACAGATACATGTGAATTATATGTGAGTGCATGGTTCAAGTAAATTTCAGATACTCATAGAATCACGTGCCAATTAAGGTGGGTGTGGCTAATACCCACTGGGTAATATATATAAGTTAGTAATATACCATGTTTCTTCGAATAGACGCCGCCCTCGAATAGTAGCCGCACAAAACGAGCAACTTTAATAACCTGTGAGTCTTTCCATTGCTGTAAACCTCAGTATTAGTTAGACTATGCAACCTGCGGTTTCTTCGCAGTAAAGCAAACCCACGGGAGTGTAGTGGCAGAAGCCTGCCACTAATTGAATGAGGCGTAGCCGAGGTCAATTAGTGGTCAGGCTGAAGCCACTACACTTCCGTGGGTTTGCTTTACTGCGAAGAAGAAACCGCAGGTTGCATAGTCTAGCTGACTTAGAAAATGACGTTAAATTATTCATGAGGTCTCTTAGTCACTAGTTAGAGACAAGATAGTGACCTCCCCAGAGGCTTCTTCACTGGTTGGCAAACTTATCAAGGCTTCACACATCAAAGGGTGAATATTCATAAATATTCTAAATTTTGATAGAACTTGAGTCATGTGACATAACGTTTGAATTTTATTTGTCATATACTGGAGGCTGGTGTATAAAGGAAATGACAATGGTAACTAAGTCCCAGTGCATACCAGGTAGTCAACCTCACCATTGGATTTAAAGATGGATTGAAAGCCTGGCTACATGTATGCTTAGATGTGACAGTCCCGTGTAGAAATCAAAGATTATTTCGTCGCATATCTCGCTTGCATCACCGTGTTCGGAGCACCATATCATTGAACTTCCATTAAGGGCAGGGCTGATACACACTTCGTAGACTAGATATTCACGCATCTACGAAGCATGTATGAGCTCGGCCCTTAATGGAAGTTCAGCAATATGGTGCTTCGAATGTGGTGATGCAATTGAAATACACAAACTGAATAATGTTCGATTTCTACACAGGACTGCCACATATGTAATTGAATGGACACAGAGTATAAATTCTGCAACAGGAGATAAGGGGGGGCCTGAAGAACTAGGCTTTAGCAGCAAGCTGACCACTATATAGCTGATGAGGCCTGGTATTGGCCAAAACGCGTCCTGCGCAGTGGGTGACTTTGCATAACATCTAGGCCTGTTTTATAAGGGAGATGTGGTTCCTTGATTGTTCATACATGTATACACCATCTGGAAGGAGGAGGAGCCATCCCTGCCCTTCAAAACCATGAGAAACATGGTGAATGAGGATACTATATAAGTATCACCCTAGTACAAAGCTATACCGGAAAATATTATATACCTAGTATACGCGCCAATAGTATTTCCCATAGAGCAACATGACTAATATTTTCCCATATTCGATAGTCCGTATTCGATAGCCCGCAGGCATATGCTGCGTAGCAACCGCGGCGTGTGCTTTAATTGGAATGCACTCATAGCCGCTGCTGAAACAACGAATAAGCTTTCATTCAGGATGAAGATGGTACTATTTACTAACTTACGGTACTTTCTTCCACTGGTAGAGGGATCGGTACGCGTGCTAGTGCCGTCCAAAGCTAGAAACAGGCCAGCAGCCTGAAGCTCATTAAATATGCATGCAGCAACGACCTTTGTACTGCGCATGCGCAGTACCTGTCTATCTTCTAGGTATTGCTAAATCAGAGTAGTATATAATAAATCTATTATTTGATGTGTGAGAAGGCAATATGGCTGGATATTGCACTCTTGTGCTGTATTTTCACGAGCCGCAGGCGAGTGAAAATACGGCTGCACACTCGTGCAATATCCAGCCATATTGCCTTCTCACCCATCAAATAATATATATTTATCACCAGTTTGTTGCCGTCTGTATTGTTACGAGTGCACAGCACGAATAACAATGCCAACGGCAACAAACGAGTGACATTTTTTCCGGTATAGCTTGGTACTATGTAGCCTCGTCCCCAGGCCCCTCCCCCCCGAGGAGAGGCCTGGTACACACTGTTTGCGCATGCGCGTAATATCCCCAGTTTTTAGGGGATTTGTAAAATAACGAATATTTACCGTACATTAGGTATGTATATGAACCGTGCATGTTTGTTTCACGCAAATGAGCGAGAGTGTGGCCGTGCTGAAGTGGCTGCTTCTCTGGGCAAAGTGCTGTTTGGTAAAGCTTTATCGTGCGCCGTTTCTGTTGTAAAGGCCGGTCATGTTCAAGATGGAGCCGCTACAAGTTGTGTACAAAGAGAGGTAAGTGTTTTTATGGCGACGAATGGTCCTTTTTGGCGAATCGATTTGTTACATTTCTGTTTGAGTGTAAGTTTTGAAGAAATAATACTGCCACGTCTGAAAAGTAGTATTCTAGTACTATTCTGCAAGTCTAATTGCCGCTGGAGTCGAAAGCTTTGTATTCTTGGTTAGTATAATCTTCCGCATACGGACAAGATAAGTGCACAAAGTTTTTTACGGAAAACATGCGCAAACAGTGTGTACCAGGCCTCTCCTCGGGGGGGAGGGGCCTGGGGACGAGGCTAGGTACTGTGATAATGATTTTATCATACGAACCTTCGATTTCATTGCACATTTAGACGCAGCGCACGTGACTTGTAGTACCTGATACGGATTCTCGCGTGACTTGTAGTACCTGATACGGATTCTCGCGTGACTTGTAGTACCTGATACGGATTCTCGCATGACTTATAGTAAAAAATACAGCTTTTATAAACTGCGTGCAGCTGCAAGGCTTCTCCATTGACTCCCATACATTAGCGTGAGTTAGACGTATGATAATATGATGGAGGTTATTATTACCTTTGAGTTAGTTGCAGCTTTGCCCTTGCTGCCAGCTTGTGCGGCCAGGGTGTTGTTAGCGTCCACAGCGATCTGTATCCCCTTGTGAATGAACTCGGCTACCTTGTCCATGTCTGCTTCCTTCATACTACGAGTGGTGAGTGCAGGGGTGCCTGTGGGGAGGGGGGGATGAGGTATGATAGGAGTAAGTCGTAACTCACATTCTTGTACTAAATAAAGATATTGTGTCCCACTATACACCCATCCTGTACACCCACACACTCCCCCTCCTACACACACACACCCACACACTCCCTTCCCCTTCACACACCCACACTCTCCCTCCTACCTCACACACCCACACACTCCCTACCTCACACACCCACACACTCCCCCTCCTACACACACTCCCTTCCCCCTCACACACCCACACACTCCCCCTCCCTTCTCACACACCCAATCTCAATCCACCAGGGTGCAGTGCGCTAACATCCCCAGGACAGGTGTTCTTATTTGCAGTAATGGCTGACAGCTCCAGCACAATGTCGGCCTTCTCCCCATCAATGCCCTGAGGACGAAGGTCAAGCAGACACAGGTGGGTGTCTGTTCCCCCGGAAACAAGGGTCTGGTCTCGTGCGATGAGCCCCGAGGCAAGTGCTCGACTGTTTTTGATAACTTGCTCCTGGTAATCCTTGAAAAGTGGTGACTGGGCCTACATATGTGTGTGTGTGGGGGGAAGGGGGGGAGGGGGAATGTGTGTGTGCGTGTGTACGTGCTACTGCTAAAGGATGCTCTACTTGACAAGCATACCTTTGTGCATGTGTGTGTGTGTGTGTGTGTGTGTGTGTGTGTGTGTGTGTGTGTGTGTGTGTGTGTGTGTGTGTGTGTGTGTGTGTGTGTGTGTGTGTGTGTGTGTGTGTGTGTGTGTGTGTGTGTGTGTGTGCGTGCGTGTGCGCGCACCTGTTTCAATGCCACAGCTATCCCAGCAATGACGTTGTTATGTGGGCCTCCCTGCAGCCCGGGAAAGACAGCCGCGTTGATCTTCTTTTCAAAATCAAACATGATTTCCTTGCCCTAAATGGTGGTTGGGGGAAGGTATAAACATGCTAAGGTCAACATGATTTCCTTGCCCTAAATGGTGGTTGGGGGCAGACACAAAGATACAATAGGCCAATATCAGAGAAGGTGATTGAGGACTGGGGTGTACGTGACAAGATGAGGATAAGGGGTGTAAATAAAGAGTAGCTAAGGCAACGTAATCTGACGTTTGGATAAGTGACTTCCTACTGCAGAGGTAAAAAGCATGCCTGTATTGCAGCCACTAATTTGGTGTGAGGTGGAGGAAGAGGGTAATACACAGGCAGCAGCTCCTACCCCCTTTACTCACGGTATACCTGCTTGTTCACACCCTTCACACCCTTGCGGTAGAAGATGAGTCCTGCCCTCGGGCCACGGAGGGTTTTGTGTGTCGTCGTGGTTACAACATCAGCATAGTCGAAGGGACTGGGTATCACCTGTAGTGAGGGAGTGAAGGAGTGAGGGAGGGAGTGTGCATGTGAGTGCATGTGTACATGCATGTGTGAGCGGTGTGCATGCGACTGTGCATGTGACTGTGTGCATGTGTGAGTGCTGCATGTGACTGTGCATGTGAATGTGTGCATGTGTGAGCAAATGTTTGAGTGTATACAATGTGAAGATGTGAGTATGCATTTGAGTGAAGCATGTGAATGTGTGCATGTGTGCTGAGTGAACACGAGTATATACTGTACATGTATGTGCAAGTGTGTGTGTGTTTTCTACTCACGCCAGCCGCCACTAGTCCACTGATGTGTGCCATGTCTGCCATGAGGTATGCCCCCACCTCCCCACAAACCTGGTGTGTGTGCATGTGTGTGTGTAGTGTGTGTGCATGTGTGTATGTGCATGTGTGTGTGTGTGCATGTGTGTGTGTGTGCATGTGTGTGTGTGCATGTGTGCTACCATCAAAATAAACTGTTGACATGTAGTTACTCACTCACTCACTCACTCACTCACTCACTCACTCACTCACTCACTCACTCACTCACTCACTCACTCACTCACTCGCTCACTCGCCCGCCCACCCACCCACCCAGCCAGCCAGCGACCCTCCCTCCCTCCCTCTCTCTCTCTCTCTCTCTCCCCCTCCCTCCCTCCCTCCCTCCCGTCCTCTCTTCCTCCCTTCCTCTCTCCCTCCCTCCCTCCCTCCCTCCCTCCCTCCCTCCTTCCCTCTCCCCTCCCTTCCTCCCTCCCTCCCTCCCTCCCTCCCTCTCCCCTCCCTTCTCCCTCCCCACCAACCTTCTTCATAGCAGCGTAGTCAATCAGTCTGGAGTATGCACTGGTCCCAGCAATGATCAGTTTGGGATGGAAGCTTTTAGCTAGTGTTCGGAGCTGCTCGTAGTCAATCAGACCTGTCTTGTGCTGTGGGGGTGAGAGGAAGAAGGGAAGTAGAGGGGGGAGGAAGAAGGGAAGTAGAGGGGGGAGGGAGGAAGTATGGTAGCGAGGAGGTAGGGTAAGAAGGGAGGGGGGGAGGGGGGGGGGGGGGGGGGGGGGGTGCTGCAAGAGCTGGGACTTTGGAAAACGCTTCACGAAATGTATTCCAAGAGGTTATTCTTCACAACGGAAAAGGAACAGTGTACACCAACGTACGTTGACATGGTAGGGCATCGACTCAAAGAAGATGGAGGTCGCTGAGACTCTCTTGCTGGGGGTCATGAAGCCATGGGTAAGACTGACGGTGGGAGGGGGGAGGACAGGAAGAGTGGGGAAGGGAGAAGGAAGGGAGAGAGGAAGGAGGAGAGTGGGGGAGGGAGAGGGAAGGGAGAGAGGAAGGAGGAGAGTGGGGGAGGGAGAGAGGGAAAGGAGGAGAGAGGGGGAGGGAGAGGGAAAGGAGGAGAGAGGGGGAGGGAGAGGGAAAGGAGGAGAGAGGGGGAGGGAGAGAGGAAGGAGAAGGGAGAAAGGGAGAAGGGGAGACAGCTATGAGTACACAAAGAACTGACTATAGTACAAAAGTAAAACAAACAACAGCCGCCATGTTGGAGGAATTTCTACGATATATTTTGCTCAAGTTCTACAATTGTGCTAGGTGACGTCTAGTGTGCATATACCACTTGTGGCGATAATAACAAACTTGAAAGAAAGCTCGTGGAATGATTGACAGCTGTGGTTTACTTACTGTCCGCCATCAGGCAGATCCAGCCCCATGATTCTGTCGTGAGGATTGAGTAGACCTGTGTAGACTGCAAAGTTGGCAGGGGAACCTGGGAGAGAGGGAGGGGGGGGGGGGGAGGGAGGGAGGGAGGGAGGGAGGGAGGGAGGGAGGGAGGGAGGGAGGGAGGGAGGGAGGGAGGGAGGGAGCGAGGGAGGGAGGGAGGGAGGGAGGGAGCGAGGGAGGGAGGGAGGGAAGGAGGGAGGGAGGGGAGGGAGGAGGGGGGAGAGAGAGGGGGGATGACAGTTACTCTCAAAATCCAAATCCACAGTATGCAAACAACAGCAGGCTGCCGGGAACACACAATGTCTACAAGACTGTAGGCATAATAATAACACAGGCAGTGACAATAGCATTTGTCTAGCTGTCAGGAAGAGCTGTACACACAACATTGTATGCCACCAAGGAGATATGCATCACAGTATGATATCACTACAATTGTTTAGCAGCAATAAAGCATCCACTCTCAAGACACCTGGTTGTCACTAGGCAACACAGGAAGACAGCACTTGACTGTACATTGTCCTTAATTGCCTACTATGCATGTCACTCTTAACCACAAACAGCAAAACCACTTTTGTTTGAATCCACATCCTGTTTAGCCTCGTCCCCAGGCCCATTCGAAAAATCGGAGAAAAGGGCCTGGTATCTACTGTTCGCGCATGCTCTTAATTAGTGCGTAAAGCTCACGTGAAATTGTGCAAGGGTGTGTCAAATGACGGCCATTATCATGTGGTTGTGAACTATGACGTTACATATATCAGCTTATATATCGCCAAAGAGGTGTGCTGCTCTCCTAGCCCTTTGCCCAGGCTTTCTGAGCCCAGCGCTTATCGCTTTAACTGCACTGTTAAAGCAGTACCATCTTCACACTACAAATGTAAGCTATAAGTTCGTAACATGAATTGAACTTCCCACATAAAATTTCCAATTCTGCATGTCAAGAGCATTGGAACGGTACCTAGATTGTCAAGTTACGATCAAAAATTCAGCACCGCCTTCGCCAAAATACAGCTTAGGGTTATACAATTAGCCTCGTTCCAGTCCTTCACCACAGCTATCATCGCTTGCAGTACATCACGTGATAATTGTCACCAGCCCTCCACGTTATTCGTACTGCAAGCGACAATAGCTGTGGTGGAGGACTGGGAACGAGGCTATTATACAATTACTGCACACACTCACCAGAGTAAGGCTGCACATTAACTCCCCACCGATCACCGTCCAATCGGAATGCCTCCAGTGCTCTTTGCTGACACAGCCGCTCAATCTCGTCAATATACTGATTTCCACTGTAGTATCGTTGCCCTGGGTAGCCCTCCGAGTACTTGTTAGTCAGGCAGGATCCCAGGCACTCCATTACTGCACGGCTTGTGAAATTCTGGGGGAAGGGAAGGGTTGAGATGAAAATGTATATTGGAGAGAGATAGGGTAAGGTAGAGAAAGACTTAATAAAAAAAAAAATGGCAAAGTGAAGTTCAAAAAAAAACCTTGTACAGTAGAAAAGTCATTGAAGTAGCTTTCTCCGTAACAATCTGTCTGTCTAGCTGTCTGTCTATCTGTCTGTCTGTCTGTCTGTCTATCTATCTATCTATCCATCCATCCATCCATCCATCCATCCATCCATCCATCCATCCATCCATCTACCTGTCTATCAATCTATCTATCAATCTATCTATCAATCTATCAGTCCGTGTAGTACATTATCCAACTTACTTCGGATGCAATGAGTTCCAGTCCCAATCGTTGTCTCTCCTTCTCCCGACCAATCAGATCCATAATCTGAGGGTCCTCCTCTCGTAGGGGGTCCTGCCCCGACCACTGACTGACAGTCTGCTCTTGTTGTGTTGCCATGGCGACTAGTGGTTGCTGTGGATGAGTGGGAGTGTTGCTCACTCTGAACAAGTGTGAGGTTTTGTGCAGTTTTCTTCTCGCTATGAGATACGCCCACCTCTCAAGGCTGGCCTGGAGGGATGAGGAAGGAGGAGGAGAGGGGAGAAGGAAGTGGATAAGGGGCAGTGAGGGGTGGGGAAGAGGAGAGGGGGAGAGGAGAGGGGAAGAAGGAGGAAGGGTGAAGGAGGGAGAGGAAAGGAGGAGGGGAGAGAGATAAAATGTGTCTGAACAGCTGCTATTATTTAGCAACTTGCTAAGTGTTAGCATTAAGAGGGATTCTGAAGAAATACCTCCTAGACAAGCTATAGTTAGAACAATGACTAATTATTTGTAGTAGATATAACATAATTATAGTCTAAATTGTTTAGGATTCCAGTGTAGCACTATTAACATATTCTCTTGGTAGTTATAGCCCAGTAACCAAGTAGCTTGTAGCACAATTATTAATTTCTCTCCGACAGCTGACGATAATATTAGAGTATTACATGTATAAACACTGTTTTGATGAGGTGAACAGAGCGTGCTTTGAGTCATAATATCATGATCCAAAGCAAACAGCAAATAAGTCAAGTGGCAAGGCTACACAAAAGCTGGTGTGTTTGCCAGGCAAGCATTTACAGTCGAAACACACTTCGCATGCCTGTATATCATGCCGGTATACCACGATCGTTACTGTCATATTGAATTTTTCAAATATTATTCTCTTGGTTCAAGTGTACAGCGGGTAAAGCACCCTTTTGATGTGGTGAACCAAAAGATGCTCAATGTTTTGAGTCATAATATTGTGGTCCAATCACAACAAACACAGATGACATACATGAGCTGGCTTGTTCAAGGCTTTTGTTCCAGGCTGGGAGAGTTGTCAAAGACTAAGCTGTTGTCCAAGTGTCTCGCTTTTGTTCCAGACTGTGTCTAGGGGGACTATACATTTACTGTCTAAGCCTCCAGCTTTTGTTCCAGGCTGTGCGTCTAGGGGGACTATACATTTACTGTCTAAGCCTCCAGCTTTTGTTCCAGGCTGTGTGTCAAGGGGGACTATAGATTTACTGTCTAAGCCTCCAGCTATTGTTCCAGGCTGTGCATCTAGGGGGGTAATTCATTTACCATGTACCTTTGTATTATGATGATAAGAATATAACAGGCTTGTCCCTCTGGCTCTTGGGGTTAAATTATTCATCAATCATGTTCAGGATGATTGAATACCCTAACTGTCTCCAAGGAAGGTCGTGCTATTCATTTGTTGTTCAGGGGCTACTCTATTTACTAGGTGTATAGCTCCCCCCACAGGTGTTTATCCAGCCCACCCCCTGCCCTATCCCAGTATACAAATTGATCCAGGAAGTTGGCTCACACACACACACACATGATAGTCATGAGAGCTAGCCATATTTTCACTCGCTCTTGCTCCTCCAACCAGACAAAGAAAACTACAGCTGGCTTGCAACTACTTATCCAACCAACATTAATTAAATAACCACTTCCTGGCAATTACCACATTGGTACTCAGTACATGTCAGACAAGAGTAAACTTGCTTAACGATTTTGCTCCAAAATGATAATGTTAAGGCCACTCTGAATGATTTCAACTAATCCAACCAACCGAAACTTTAAGTGTGCTCTAAATTAGGTTTAGTGTTGCTATCTACACTGACTCAATTAGCATTTTAGCATAAATCGTTTTTAAGAAAGTATTTCTTTAGGACCAGGCAGTGTATACTTGAATCTCTTATGAGCAAGGTAATTTAGGCATGATGGTGCCCTTACAAATCTCTTGTTCGGATGTAAATTGTTCATGTCGAGATGTAAATTGTTATTGTAAGGCACTTAACAAAAGGACGTCCAGTTTATATAAAGCCTTAATTACAGACCACAGAAAATCTGGATTCTTTATCTTCACATACTATCGCACAAAGTACATAGGCCTACACTTTTCACGAAAACCATAGATACGGTAGAGCGGTACAACTTACACCACGCACGACGTCAGGCAGGACGCGAAACATGGCTGATTTATCACAGCGTAGATCCTTCTCCCTGTTGTAACTAAGTCGCTGATGCAACGGCCCACAGAAAGATGAATATCTGCTTTTCGCCCGAGCAGCTGTTGATGAAAAGGCACTTTTCAGCACGAGCACGTGACAGCTACGCCCACAAAATTGATAGCGCAGTCCCGTTCCGAACAGGACCTCGGAACGGGACTAACAAATTAATGAGCTTCTTCGCACTCGCAGCTCAGTGCTTCGAGTTTCTTACAGATGCACGAAACTGCAAACAATGGAGGTGAATGATCGCAAATTGTTGTGCGTAGACGCTTTCCCACAAGCGGTATAAGCTTAAATTCCTCGCTCGCGTGCATTCGTTACCGTGTCGCATCCTAACCTTTGTCCGCAGCAGCTTCAAGTAGAATATGGTGGTCAAATCTCCTCAATTTCTTCAGCTGAGAATATAAATCACAACAGCACTAGTTAGCTACGGGGTCAGCATATCACAGGCTACGTTTGATCTGAGCGCGTGCGTAATCACATGATCACTGATAAGGGCGCGCGCTGCTGCGATGAGCGCCGCGCCTAGCTGAGACAAGCCCCACCCCTTCACCTGCACCCACGGGATTTGGATAACTGAGTTATGGAGCTTACAATCGTCTCAGGGTTTTTTCTGGGAGCTGTGCTGTTGCTGGCGGTTTTGTGGCGCCTTCTTCGAGCGAAGCCTAGCGGGCGACTCCCCCCAGTGAAGGACGGATGGATTCCGTGGCTAGGGTGTGCCATTGAGTTCGGTAAAGAGCCGCTGTTCTTTGTGCAGAAGGCGCAGAAGGAGGTAAGAGGGAGGCGTAACGAACCTTCATGTATTGATAAGACGTTATGCCGGAAAATGGTCTGGATTGCAAATCATGAGCGGAGAAACTGGAAAAGCAAACTAGATAACACAGCATAGTAGCTGCAATGGTTGCATGCAATAATTCCTTCTGCGACTTTGTTAACCAAGTTTATTATTATTATTTTTTTCAGCTAGAAAAATTTCCGTTTTTTTGTCACCATTTTTTGTACTGGCTGATGTTGCAACCGGTCTGCAACTCACTGAGAAAGCACAGAAATGGCTAGCTTTGCATGTGAAGAGCTTCATGCATGCTGTCTATGGCGAGTTCACTGCAAGATGTAACCACAGTGCCTGTAGCTTCACACCAGTGCAGCAAACTATTTTCTCTTGAGTACAAAGCTTCACTGCTTATAGTCTAGCTGGGAACACCCAGTTCACGAGGACGCACTTCTTAGCTAGGGCTGAGTACACCCAGAAGGGAAATAAATCTCTGCTTATAGTCTAGCTGCATGGGAACACCCAGTTCACAAGGACGCACTTCTTAGCTAGGGCTGAGTACACCCAGAAGGGAAATAAATCTCTGCTGCAAGTGGGGCTGGAACTAGTCTCGCAAGCCAGACCCAACCAACCCCAGTGCAGATCGCTTTCAGTATCCCCATGCGTGATACTGAAAGCGATCCACGCTGGGGTTGGTTGGGTCTGGCTTGCATGCGAGACTAGGGCTGGAACATTGTTCTCAGTCCAGCTCTTTCATGACCAGGCCACCAGTAACCCTGGATCTTCTCTTTACTACACTGCATGCCTGTTCTACAAAATCCAATTTTTTAAGCTGCTGGTGGGGTCCAACTGACAGATCTCACAGGTCAAGTTACAATGTACTCTACAGGAGTGATTCTAAATGCATACTTGTGGCAGGTAGCAACTGGCAATGCTACTTGACCTTCACACACTTTGATATTCCGTTCTATTTATCGGCATTTGCCTCATTGTAATGATTATGTAATTACTCTATATATAGGTAGCTACGCCACTCTGTATTGTATTGCCTGTTGAAAATTGCCAAAGTCAAAGTTTTTGCCTTCTACTGCCTTCGTCCAAGATCTAGCAATAGCAAGTTATTGAGTCATAATACACATTCCTCTCTAATTGTTGAACTCACATTAATGCAAGGTTTAATGATTTTCTTCTTTTTTCTTTCCTCCTTCCCTCTCTCCCTGCCTTCCTCCTTTCCTTCTTTTCCACCATCACTCTTACCGTCCCTCCCACTCCTTCCCCCCCCAACTCTCCACCTCTTCCCTCCAACCCTTGCCTGTTTAGCTAGGGGACATTTTCACCATCCACGCAACTGGAAAGAGAATAACATTTCTTCTCAACCCAAGAGACTTTCCCTCCTTCTATCAGAGCCCAGAATTTAACTTCCAAGCTGCAGTACAACCATTCACATGGAGAGCAGGTCAGTAATAACATCACAATGGCATTATCAATGGCAAATCTTCACCCTCAGGAATTATGAATACTTCCAAAGCCATAAAAACCTCCTTTTAGGCTTCTAACTCTTGCACTTGTTCCCAGGCCTCACCTGAAAGAGCTAGCAACCCCATTTTTGCTCTACATTGGGTGGTCTCTTCTCTATCTCTCTCCCTACATGTACGTACACCTGAAGTTTTGTGATCCTTACGCTTTCATGTAAATTTGAAAAAATAAAAACAGGGAGGCCTGAGAACGACACTATGGCAACCTCTGTGGAAGTATAGTCTCGTGCCCAGCCCAGCCCATGCCCAGCCCAGTCCGTGCCCAGCCCAGTCCGTGCCCAGCCCCTGTGCGCCTCCTGGGGTCTGGGGACGAGACTAAGGAAGTATGTCTGCAACAGATTGAATTACTGATGTCCCAAGCTCTCCAGCACTGACATTAGAACTGAAATTTTCCCTTGCCTGGTTTTAAGGCTTTATGTTTTGGCTGGTGGCGAAGCTAAACTTTCACATGCAAATGACCAGAAGTATGAGTAAGATTCTCAGATAAGATATAGTGGGTATAGCTAGCGTAGTGAGTAGCTAGCTGGGGGTGGTCTGCATATCCTGTTACTTGTACAATCTGAGCAACATTCCCACTGGCAGGCCTTCTTTACCAATAGTACTACTCCCCATTCTCACATCAGTAGTACCAAAAGATCACACCTGTTCAGACACACTATCAAGTATCCTGTTGTATACACTGAATCTACTGAATGACATTTCCACTGGCAGTTGGGTAGGCCATACCCCCACTGTTACCTAGGTAACATACCATACATGTTTTAATTCACATGCCCCATGCCTATACATGCATTTTCGTCATTTCACTCACACACACACACACACACGCACACACACACACACACACAGCTTGCATACCAAAAGAAAGTTTCCAGAAAAACCACTCATTGGCACATGACTGCATCCGAAACCTACTCACTCCCTCACATGTCACAAAAATGGTCGCCACCCTATCACAGGAATTCCACAAGCAGCTATGTAACTACGGCAACATGGGAGAAATGGACTTTTTCGATTTTGTCCGCGTTGCAATGTTTGCCAGTTCTGTGAAACACCTCTATGGAGAAGTTTCACCAAAATCTAAGGTTGTCAGCGATGTAATCATCAGTTTTAAGTGGCTCCTAGTTCCCAGTTCTCCTCTGGTTCTTGTTCCTCAATTTGCGTCCTCCATCTCTCCCTCTTCCCTCCTCCATCTCTCTACCTTCCCCCTCTCCTTCTAACTTCCCCTACTTCTCCTCCCCTCCCCAGAGTATGTACATGCACACTACTCCCTCCAACTCTACCCTTTGTCCTTCCTTCCTCCTCCCTCCTACCAAGAGTGCCTAAGAACAGGCAGCTTGAGTAAGAGCATGTAACTCCCGTAGTCCGGTCAAAATTATTGAACCGTACTAAAAATAGAACACCCGGTCACGTGCTTAGCAACAATGGCTTATGTCTACGCAGCATATGTGCAGTACGTGTTACTATTTTTAGTACTGGCGGTAAATTCCGACCGGTTTCAAATTTTACGGAGTTACATGCTCTTACTCAAGCCGCCCATTCTTTCGCGTCCTCCATGAAGTATATTGAACCCAAACTGAAGAACGAAAATGGGGGAGAACTGAGAATATTCCCAATCATCCCCATTTTTTCGTTTAGTATTTTTTTTGTGTTATGAATTAATTTTTGTTTACCCCAATAAAATTATGTCTCTTCTCAGGAGGGCATGAAGGACATGCACCGCCATTTTATGACTTACGACGACAGCTTTGAACGAGGCTGCAACATGCCTGAAATACTTCTGGGGTAAGAACTAGGCAAATTGGTGAATTTGCGGAAAATCACCAAATTTAAAACCAGCCAAGATTTAAATATGCAGTATTTTGATGACGTAATGATAGCTCGTGTGCATAGCGCATGGCACCAGAATCAACAACGTGTGAAAGTCGTTTTGCCAGGGAGATGATGTCGCTACTCAAGTGGATCCAGGCCTTACTTCCTTCTTCATCTACGTGTGCCTATTCATCCCTCGTGATCGGTAGGTCGCCAAATTTAAAATTCGCCAATTCTTTCTGGAGACCGATTCACCAAATTTAATGCTCGCCAAATTTTTCCCACTATACGGTATATATGATGGCTAGTTCCCCTTAACCCTTTAACACCTACACTTTTATCACTTGAGAGTTTAAAGGGTTAATGTAAATGTGGAGAAATTCAGAAGTGAGTGCATAAACACAGTCTTGTCTATCTAGTCTCGTACCCAGACAAGAGGGTGAGAGATGGTCTGGCTTGATGACTAAACACAGTCGTGATTGCCCTGTCCCCACACACTCCTCCCACCCCCCTCCTCCCTCTCCTACACACACACAAACACGTAGGGAGTGGCGGAAATCCAAGTACTGGCTAATTTCATGCTTCAAGGTGCTGTTTGATGCAAGACGTGACAATGAGGGTCAAGACTCCTGTCCTGCTAAGGTACAAAATATTGGGGACCTCATTCCCAGGTTTTTGTTGTTTTTTTATTCTTTGCTGCTTGATGATTAGCTCTTGTTTAACTTGATTGATTGATTGATTGATTGATTGATTGATTGATTGATTGATTAATCAATTGATTGATTAATTGATTGATTCATTCATTCATTCAAATTCTCTAGTCTGTAGTTGAAAATGTACTGAGCATGACCAAAGGATGTTCAGAGCCAAACTATTCCCTTCTCCTCCTGTGGGGAACACAGGCCAATGCTATCCCTGTGAGTCTCTTTGTCTAGCAATTTTCTTGTCTGTTTAACTTTTAGTCTTTTACTTCTTTTCTTCTCCCTCCTTCCCTCTCCCTCCCTTTCCCTTCTTCGTCCCTCTCCCTCCCTCTTCCTCTCCCTTTTTTGTCTCTCTCCCTCCCTCTTCCTCTCCCTTCTTCCTCCCTCTTCCTCTCCCTTCTTCATCCCTCTCCCTCTTCCTCCTCCTTCTCCTTTTCCTCCCTCCCTCCCTCCCTCTTCCTCCCTGCCCTCTCTCCTCCTACACAGGCCACCTACTGGACACTTTGCCACATCCTCTCTAAACCAGACATCTATCAGGAGGTAATGAAGGAAGTGAACCTCCTACAACTTAACAATGAAGGTAACACTGAGTTATTCAAAGTAAATATACTGGAATATCCAGAGTAAATATACTGGAATATCCAGAGTAAATATACTAAAGCTATACTGAGCTATCCAACCGAACCAGAGTTTTCCTCACCCACGTCAACAACTAAACTGATACCAACAGATGGTGAATTTTGTCCAGTGACTGAAGAAAGTCTGAAACCCATGAAATGTCTCAAACGGTAGGCCAATCATCTTAGCATAATATACCCCTACACTACAGAGCCATTAAATTTATATACCCGTGCATCCCCCTCCCCCCTCACACACACACACACCCGTGCATCCCCCTCCCCCCTCACACACACACCCGTGCATCTCCCTCCCCCCTCACACACACACCCGTGCATCTCCCTCCCCACCCATGCATCTCCCTCCCCCCTCACACACACACCCGTGCATCTCCCTCCCCACCCATGCATCTCCCTCCCCCCTCACACACACACCCGTGCATCTCCCTCCCCCCTCACACACACACACGTGCATCTCCCTTCCCCCTCACACACACACACAGATGTGTCATGGAAGGTGTCAGGCTGAATCCCGTCGGTGGAGTGGTACGGAAAGTCATGGAAGATAAAGTCATCAATGTATGTACACACTTCGTTTGTACATTACCATGGTTACACTATATGTATGTTAACCCTCTACCCTCTACATTACCAGGGTTACACTATATGTATGTTAACCCTCTACCCTCTATATTACCAGGGTTACACTACATGTATGTTAACCCTCTACCCTCTACATTACCAGGGTTACACTACATGTATGTTAACCCTCTACCCTCTATATTACCAGGGTTACACTACATGTATGTTAACCCTCTACCCTCTACATTACCAGGGTTACACTACATGTATGTTAACCCTCTACCCTCTACATTACCAGGGTTACACTACATGTACGTTAACCCTCTACCCTCTACATTACCAGGGTTACACTACATGTACGTTAACCCTCTACCCTCTACATTACCAGGGTTACACTATTCCGGCCGGTGACATACTGATGCTCTGCCCCTATTTGAGCCACAGAAATCCTGAATCATTCCCAGAGCCAGAGAAATTCAATCCAGTAGGTCATCTAGCCTCGTTCCTAGTCCTCAAGGAAGGAGGCACATAGACCAATCTTTTCCAACACAGTACAAAACCAAGGAGTATATAGTCTTGTACAAGTGTTCGCAACTGGGCTAAACACATCAGGGTTTCATACAGGATTTTTTCTTGGGGAAAGGTGAGGTGAGGGGGGGGAATGTAACTGGAAAGTTCTCAATATATACCATACAGGGTTTCATACAGGACATTTGCTGGGGGGCGGGAGAATGTAGATGCGTGCAAAGGGTGCATGCATGTGTCAGTGCACCCGCTAAGGTTTCGTAGATTTTTATGAAATTCTGGAGATATTTAAGGACCAGAAACATCAGATTCAGTTATAATACATTAAGCCTATAATTATGCTGTACTTTGTTATTGTGTTATATACCCTTCTGTAGCTGTTGAGGCAATTATGACATCATAATTTTCTGGGGAAGGGGGGTGTGGCGAGCGTGAGGCACATGAGGCTCAGATATTAACATGCTCCAGACCAGTGCCCCCCCCCCCCTCTCTCTATATGAACCCTGTGTGTCCTTATCATTTGACCTGTAGGACCGGTGGCTGGAGTGTGACGTGGAAAAGAACCAAGTTCTGAGCGGTTTTGCTGCATTCGGAGGCGGGAGGTACCAGTGTCCTGGCAGGTATAATTTCTCATGCTGTGGGTGTGGCTTCCTGTATATCAGGACTGTCTCTCCCTCTCTGTTTCCAGGTGGTATGCGCTAATGGAAATACAGCTGTTTACGGCCATTGTGTTGCGTATGTTTGACCTAGAGCTCATGGACCCTGTCCCGACTGTGGTGAGTCCAGTTGCTATGGTTTCCTCCTCTAGGCCTCGTGTTATTAGGCAGAAATTTGGACTAAGTACCTTTTACCAAGGCCTTTTCCAGACCCTGCCTTGACTACAGTGAGCCTAGTTGCCACAGGAGTCCCCCTCCCTGCCTTCTCTCTTGAAAGATACTCACACACCTCACTAATCATATTTGTCCCCTTTGAAATTACTTTATTGGGGTACAGTGGAACCCCACTTAAAGGACACCCCTGAAATAAGGACACCTGGTTAATCAGGACACTTGACTGAGTCCCAACTTTATATAAATACATATTATTCTCCCTCTGAAATAAGGACACCTCACTAATCAGGACAAATATTTTGGTCCCAAGGGTGTCCGTATTAGAGAGGTTCTACTGTATATATATGTGGCAGTCCCGAATAGAAACCGAATATTATTCCGTCGCGTATTTTGAGCGCATCACCAAGTTTGATGTGCTATAGCGCTGAGCTTCCACTAAGGGCGGGGCTCATACGCGACGTGTAAACGCATGAATATCTGATGCGTCTATGAAGCGCGTATGAGCCCCGCCCTTAGTGGAAGCTCAGCGCTATAGCACATCAAACTTGGTGATGCGCTCAAAATACGTGACGGAATAATATTCGATTTCCATTCGGGACTGCCACATATACCTCACTAATCACAACCTTACTGTCCCCATTCAGTGTGTCTGAATCACGGTATTAGATGTTGGCTGCTGTACATCTGATATTCTTTTACTTCTATAGAAACCGGATCATCTTGTGGGAGTTCACCATCCGAAGGAATTGTGCCGAGTTCACTACAAACTGCGTCTGTGACCCAACACACTCAATATTTGTGTGGATACATGCTCACAATCTGTTAGCAAGTTAACTGTTGTATTCTAGCAACTATTGCTGTATCTTAGCAACCACTGTTGTACCTTAGGAATGACTGTTGTATCTTAGCAACAATGGTTATATCTTAGCAACCACTGTTGTATCTTAGCAACCACTGTTGTACCTTAGCAATGACGGTTGTATCTTAGCAATGACTGTTGTATCTTAGCAACCACTGTTGTATCTTAGCAACGACTGCTAAAGCTGCTATTGTCTTGGAGACATTTTGTCTTCAAATAGAGAATGATTTTTTTTTTTTTAAAGTTGTGCTACAAAGTGCAAGTGGGAGATTCTAATTGTCAAATTTGGTTAATCTCGCCCATGATGTTCACAGTCCTGTTGCTATAGCGTTTTGAAATTTCTGCAGCAATCTATGTGTGTGTGTGAGTGTGTGTGTGTGTGAGTACATGTGCAGGAGGGAGTGTGTGGGTGTGTGTGTGTGCAGAATTCATTTTAGCTAATGCACCCTCTTCTGTTGAAGTTAGACGAAGTGCAGCATAGTTTATGGCTAAAGTGACCCTTATTCACAGCTATCACTTAGCAACAGTACATCTTTCAGTATCTAATTTAGTTTTTTGTGATGTTAATTGTTCTAAATGGAGACCACCAGTTCAGTATTTTGCTGCTGTAACCATGGCAACACTGACCTTGGTCTGCAGTGTTTTAGTCTCTGTTATAAAGAGGGTGAGTTTTGGCTCCAAGCTGGCTGCCAAGGTGGCTGCCTCTGTTCTGCGACTGGTGTAGTCCCAGGCCTGAGACGTGGCTCTTTGAGACAGCTTGAGTTGCTGGAGGAGGGAGGAGGCAAGTCTGTCTAGGTACCTGTGAGAGTGTGTGTGTGTGTGTGGTGTGTGTGTGTATGTGTGTGTGTGTATGTGTGTGTGTGTGTGTGTGAGGGAGTGGCATGTCAGGATACGAGGGGGTTTGAAAATGTGTGGGGGAAAAAGGGATCATAGATAAGACAGTATTAATCAGCTCCAAGATCTGAGTTCAATATATCCATTGCCATTGTTATTACTGGACACTACATATATCACAGTATCCAACACATTCCCAGTAGATAACAGTTGAAAGTATGCTCCTCCCTCCGTCACCTTGGTGACCCCTTGATGAGGAAGAGGTGTTGTATCCTGGAGTTGGTGAGCAGGTCCAAGGCGCTGGTCACATGACCGAGCATCTCCCCGACACTCTCACTGCTCTGGACCTCCAAACCATCAGAACTGCTACCAAACTGGAGGGGACAGAGATGCGGACTTTGATCATAGACGATACACAATGGATAGCGGAAAATCACAAAAAAATTGCACCCATCAAAAATTTCCAGCTACATACAAGGATAATTTTTGAGAGTCCAGTGTAAACAGTTGTGTTTACTAATACTTCAGAGTTACCTAGCTACTACATGTAGTCACATTTCCAACTGGTGAAAAGTGGAAAGAGAGTCTGACATTTCTTGGTCAGGTGCCTGGCAATGCAATAATGTTCACATGCTCAGCTAGCTTAGTGTAGCCACTGTGTCAGGCTGTAACAGCAGCATCGGCTAGCTTAGTGTAGCCACTGTGTCAGGCTGTAACAGCAGCATGAAATAGTAAGTGCTCGAGCTTACACCCTCATCAATGAAACTGACAGATTTACTGCACTCCATGCGATCAATAATCAAACTTGCCAACACGCCCCCATGTTGACAGCCATGTCCCTTTAACACTGCCTAACTGTGCCTGGTTTTCTGGCCATGCCACTTGTGTAGAGAACGTCAACTATTTTGAGGACCTGGGAACGAGGCTATTCTTATCCAAGCCTAATTGGAAGGGCCTGGAGATGACGTCACACGCACCTGTCCAGCTAGCAGAATGTTAGTGGTTTCCATGGTGAGCTCTTGCTGTCTCTGGGCAAGAAACTCTCTCAGTTCCATGAGGTCATCCAGAAAAAAGTTGCGGGTCTGTGTGGCTCCGAGTACTGTCTCATAATCCACACCTGTTGCTGTTGGCAATTGGAAAAAGACATAGCTATTGTCATGTGACTGGCAATAGAATGCATGTGGTCACATGATCACAATGTGACTGGTATTGGACCTCATGTGATCACAATGTGACTGGTATTGGATCTCATGTGATCACAATGTGACTGGTATTGGACCTCATGTGATCACAATGTGACTGGTATTGGACTTCATGTGATCACAATGTGACTGGTATTGGACCTCATGTGATCAGTCATGTGACTGGTATTGGACCTCATGTGATCAGTCATGTGACTGGTATTGGATCTCATGTGATCAGTCATGTGACTGCTAGTGACCACATGATCAGTCATGTGACTGCTAGTGACCACATGATCAGTCATGTGACTGCTAGTGATCACATGATCAGTCATGTGACTGCTAGTGATCACATGATCAGTCATGTGACTGCTAGTGATCACATGATCAGTCATGTGACTGCTAGTGATCACATGATCAGTCATGTGAAGGGTAACTTAAGGTTCTAAATCCTCACCCTCACTGGTCTCAGGTACGACAGTTACACTGCTCTCCCTCTCTTCACACTCGCCACTATCCTCAATAGTGATAACGGACAGGTCAACCGTATCAATATTGAAATCAATCTCCGATTCCCCCAAATCAGTTCCATCTGACTGCTCTGGGGTGGTGCTATCAGCTGCCATTTCACCCCAGTCTATTTCAAAACCTGTGTTCCCATTCCTGGATTCTGTGGATTTGACTTGAGTCGGAGAACTGACCACATCCTGCAACTGAACAGTATAACACAGTCAAATGAGCTCTCTCCCACGTATCCCCCACCATCCTATCTCCCTCTTCACCCACCCTCCTACAAATCTCCCTCTCAGCTCCCTCCCATCCTCCCATCCTCCCTTTCGGCTCCCTCCCTTCTTCCCATCCTCTCTCTCGGCTCCCTCCCTTCCTCCCATCCTCCCTCTCGGCTCCCTCCCTTCCTCCCATCCTCTCTCTCGGCTCCCTCCCTTCTTCCCATCCTCCCTCTCAGCTCCTCCTTTACCTTGGGCGGTACTCCATACTTCCACTGGTGAACTGTCACATTGCCTTCCTTGAGTACGCAGCTCAGCATTGATAGAAACTTGCTGTCTGCAGCAGCCAGATTTCTGCAGACACAGTAGAGAGGCAGCTTGCCAAGTTTACCTAATTTGCTTGCAGACACAGTAGAGAGGCAAGTTTACCTAATTTGCTTGTTGCATGTCTGCTGGGTGTAGTCAGACAGTGAGTACTAATTATGCTGTACCCTTATCTACAGTCCAACTGGGATTTGAACCCAAATTGTATTCAGTGCTCTCAGGTAGACCAGCTGTAAGTATATGCGGTATTGACTGAAAATCCAATAGGTAAACATTTATACAGCTGATGATGTTTTGTTGAGAGGGTGAGAAACAAATCCATGGAAAAAAATCAGGTATCCAGCTGGGATTCGAACCCAAGACCTTCTGATTACTAGTCAGACACTCTTACCACTAAGTCACTTGGACTTCCGGCAGAGGAGCGGAAGACAAGCTACATAAGCAGCATTGCCTAGAGGCCTCAGCTGAATTCCAACTGATTCTCACTCTCTCAGAGCTGGACTGAACTGGAACCCCGGCTGAACTCTGCAACCTTTAGAGGCCCAGTCGTGACATGTAGTTCTCCTAGCAGTCCTAGTAGCCGTAACCAAGGCTGGTGGTGAAATTCAGAGGCTTGATACTTACTTATTTCTCACTCTCTGGAACCCTGGTTGAACTTTGGATTTCTTCCTGTGGATTTATTTCTCACTCTCTCAACAAAACATCATAAGCACCAGTAAATAACATCGAACCTCTGATTTATACAGCTGTTTTGATTTAAATACTCATGATATTTTCAACACATACTAGAAGCATTACATACAAGTGTCTCCTTTCTATATTGGCCAAGATTGCTATACTGTTTTCTTCTACATCAACAGGGTGGTGATTTTCTATTTTTCTTTGTGTGCTTGAAGGTGACGATGTCATATGAAAAAGCTCTATAGTCATGGTTACCATAGCAACACACCTCTGTGTTGTGTACTGCACAAACGATTGGTAGTAGGCAATTGCTGGTAGGATGCTGGGCAGTGCAGCTAGGACTTGCTCAAACACAGCTGGTAACTCGGACACTAGCTGCGCCAATTCTTCACTCACATTCACTCCCTACAGGAAGGAGAATTCAAACGGTGAGGCTCCCTTGTTCCCTTATTGTTTCACACTCAGAATTTGGTTCAGAAAGAATTTGTGTTCATGCACAAACAATCAACAAACCACATCTCTCTAAAAAAAAATAGGCCTAGATGTTATGCAAAGTCACCCACTGCACAGGACGTGTTTTGGCCAATACCAGGCCTCATCAGCTGCGCTGGGGTGACAGGGAGATGGGGACTGCTATTTCATTCACAAAATGCAGTCAGGTGGCTCTCCTTATCCATGCAGGTGTTTCCATCTTACTCCTAAAGTCACTTGGCTTCCATGCCCTGTTTTCTATATAAAACTAGCCTCGTACCCAGGCTCCTCCCCAGAAATTAATACAAGGAAGCTAGGGAGAGGAGCCTGATTTGTGAATGACTTGGTCAAGAGCACATAAGAACGGGCGGCTAGAGTAAGAGCGTGTAACTCCAATAGAAGCCCGTAGTCCGGTCAAAATTATTGAACTGTTACTAAAAATATAACACTCGGCACATGCTTAGCAACAACGGCTTATGTCTACACGCAGCTGCACAGCACGTGTTACTATTTTTAGTATGGTTCAATAATTCCGACCGGTTTCAAATTTACATAGTTACACACCTCTTACTCTAGCTGCCCGTTCTTATGCACTCTTGCTTGGTTATATGTTCTCAAATCAGGCTCCTTGTATTAATTTTGATGTTTATTAATTAAGCTTAAACACCACTTCAAGATCCACCCAGTGACCTGATACTTCAATCAGCGGCTACAATTCAAAGTTTATCACATGCAAGAATGACCCCAACAAGATTTGAAACCACTCCCTATGATTTTATATATGCAGTATAGCTATTAGTAATTACAGCACATGGCAGTTACAAACACGTTACTCATGCAGTCGCCCTAATCATGCAGTCATCAAGTCAGGGACGCAGTCATCAAGTCAGGGACCCAGTCCTCGCTGTAGTCGCAGTGGTCGCAGTCGTCGCTGTAGTCGCAGTGGTTGCAGTCGTCGCTGTAGTCGCAGTGGTTGCAGTCGTCGCTGTAGTCGCAGTGGTTGCAGTCGTCGCTGTAGTCGCAGTGGTTGCAGTCGTTGCAGTCGTCGCTGTAGTCGCAGTAGTTGCAGTCGTTGCAGTCGTCGCTGTAGTCGCAGTGGTTGCAGTGGTTGCAGTGGTCGCTGCCGTCACTGCAGTCAAAGTTGTGCCAGTAGACGCAGTTGTCGTAGTGGGTAGTGTTCTGGGTGGAGTTTGGGTGGTGACTGCCTGAGGCTGGGGGCAAGGAGGGAGGGTAACCGAAGCTGGAGTACGAGTGCGTTTCCTTGTCGCTGTTTTTTGGTCGTTTCGCGGACGAGTGCGCAATCTGGTACGCTTGGGCGGTCGCTGTGTGATGTCGGGGTCTTCAGTCTCCGGTACAATACCGCTAGCTCTACCTGGCTCCGTACGAGTGCGTTTTCTTGTGGCTGGTTTTTTAGCGTTTCGCGGACGAGTGCGCAATCTGGTACGCTTGGGCGGTCGCTGTATGATGTCGGGGTCTTCAGTCTCCGGTGCAATACCGCTAGCGCTACCTGGTTCCGTACGAGTGCGAAATCTGGTACGCCCAGATGTGACGTCTGGGTCTTCACCACTACCCGTACCACTACCCAGCTCGATGCACATTGGCGGGGTAACGACTGGAGCTGCAGTAGAACGTGCACGGCTCCTTGATTTTGTACCCGTCTTCCCGCTTTGTGGGGTTTTAGCACACGTGGGTACAATCGTATTTGCGGCGGAGAGTTTCGGGATACACTTTTCACCATCTTCACATTTTAACTGACGACATAATCTCTTCCTGAGCGATTTTACTCCTCGAGAAGTATCAGTATATTTTACACACACTGGCGTTGCATCCTGCATAGCGCATTGCTGTCGCCTGGGACACTGCAAATCGCTACACGAACGTAGCCGCACGCATCGAGCGCGCGCCCTCCCTAGAACCACGCAAACCTCGCCTGTAGTGCAAGATACGTTGTTGCACGAGGGAAAGACGCCTTCCCTTCCTTTTGCTGCATAGCAACCACCAGCACATAAACTGAGAGCGACAATTAAAATCCAGTTCATCTTTCATATTTCTCAGATATACACTAGTGCGGTAAAGGGTTGCGTAGTAAGCTACCTCAGTCGTGAGCTGGCTATAGTCCAAGCTCACCTTCCTTTCGTGTTGTTGTGCGTGCCCAACCCAACAACTGTTCCTTATATAAACTTGTTTTAACCGAATGCCAAGACTACAAGGTTAAAAAATTATCACAGTCAAAACAAACAACAAACTTGAATTGCCGTCGCATTTGTGACCCTTGGCATCATGCAGCATCGGTCCAAACTTTCTTTGAGTTACCTGATGCATTGATCTACTACACAGCACCAGATCAAAATTCAGCAGTCATTTGCACAGCAGATCAACCCTATCAACAAATGTACATGCATGCATTGGGTATAGATTGTCGGCCTCTTTTAATAGTCACACTGGTTGCTTTATTAACGCATATCAATTAGCTTTGAAGTCTTTGTCCTCCTCATTGCTTCCTTATTTCTGGAGATGCAGTTATGCATGCTGGGTTTGCCTGAATGCATGTGAAGCTGACAACCACCTGTGACTTGATACTATGCAGATAATATATAGTCCGACTAACACTTGGCTTGCAGAAGTATCATCATGCAAGGGGTCCATGACATCACACTATATAGCATGGTAAAGATATATAGCTATAGAGCTCAGTAAAACTGAGATACTGCATGTAAGGACAACTTTCCCCCTCTTGTAATTACCATTATCATGCAAAAAAAAAACACTCTTTTTTATATAATGAGCATTATAAACACAATTCTTATTTACTGTTGAATATTAAGTCACACATTTCAAAAAGGAGCACTTTGAGTTTGTCCTCAGCCCCTCCTGGGTGGCATGGTGGGTTGTACACTTGGCCTGGTGGGTCGTGCAGTTGGCCTGGTGGGTTGTACAGTTGGTCTGGGTGGTCGTACAGTTGGCCTGGGTGGTTGTACACTTGGCTTGGTTGGTCGTACACTTGGCTTGGGTGCTTGTACAGTCGGTTTGGGTGGTCTGGTTGGCTTGGTGGGTCGTACATCTGGCTTGGTGGGTTGTACACTTGGACCAGTGGGCCGTGGCGTGGATGGTCTACCAAGTCCAGATCCTGATCCTGTTCTGAAGCGTCGACGACTAACACACTGAGCTATAGTCATGTTACGACCCTTTCTCTCCCTGCACCTAAATCCACAACGGCACTCCAGTTGTTTACAGCTTGTGGCCACACTGTTAGGTCCCGGGAGGAGAGGAGGGAATGGGCCAGGGCGTTGGGGAAATCCAGAGAAGTTACTCTATGCAAGAGGAAGATAAATTGTAATCACACCACCTACAAGAGACAATTTTCTAGCTAATTTTGGTCAACACACTGAGTAGATCCCTATATTATATATAATAAACCACACTCACAGGAGCACAGACAGCCAAGGAGAAATTAAAATTGGGAATGGAATGTTCAAAGCAGCGGAACCCCTCACAGCACTCTATCTGGATACACTTCTTTGGGAAACGGTTAAGGCGCTGGTAATCAAAGTCCTCAGGGCATCTTGGCGGGGGGTTGGTTGGCCGTCCAGTAGGCCGAGGTTGTCCAGTAGGCCGAGGTCGCCCAGTAGGCCGAGGTCGTCCAGTAGGCCGAGGTTGTCCAGTAGGCTGAGGTCGCCCAGTAGGCCGAGGTTGTCCAGTAGGCCGAGGTTGTCCAGTAGGCCGAGGTTGTCCAGTAGGCCGAGGTCGCCCAGTAGGCCGAGGTCGTCCAGTAGGCCGAGGTCGTCCAGTAGGCCGAGGTTGTCCAGTAGGCTGAGGTCGCCCAGTAGGCCGAGGTCGCCCAGTAGGCCG
Organism: Agelas oroides; assembly: GCA_949130485.1. Classification (NCBI taxonomy): domain Eukaryota; kingdom Metazoa; phylum Porifera; class Demospongiae; order Agelasida; family Agelasidae; genus Agelas; species Agelas oroides. Next base: position 357,973 of record OX422204.1, on the reverse strand, counting down.
AGGTTGTCCAGTAGGCCGAGGTCGCCCAGTAGGCCGAGGTCGTCCAGTAGGCCGAGGTCGTCCAGTAGGCCGAGGTCGTCCAGTAGGCCGAGGTCGTCCATCAGGGTTTGTACCATTGCGTTGGCGAGTTGGCCTTGTACAATTGGTTCTGCGCATGGGTCGCCCAGTAGGCATTGTACCATTGGCTGGCCTGGGTCGTCTAGTAGGCATTGTACCATTGGCTGGCCTGGGTCGTCTAGTAGGCATTGTACCATTGGCTGGCCTGGGTCGTCTAGTAGGCATTGTACCATTGGTTGGTCGCCCAGTGGGCCGGGGCCTTGGTCGCCCAGTAGGCCGGGGCCTTGGTCGTCCAGTAGGCTGGGGTCTTGGTCGTCCAGGTAGCCGTGGCCTTCTTCTTCCAACTGATACACAGAGGAAAAAAGGTAAGAATTCACCTACATCTCAATTTTCTACTACAATACATTAGATAAGCACAAAACAGTTGAACTCTAAGTTAATTGTCAGCAAAATACATGAAAAAGTGTACATGTAAACACTGCTCAAGGTCATTCAACTCACATCCAGATCCAGATCCAGATCCAGAAAATCGATCACGGATTGGCACACAGTGAGCCCTTCGTCTGGGGCGCTCCATCATGCACTGCATTTCACCACGGTCTGACTCATCTTCCCTGCCTGACTCCTCCCTGTGCCTTTCCTCTTCCTCATCTTCATTGTGCTGTCTGTCGCTGCGACGCCTGCTATCCCGTTCATGATCTTGCTCCCGTTCCTTTTCTTCTTCATCCTCCTCTTCCTCCTCACATTCATCATCATCCTCGTCATATTCACTCTTTTCATCCTCATCCTCCTCACCTTCATATCTACTCTTTTTATCCTTATCTTCATCATCCTCCTCATCCTCCTCACTGTCCTCATCCTCCTCATCCTCCTCACTGTCCTCATCCTCCTCATCCTCCTCACTGTCCTCATCCTCTTCATCCTCCTCATCCTTATCTTCATCCTCTTCATGTCGACCCTTTTCATCCTCATCCTCCTCCTCATCCTCCTCACCTTCACATTCATCCTCCTCATCCCTACGGCGATGTGGTGCATGGGCTCTGTCTCTATCTCCACCATGCATACCCTGTCCACGTTGATGGTCATCCTCCCTCTCAAGCACTACAATGCAACGTTCTTCCTCACCACATACAAGTTCCCGACAGTTTTGGGGTGGTCTTCTAGGTGGAGGTGGAGGCCTATGTTGCATGTGGTGCATTCGAGCAGGACACATTCGTGGTGTGCAGCGTGGAACAAAGTTCTTCTTGTTGAATTCTGCCATTTTGCAATCATAATCCTCAGGACATTCCATGTCTTCACATCTTTTGGCAATACCTTCAGGTAGCGTAGGTTTTTTCGTTTCAACACATACGGCCCTCGGACTGCCTTCCTTTCCTCGTACCGAACACTCGTAGCCTGGATCGCACTTTAGTTCATCACAGCTTTCCGGAGGCGTGGGCTTTGCACACTTGGCCCTATTGTTCATCACCACGCACTCCAATCCCTTCTCGCATTCCAGCTGGCTGCAATCGGTTGGATTCCCAACGTTCGTCCGTTGCAGAACACATCGAGCGACCATCAAGTCATCACGGGCCCTCGCTCGCATCTCGCATCGCATATCGTCGTCGCAATTGGCTTCCTCGCAGGTAGTGGGTACAAAGTTCACGCATCGTACCTCAGAACCCCTTCTAGTCTCGACGACTTCGCATTTTTTGCCATCGGAACATTTGATAGTTTCGCAGTCTGACGGAGGTCGCGGGGTTGGCGGAAGGACGCACGTAACGTTAATTCGACGGATGCATCCAGTACTCTTACGGCAAGGTATTTCTTCCTGCACGCACATTCTCCGTGGAGGGCATTCTTTGGTCTGACAGGTCTCCAGTGCACAGCGAGCTGTTATGTTTCTTCGACCACGGAAAAATTCAGCGCGACATTCGCCGTTGCAGTAGTTTGGCATGCATTCTATGTCCGTCAAGTTTGCATAGCGCGGACACGTTGCCCCATTATCACACGGGTTGCTGCACCCTTCGGGAGGCGAACAAGCTGTTTGACAGTAGCCTGCGGCGATGAATGCCGAGAAGAGCACCAGGAAAATTTGACGCTGCATCCTCGGACGTGACCAGGATCAGGTACGAGCTGTAAGCTCCGCGTTGCTTTTATAGTCGTACCAGCCAGCACGTGCACGTGTAAAGACCATGCAGCCCTAAAGGTGATAATTGTTTTATCTTGCACCGTTAGTTGACTTACCAAGCAGAATGCCTTGTCTTACATGTGCTGACATGTACTGTTATGTCATCATGGCCATTCTGTTATTATAAAACTCACCCAACATGTGACCAGATCCAAGAGCTATCATGCAACAGCTGTAACCTTGTCTTTATATGGGCAGGTTAGTTTTAGTTGCCTCATTGCATGTGAAATCTGGATGGCTGCTTTATCCTTCTGCGGCCTTAGTGTACAGACCTCTTCCATTGTGAACTTTTTATTACCCATACTGCAAATTGTGTGAATTGCCTATAGACTAATAATATTGAAAAGTAATAACAGGAAGTTATGGACTAGTCTCGTTCCCAGGCCTGGAGGAAAAATTGGAGGAAAAAATTTCTATGGAATGAAGCTAGTTATGGCCACACCCCTTGGTGGGATATGGCTAAGTACATCTTATTAGTGTTGTTTTAGTTTAAGTTCGGACTAGTAGTTTATATTAGGCTACAGATTCATTTTGTTATAATTATGGTTTAGTTGTAGTTTTATTACTAAATCTAAAAGGGGTTAGTATTGGTAGTTTTAGTTGTAGTTAACTACCATTTTTGGGTCGTTTCAACTGAGTTTATGTGTAGTTTATATCTAACAAACTAAGGCACAATTGATTTTAGTTTTTTAATTACTAAAAGGTTTTATGCCTTACTAAAATGCATTTTAGTTTTGTTTTTAGTTATCTAAAACAACCGACTGCTACTTATGAAGGCTTGGAAAGTATTATTCTAGGAAAAGCTCCTTAGTACAGTACACTAAGGTGCTGCAAATCTTTCTGAGATAGCTTCATTTCCATGACAACTTACAAAAAGTGCAATACACTTCTGACGGAAAATCTGCTGTTAACCCAGAAATAATCCTTGCATGCTTGTGTGGTTGAATCTGTTTCCACAGTCGCAGACTTACTGCAATTCCCATCTCCTTGCAAGATGCCTCGTACTTCTCCCTGAAGGCAGCTGAATTCCCACTGCACTCTCCCTCCTTCCTCAGACACTCCTATGAAGGCCAGGGAGGGAGGATCAAGCTATGAACATTCACAAACACAAACCAGCCTAATTCCTAGTCTCGTGCCCAACCCGTGCACGCCTCCTGGCGAGAAATGGTCTGGTGAATGAAGTTGAATTTCTTGGGCTTATTTCCCAAAAGTGGTAAGGATCAATGAGATTGCAAGATCAGTAATTATTATGTAGCACTTCCCTTACAACAGTAAATATCTCTACTCGAGTATCCATACCTTTTCTGACCGGGTTTGGTGTAAAATGTTTTGAACGTTGCTAGGTGACACTGTCGCAAAAGTGTGCGCTCAGTGAGTGGAGATTAAAATTTTTACTGCTATAAGGAAAGTGCTACATGTACTTAAATAATAACCGATCTCGCAATCTCATTGGTCCTTAAAACTACTGGAAAAATAAGCCCAAGAAATTGACTTTGATCACCAGACCCTTTCTCGCCAGGGGACTAACTTCACTACTTTATGTCCTTATCTTAGTCTTTTGTGCATTGGGTGGTTTGATGATACGATCACCTCCTCCTCTCACTTTCCTCAGTTGTTTTACCACAACACAACACTGTTGTGGTTCTTTGTGGCTAGCAAGTTTACTCAACTTATTCATTGAGTCAGCTTGCTGTTGCTTTGAAAGTTATTTCAGTAGTTGCAATTGAATAACCAAGCCACTTTGATATGACCATCTCCTCCCCCCACCTCACACCACTTCTCAGGCTCCATTTACCACACTGCACACTGTTGTTATTGCTTGTGGTGTGTGAACTGTTTGGGTCCCTTTGGTTGAATCTCTTTGACACTGCTTGAGAGTTGCTTTATAGTTCCAGTACTTACAATTACATTTCCTGATATGACCACCTCCTCCCCCTCCTCCCCCTCCTCCCTCTCCTTCCCCTCCTCCCCTTCCTCCCCCTCCTCCCCCTCCTCCCCCTCCTCCCCCTCCTCCCCCTCCTCCCCCTCCTCCCTCTCCTTCCCCTCCTCCCCTTCCTCCCCCTCCTTCCCCTCCTCCCCCTCCTCCCCCTCCTCCCCCTCCTCCCCCTCCTCCCCCTCCTCCCCCTCCTCCCCCTCCTCCCCCTCCTCCCCCTCCTCCCCCTACTGTTCTTCGTGTACACTGAATTTCGGGTCCATTGTCAGAATGAGACTTAGACGGTATGGCCTGCAGATACGCACTTACTGAACAGTCCACCTTTGACCTTTGAAACAATATCCAAACTTACGAAGAGTGTCGGTGCCTGCACAAATCTGTGGTGTTTAATACACTGCAATTTCCTTCTTTTCCACATTCCAGACGGCAAAAGAACCTTGTGTAAGTAAGCTAAGCCAGGTCAGTCAGACTGTTTAGTTTTATTCAGTCTCATTCCGACAACAGACTTGAAAACCGGTGTACCGTATGGTTGGTAATTTTCGCAGTTGGTGAATCTGGGACCCGCACATTAGTTAGCATACGGCTAAAAGCTGAGTGAATGTCTGAGACGCAGTTCACTCGCTTTGCATGGGACAAATTTTGCGGTTTTAATTTTCGCGAATGGCTCTTGACTCGCCAAAAAAAAAAAAGAGAAAATAAATCCTTCACACAAATGACCAACCATACGGTACCACACTGCAAGTAGTAGTCTGCTTATAACAACTAGTCTGATGTTGTGTACTTTTGTTCCCTCCTCTCACCCCCCCCCCCCCCCCCCCCCCGAGTTTTCATACTGCAAGCCACAGAGTCTGGGAATGAGGCTAATCATATGTACTTTATACCATACAGTTTTCATACTGCAAGCCACAGAGTCTGGGAATGAGGCTAATCATATGTACTTTATACCATACAGTTTTCATACTGCAAGCCAGAGAGTCTGGGAATGAGGCTAATCATATGTACTTTATACCATACAGTTTTCATACTGCAAGCCAGAGAGTCTGGGAATGAGGCTAATCATATGTACTTTATACCATACAGTTTTCATACTGCAAGCCACTAATCAGGTGTATTTTATACCCCCTACAGCCTTCCACGCATATTCGTGGAAAGGTTTGCAGAAACTAGTTGAGACAGTGACCAGGCCAAGAGCACACAAACGCTATATGTGTTGTTAATATGGAAGTAACAGCTTATATAGAAGTAACAGCTTATATAGAAGTAACAGCTTATACAGAATTAGAACTGAACTCAGCTGAACACATGCAGCAGGCCTGGCACTCTCAACTCTTTCATGCTGTCAATGAATATACTTATTTGATCTTGGTGATAGAGAACACTACAGAGATGGGATGTTTGTAGCATGTTCCCAAGCCTCCCCGTTTTTACTCCTCAGCCTTTGCGTTGAAATAAACACATGAGGTAAAAGAAGAAGAAAGGTTGGTCTCATTCATACCATCAGCGGGAGAGCTCAGCTCGATACAGTGGTCTACTACGGACAACCTTGGGACCAAAATAATTGTCCAAGGTGTCCTTATTTCAGAGGGAGAATAATATGTATGTATATGAAGTTGGGACTCAGTCAAGTGACTCGATTAACCAGGTGTCCTGAATACTAAAACCAGGCTTTCTTTCCACTGTGCTTCTGCTTCAACACAAGGCACACACATCTTGGCTGATGGGTCTGTACAAGAGCGCATGATGATGTCATTTTTATGACTCCTCCCTCTGCGATACAAATGACGTCATCATGCACTCTTGGTCTGTAATACTCTGTATCATACCCGCTGTGTTTGTTGGCACTTGGCAATCTGCTGCTTCAAGGCTGGTATCTCATAGTTGACGTTCCTCATCAACCGCTGGGCGCACTCAGCTGGAAGAGAAGTCACATGATGTCACATGACCCACACAAGCCATCATACATGAAAGTCACATGATGTCACATGACCCACACAAGCCATCATACATGAAAGTCACATGACCCACACAAGCCATCATACATGAAAGTCACATGATGTCACATGACCCACACAAGCCATCATACATGAAAGTCACATGACCCACACAAGCCATCATTCATGACTGTCACATGATGCACAACTGGAAAGTTCTCAATATATACCATACAGGGTTTCATACAGGACATTTGCTGGGGGGCGGGAGAATGTAGATGCGTGCAAAGGGTGCATGCGCACGTCGGTGCAATATAATTATGCTCCCTATTGTAGCTGTTGAGGCAATTATGACATAAATTTCTGGGAGGGGGGGAAATCCCAGTGCCCCCCTCTGTATGAAACCCTGCCATATACCATGTATATTACTAGGCGCAAAAAGAACATATTTCAAGCAAGAGACAATTGCTGATGGACGTACCAAGGAAAGCGTTGTTCTTCTCATACAGTTTCAATATATCAGACCATTCCTGTGAGCAAGACAGGAGAGAGATTAATATGAGTGGTTCAAGCTCAACTTATATTAAAATTGAGGTTTACAGCAATGGAAGGACTTACAAACTATTGAAGTTTTTTTTTCACCTACAAAAAATGTGCAGGTATATTACTAGTGCATATGGTACCCAATAGATGACAGCCACACGCACCTTAATGGCATGTGATACTATGAATGTCATTAACGTTTGCTTCAACTATAATAAAATATGAGCTTGGTAGTCATCCCTGTTCTTGTTAACTGATCAATGACTTCCTAGACTCTCCATCTGTCTCAAAAATGAGGGAAGACAAACCTGTTACCATGGTGACGGTACCAAATGCTCATGTTGACAAAACAATAGTGACTGAGAACATCTGTCAGCTGGCAAAACAGAAATCAGCACCTTCGTAACATTTTAGTGCTGATTAGAGCCTACACAATAAACACACAAAAGCCAAGGTGGACACGAGGGGGAGGGCTGAGAAGGCCATACTTCATAAATAACACACTTATCATTTGTTTGAGCCCTCCAACGACTCAACACATTTGTGCTAAATTTTGGCTGGTAAGAAACTCGCTTTCAAATGTAGTTGTGCATATTGGAATATCGACCTCTCCCCCCACATCCTCACACCCCATGTCCTCACACCCCACTAGTGATGAATGATCCCAGGCCTTTCCCATCTTTCATCGCTCTTCTGCTCTCATGTAGTATTGCAAACACAAATGGAGAATTAAGATGGCTGAAAACAAAGCCAGGAGCTTACAAGTGGCAAAACCCCTGACGAAACCATACTACAAAGCAGGTTCGGGCATGGCTTTATTGGTTGAATTGCCATTACTACTCATTACCATTACCAAGGTTACTTGCAAGTAATGATTACAATTATAGAAAAATGACAAAACATTGTTAAATTACAGGTCAAAGTAGTCATGAATTGGCTGACATGCTCTTGCCACATGTCTTGAACAGCATGTGCTGAGTTTGCCAGTTGAACTCGTAATTGGTAATTTACTACAAACTTTTTGCTTAAGCATTACAAACTACAGCAGTGGTTTTGAAGTGAAATTACCAATTACAAATTACTGTGTTTGAAAACTGTAATTACAAGAGTTTATATCACGTGCTGAGTTTACATTTGGTTTTTCAATTACTACAACCCTGCTACAAAGTGACCTTACTTTGCTGTATACTTAATTTACAAGACGTACTTTAAGACGTGGTGATGTGTATTGCCCAAATAAGGTCTTTCCCTCTCCTTCCGTTGTCTTCAGTTCCTCAAACACCTGAACACACTGGAAGTAGGTGAGGGCTGAGAGAGAACAGGGAAATTTACAATTTCTACTCAAAAACTGCTAGAATATCGTAAGAATAATGTGATGTAGTGCATTCATGTGACATCTGCATGCGCTAACATAAGCACGCTTCGTTTCATAGTGAACACCAACAGTGGCAGAAAGAACAGGGAAATTTCTAGTCAAGAACTGATTAACTCATCTGTGTACACTATTGTAAGCACATTTGAGATCAGCAGTCCAAGAAATTGAAGCCAGGGCAGCTGGTTTGAGCTGCTAGTGCTCTGAGCAATGGGCTGCAACCACTATACAACCATCAACCCTCACTTCCCCTAGCTTGATGCACAGGTGTAATTCTCTCACATGTGATGTACTCTAATGTCACATGACATGCATGTGATGCACAGGTGTAATCCTCTCACATGTGATGCACTCTAATGTCACATGACATGCATGTGATGCACAGGTGTAATCCTCTCACATGTGATGCACTCTAATGTCACATGACATGCATGTGATGCACAGGTGTAATCCTCTCACATGTGATGCACTCTAATGTCACATGACATGCATGTGATGCACAGGTGTAATCCTCTCACAAGGAAAAAATGGTCTAACATACCAAGACGAATTCCTTGGGCTATAGTGCATTAGTCTCGTGCCCAGTCCGACTAATAGTGCATGTTTATGTCTGGTCATGAGACTAGTGTAAGGAGCATGGTCTACAAGATATGCAGTCACATGACATGTACTCTAATGTCACATGATGTGCATGTGATGTATACTCTAATGTCACATGATGTGCATGTGATGTATACTCTAATGTCACATGATGTGCATGTGATGCACTCTAATGTCACATGACATACGATTCTCTGTCTGTGTGATCTTTGCCAGCTGTTCAGTGTTGGGGAGGGTTTTCTGAGCCTGGACAACGCGCTCCTGGATTGCCTTCACCTGTGAGTGCCACTTGGAGTCACAGTGTCTGCGGTCAAGCAACCAGTCTGTGTGTACGTGAGCATGTCACCAGATAATGTATAGAATTTGACAGGAAGAACAAGGTAGCATTCTTCATACAAATCATCATTTAGTCGCCTGTTGAAGCATTTGCAACCAGGATCAAAATGGAATCAAGTGATCAACATCCTGTTTAAGAGCTGATGAAGGATAAAGGTGACCTTTGAACCCACATAAATCAACAGATCAAACACTGAGTGCCAATTTAACCTTTGAACCACTGTAAATTAAGTGATCAAGAACTTCAGAAGGGAACATATATTGATCCTGGTCGCAAACACATAAGTGACTGGCCCTGGCCCTTGATGTTGGATCTGCATGCATGCTCACGTGATGCGTAGAGCTATCATGTGAGCATGAATGTTCAGAGGATCTCATCTTTGTATTAAGACACGGAGATCTACCTGACTTATGGAAGATCTGATTAGGGTTGATGTTGATCCCTCACCTAGGAGCTTGTTGTAGTGGATATCTATTGGGAACAATCGCTCTTCTTCCATTTCAGTTCTTGCTAGATTTCTCAGGAAAAAACGGGTTAAAGTGTGTAGAAGGTCAAAGTACAACCAGGACGTGAGGTCAAAGTTTACTGCTCCAAATAAGCGAAGGAAAAGGTTTGTGAAATATTGAACAGCAGGAAAATCGTCGATCGATCGAGGACGAATGGCGACCAGTAGCTGGAAGCTGGATGACCTGGAGCAAGTGGGGCTCGCCGCGGAGCTGGAGTCTACTAACCTGGGGAGCCTGCAGCACGCCGACTTTGAGGCTTACAACATGAGGTAGGTGGGCGTTTACAGTGTGTTTTTTATGAGTGGGCGTGTATTGCTGGATTATTTAAAGGCCCACGTATCACGTTATCGACTATATAGCTACTTGGTCACGTAGATACCCACCTTCCTCTCTTTCCCTCTCTCTCTCCTCTCTCTCTCCTCTCTCTCTTCTCTCCACTGTCTTCCTTCCTCTTTCCCTCCTCCGCCTCTCCTTCCCCTCTCCTTCCCCTCCCCCTCTCCTCCGCCTCTCCTTCCCCTCCCCCTCTCCTCCAGTGAAGTGTTAACCAATCTCCTCAAAGACGACCAACAAACCTACCTTCCTCCAGACTGCACCATGGGGCCCTTTGCTACCGACTTCACCTCCCCTCTTACCTCAGACACACTCCCACAAGAACTCCTATCCTCTTCACATGAAAGGTAAGTTTAGTACAAATACAAATTCTCTTTATGTAATAACAAGCACGGCATTAATTTTTTTCACAAAATAGCTAACATCTAATCTCGTACCCAAGCCTTCCACAAGAACACATGATGACGTCATTTTCATTGTGACCTCTGCAATAAAAATGACGTCATCATGCGCTCTTGCTTCCATTAATTCCAGCATTTGTTAATGAAGCTTTTTTAGGCCATGCTAGCTACATCGTACATTTCTCGCCCACATAACAAGCTATTATTCATTGTCAAAAGTTGAGCTTGTTGTTAACCGATGGTGAGTCCCTGCTGACATAAGGAAACAAAGGTCAGTCCATCTTTATCTCAACAACGATCTAACAATCGTCCAAGGGACGTCTTTGTAGCATTCAACACAGCCAAATTTAAAGGCATGCAGCCTCAGCATTGAACTTGTAAAACTGCTTATAAAACTGTGAAAATGAAGGTGATCATGTGACAATGAATGAGTGGATAGGTGTCCCCGGGCATACGGGTGCAGACAAGAAATAAATATTGTAGTTTGTGCGGTCCTGCATTTCACTCCTTCAAACCTGTTTTTCAGGTTCTCCTTCACACTGAAGGCGCCAACAGCACTCGGGATCAAGTGCTCCCAAGAACAAATCACCTACATCAACAAAGGTATGGACAAGATTTGTACCCTATATATTTTCATGAGAAAAAAAAAGAAGAAAATTTATGCTGTTTCAATTTTTGCAATTTGCATGTATGTGTACACACGCCACATACTTAATTTCACGAGTTATTGTTTGTACAAAGTCATATGTAGTTTAGGTTGCTGCATGACATTGTGTGTAGGGTAAACTGTGTGTTACATGTCTCTCTCGTTTCCAGGACAACCATATGAGGTCCAGCTGCAGGCAAACAATGGTCTGCCCTCTCCTGACACTCTGTACAAAGTATGTTATCACGCTGTCACAACTGTACCATGTCAATCCAATCTTGCTTTCCTCCCTTCCCTCCTCCCTTCTCTCCTCCCTTCTCTCCTCCCTTCCCTCCTCCCTTCCCTCCTCCCTTCCCTCCTCCCTTCTCTCCTCCCTACCCTCCTCCCTTCCCTCCTCCTTTCCCTCCTCCCTTCCCTCCTCCCTTCCCTCCTCCCTTCCCTCCTCCCTCACTCCCTCCACCCACCTCCTTTCCTCTCTTCTCTCAGTGTGTCGTATCACTAGGGTTTAGTGAGCTTCGACTCAGGAACTGTGAACAAGAACTGTTTGAACAGTGGAGCAAGGATCATCCTGTAGATAGGTTGCTTGAAATAGGTGTGTGAGGGAGGGAGGGAGGGAGGGAGGGAGGGAGGGAGGGAGGGAGGGAGGGAGGGAGGGAGGGAGGGAGGGAGGGAGGGAGGGAGGGAGGGAGGGAGGGAGATTTATCGTTACACTCACTGGCATTATGAGGATGAATTATTAAAGCTTAGGATGGACTCTGTGCTCCACATGACTGCAACTCGTCCTTATTCTGAATATTGCCAGCTCGTGTTTTCAAACTTTCAATTTTCAAACCCATACCAACTGTAAACTACTCAACTTTGTTATTATTCTCCTTTTCCCCCTCCTCTTCTTCCTCTCTCCATCTCCTCCTCCTCCTCCTCCTCCTTCTACCCCTCTCCCTCCCCCTTCTCTCCCTCCTTCTCTCCCTCCCTCTCTCCCTCCTCCTCCCCCTTCCTCTTCTTCCTATCTCCATCTGCCCTCTCCCTCCCCCTCCCCCCTCCCTCTCTCCCTCTTCTTTCAGACAAGGTGGGATGTGATAGTTTATCTCACCTCCAGAACGACGAACACAAACTGAACAGTATCAACTTCATCTGGAGTCCAATGCAGGCGTCAGCCATTTTGTCTCTCAGGGTAGGTTTTTCACTATGATGTTGCCATGGAAACTGTCATGTGATCTGTAGCTTCAGTTCTGTGTTTAAAATTTCAGGTGAATTGTTTGAGTACTGAGTTTGCAGCCAGGAAACATGGTGAGTAGCTAGAGAACCAAACTCAAAGAGTGGGTGTGGTCAGTCACATGATGAACATATAATTATCTGACCACACCTACTTTTGTAGGGGGAGAGAAGGGGGTTCCCCTACAGCTTCAGGTGGAGACGTACTGTCTGAGTGGCAATGGTAATGGTGCGGAGTTCCCCGTCCACCTGAGTGTGTGCTGCGTCAAAGTGTTCAAAGACAAGGGAGCTGATCGGAAGCAGAAACAAGACCAACAAAAGATGGAGAAAATGGCTCCCTCAGATTTGGTGAGGGCAAAAGAGGAAGTATTTTGTCTGGTTCTGTTTGTTCTGCTTTTGTAAAATCTACTCAATTTTAATGTGCTATATTTGGTCGTTTCTTTTCTCATTCCCGTCCCTCCCACCCTACTCCTTCTGTTTCTTTCCTTCCCCTTTTCCTTGCCTCCCTCCCTTCCTCCCCTCCCTTCCTCCCCCTTCCTCTCTCCCTTCCACCCCTTCCTCCCCTACCTTGCCTCCCTCCCTTCCTCCCCTTCCTTCCCTTCCTTCCCTTCCTTCCCTTCCTCCCCCCTTCTCCCTCTCCCCTTCCCCCTCCCTCCCTTCCCCCTTCCTCCCTTCCTCCGTTCCCCCTTTCCCCCTCTCCCAAACTCTCACTCTCACATGCACAGGCTAAATATCATCCACTTCAAAATACAACACAATTTCATCAAGTTGATTTGGTAAATGCAAATGTATGATTTAAACAGCTCGTTTCAAATTTCATTCATCAGCGTCTTTCCCTCTTCCTTTGCACTCACAGGTTCTTCCTTCTGTCACCCTCCCCACTTCTCCCACCTCCCCACACTACATCCCTCACCACACCCCACACTACACCCCTCACCACACTCCACACAATACTTCAAACCTCAGGTATTTACACATGTATATACGTCATTAGTATACAACAGGAAATATTAATTTCTATTTTAATTGTTTAGACAGTAAACAGTGATAGCACCTATGTTATTTTATTTGTAGCACTCCATCAGAGAATTCCCCCTACTACCAGACCACACCTACAGAACCAAATCCGACCAATCAGAATTTAGTTCTGAACATGAGATCATCAGTGCAGGAGACACATGATTGGCTAGCTCAAAATCGCTTCACTTCGTACGTAAGTCTGTTCGCAAACTACACAGGGACCGACTTACTAAGACTGACTCGCAGAGACTTGATCGAGCTATGTGGAGCAGCTGACGGGATACGATTGTTTAACACTCTGAGATCAAGAACCGTTAAAGTCGTTTATATCACCATGGGGCAAGAAAAAGGTGTGTTTTACCATTTAAGGTTACTGTACAATGTGTACAAATACTGAAACGAAAAATGATATTGGTTTGCTAATGGTTTTCCTTAAATTAGAGCAGAATGGATTTTCCTTAAATTAGAGTAGAATGGATTCTTAAATTAGAGCAGAATGGATTTTCTTTAAATTAGAGCAGAATGGATTCTTAAATTAGAGCAGAATGGATTTTCCTTAAATTAGAGTAGAATGGATTCTTAAATTAGAGCAGAATGGATTTTCTTTAAATTAGAGCAGAATGGATTTTCCTTAAATTAGAGCAGAATGGATTCTTAAATTAGAGCAGAATGGATTTTCTTTAAATTAGAGCAGAATGGATTCTTAAATTAGAGCAGAATGGATTTTCTTTAAATTAGAGCAGAATGGATTCTTAAATTAGAGCAGAATGGATTTTCCTTAAATTAGAGTAGAATGGATTCTTAAATTAGAGCAGAATGGATTTTCTTTAAATTAGAGCAGAATGGATTTTCCTTAAATTAGAGCAGAATGGATTCTTAAATTAGAGCAGAATGGATTTTCTTTAAATTAGAGCAGAATGGATTCTTAAATTAGAGCAGAATGGATTTTCTTTAAATTAGAGCAGAATGGATTTTCCTTAAATTAGAGCAGAACCAGAGTTCACCTACATGTAATAGAAGTCTTTACAGTTAGTAAAGGGCACTGCAACCACATTGGTGGCTCTAAGCTGGCTTACTTCATTGGTGCCGTTCTGATCACAATTGGACCTGTCTAAATGAGGAATGTGGCCCTGTGATTGGTCAAACCAATAATAGTATTAATGTCTCCTGTCAAACCAATAATCCTGTCACCATGGATACATATACATTCTGTGTATATTGTGTTTGCTCCAGATATTATAGTTAGTACTTGAACAATTATATTGCCATGGAGATGACAAGGCTGACAAGGCTTAATTTTTCTCGTGTTTTGTTAGTCTACCAAGCCCTGTGTCTGGAGCAGTTGTCTGCTCATGAGCTGCTGGTGAAGGTGACCTCCAAACTTGGCCTGACACCAGCCGAGGTCTCCTCCTTTGTACGAGTAACACTCACTGGAATCATGGTGCTAGTGGACGATACGGTAAGTGAGATAACTTGTGTTGGACTTTTTCGGCACATAGGTTTTGTTCTCCTGTTAATTCCTTTCTTTCTCCTCATCTTCCATCCTCTCCTCTCTCATCTCTTTTTTTCCCTTTCTCCCTTCCTCTCTCCCTCCCTCCCTCCTCTATCTTCCCCCCCCCCCTCACCCTCACTCCCTCGCCCCATCCCTCCCTCCCCTTCCCTTCTATATAGTTGGTTGAAAACTTAGCCGGAGAAGAAACCTTCGTGTTACAAACTACGAAAGGTTAGTCAACTGCTTCACTCCTGTCACTCGTGTCACTGGTACTCGTGTCACTGGTACTCGTGTCACTGGTACTCCTGTCACTCGTGTCACTGGTACTCCTGTCACTCGTGTCACTGGTACTCGTGTCACTGGTACTCCTGTCACTCGTGTCACTAGTCACAGGCTATGAACATACAGTCCATGTACCGTGACCCTTTCTTTCCTACAGAAGAGGGTAGCGGACGGTACCAAGTCATTTTAAGAGAACTGGATACCAACACGACATTCATCAGCGCACAAGGAGCTTTGCCTCGAACTACTTTGTAATTTTGAGATTATCAATTGCTACTCATCTTCACAACACACTGTCTGTCTCTTTGCTCAGACTTTAGTCTCTCTTTCTCATGTCAATCATGTTCAAAGTCAGTTTACTGTCAACAGCCTCTCATGTCAATCATGTTCAAAGTCAGTTTACTGTCAACAGTCTGTGTAGTGTACACCACAAAATATATAGTCCTGCTTTATTGTCACTATGCTATGGACCAATCAGTGTACCATATGGCGAGAAATTTTCGCGGGACAAAATTTTCGCGGATTGGCCACTGGCAAAGATTTCACGAAAAAAATTTTGTGATCCGACAATTGCAAAGCCACACCTATTGCAGGAAAAGGGTGTGGCTTGCATTGTGGGTAAAATTTCGCGGTTAAAATTTTTGCGGTCTGAGGTAAATCTGTGAAAATTTTGTCCCACAAAAATTTCTCACCATACGGTATATTTCCAAATTTACCTTGCATTTGTGTCAGGCTAGAATAACCCTATAGCCTAGTTCCCAGGCTCTTGCCCACGCATGAGGGCCTGGGAACGAGGATAGAATAACCCATGCCAGCTAGCACAATAATGGCCGGCCGACTTGCATAATGACGTCACGTACGAGGGCTGGGGTAAAACTTCAGCAGCTGGCCATAGAGAATGTATGGGAAATTCCAAACGCGTGTTGAGAAGATTCTTCAGTTTGCTTCGCTGAAAGAGCGATCGTCTCCATGCGCTAATATTTGCTACCCGAAGAGTTGGTGTATTCATAAGTGAGTCCGATGGCCGTATTGCGTACAGTGCACGGCGTTAATTGACTGGAAAGCCGCCGATGGTTCAGCTGATGATGTCTACCAATATGCTATTTCTGGAAAACGGCTAAGACCTCTGTCTTGAAACTATTTGTAAGCCACCTTTTTGTATATATTGTGTACAATATTTCTGTTTTGTGCAATAGGGAGGGTGCGAAGGCATGAATAAGCAGCTGAATCTGTATGATTTAATTAGTTGCAGCTGCTGGGATACTCTTGTACTTCGTGTGGGTATGCAACTTTTTCTTGGAGAGAGTAACCAGAAAGTAGACTGTGTAGCCTCTTTCTCAGGCCCCCACCTGGCTTTCTGTTGCTTGCTGTATGGTGGTAAGCAACAGAAAGCTGGGTGGGGCGTGCATGGGAATGAGGCTACTGAGACTGTGTGTAGCTGAAGGTTTGCAGCAGGGTATCACATGTAGCATTGTTCCCAGACCTTCTCAGAGTCAACGTTTTGATCATTTACAGCACAGAGAAGGCCTGGGAGATTTTCACATGAATTTGTGACGGAGGCAAAAGGGTCAAGAGATCTCAAGGTCTTTCTGGTAGTTAGTGTCTGTTGTTGTTGTTGTTGTTCAGGGCAAAAGAACGCATACATGGGTAAAACTCATCACTATGAGTGATGTTCAATTTACACATTTTACCTCTTCCCCTCCATACACTTTCACAGGGCCATAAATTGATGCTCTCCTTAGATGCCGACGAAGGCAACCATGAACTGTGCAGTGTGCAGACCCAAGAGACAATCCTCAAAGAGCTGCTTCTGTCCAAGAAGGAGCACAACTGAATTTGAATGATCATTGTTAAACTGTTGTTCTGTACGTACTACCATTTTAGTCTTATTCTATCTCCAAAATATGACATGGCACAATGTGGCTGAACCATGGCTAAATCATGGAGGTGTGCATGTATGTGGGCGGGGCAGCGGGTTCTGCACCTTCTACAGGATCTATTCAAGTGAAGTAAGTTATCCCTGACACTGACTCTAACTTGAGGTAGCTGTGAGGGCAGTTGTAGCAATTATAATTGAGCACCATGCGTAGCTTTGCATGCTAGCCGAAACATTGCGCAACGTCCGAAGCGCATAGAAACTATTCAGAGGATAGAACATTCTGCTGTGGTCAATGCATGCAAAAAGAGCGGCAACAGCTACTACTGATCACAAGTTATAACGGTGTTTACCAGGTGGGGTACAAAATCCCCATACATTCTCTATGGCACGCCGTCGAAGTTTTACCCCAGCCCTCGTACGTGACGTCATTATGCAAGTCGGCCATTAGATTGGTGTTGATACATATACATTGTGCATATCTACTATATCTGCTCTTACATAACAAAGGGTAGTCACTTATATGTCATCTGTTGAAGCGTTTGCGACCAGGATCAAGGTTTTTTAACCGGCAAAGAATGTGCTTGATCACTTGATCATTCCCTTCTGGGGCTCTTGATCGCTTGATTTTCAAAGGGTCAAAGGTCAAATTGCAGCGGTGCGTTCTTGATTCATTGATTTTTAGCAGTTTGGAGGTCACCTTGACCCCTTGATCAGCCCCCAAAAAGGGCTTAATTTGATCTCTTGATTCAATTTTGATCCCGGTCGCAAACACTTCTACATGGGACATATAAATGACTACCTTGCATAATGTAAATTGTCCAACATACGTAATATATTCCAGCTGCCCAGTCCTGGCAGTTCACAGTACAATTATACACAGACTATATATCAATATTCCATATTATCATACGTCTAACTCACGCTAATGTATGGGAGTCAATGGGGAAGCCTTGCAGCTGCACGCAGTTGATAAAAAGCCGTATTTTTTACTACAAGTCACGCGACAATCCGTATCAGTACTACAAGTCACGCGACAATCCGTATCAGTACTACAAGTCACGCGACAATCCGTATCAGTACTACAAGTCACGCGAGAATCCGTATCAGGTACTACAAGTCACGTGTGCTGCGTCTGAACGTGCATTGAAATCGAAGGTTCGTATGATAAAATCATTATCACCACAGTACAAACACATGATGATGTAATTTCTTATTACGGAGGGAGGAGGAAGAGCGTGTAACTTCTTATTCTGGCCGTGGTGAAAGCAGAATCTTTCGCGTGTACTATAAATAGCACATCCAGTAGAGTTGTAGCTAGTGTGCAGGTGAAGCGTGAGTAAAAGTAGCTGCAAAACAACCGAGTTAGAGGCTTATCGGTTGGATAAGGACCACGCGTTGCTGATTACGAGGGTAACACTGCGTTGTGAAGTCATAGATCATGGAACTGCGAACTTGTGGGAAGATGTGTTCTATTTTTAGTACACGCTGGAGATTCTCTGCCTGCAAAAAAAATTTGTACAAAGAAAGCATATGAAAATTTTTACGCAAATATAATTCTACAACAAAAATTTTCCCGTGTTGGTTGGCTCCCTGCTACATCCTTGTATACCTCTAACACAACAAGCCGTCTCCTTTTCACAAGCCATCTCCTCGGCGCACAGTGCGATCTCCTCAATTAATGCCCACCACACGCGACTTGTAAAATTATTTTTGTTCAATTTTGCGAAAACTATTTACGTGAATATTTTTTTTGACGAAAATTTACTAGACGAAAAAAAAACGAATTACAGTAGTGACAAGACCATCAATAAACCTTATTTCGACCTCTGTACCACAGATTATAGTAAATAGCTACAGAGGTTTCAGGTTGGTTGTTAAACTGCAAGTGTAAAGTCCACTTGAAATAACCACTAATCAGATCCAATTCTGTTCACCAAATCAGATCAAAGCTTGTTGTGTAACAATTTAATTAGTGGTTAGTTGTAGAGTTTGCACAAGGCACTTGTACAGTTCAACCAGGAACCTGTAAGAGCATTAATTGTGGATCTAGAATGTGGTTGGGTCGCCAATTTGTGGACTGTTAGTTGCTAATTTGTAGCTTGATTCAATTTACAGTTAGGTTGGCTTGTACAGCTGTTGCGTAGCCAAAAAGCTGTGTACATGAATATAATTATGTTATAACCTTACATATAGGTTTTTCTTGGTTCACACATTTTGTAAGGTCAACGCAAGAGCGCGAAAACGGGGAAGGCCTGGGAACACTTGTCACGTGAATGACGTCTGGTGGACGCGAGGTGGACGTAGGGGGGGGCGGTGCCCAACTACAAATAACGTACTAGACTTCATCATCGAGTGCTCCAACGATAGCCTGGACCCCAGACGTTCACGAGATCGACAGTACTTGACTTCACCTGTAAGAAACTCGCTCTATGGTTTATTGCACACGAATTCGTAGTTGGGCACCGCCGTCCACCTCGCGTCCACCAGACGTCATTCACGTGACAAGTGTTCCCAGGCCTTCCCCGTTTTTCGCGTCTTCCGCCTCCGTGTATTATATTGAACACAAACCAAAAACGGGGTAGGCCTGGGAACGAGGCTAGGTCTTGGTAGAGACTATAAAAATATGTTGAAGTACAAACTATCGTCTACTGTTTAGAACAACACATAATGCATTGTAGTTAGTTATTACCCACCTCCACCCTCGGAGGTCAGGTGGTTATTGAACAAAAATCCCTGGCTACCATCTATTACATAGTGCATATGTACATACTTGCAGCCGATTGGTCAGGATGATGTTGGGGTACATGGCCCCCACGTCAAGATGGTAGATCATGGGGTTCTCCAGACGGTTCGGCATGTCCCGTAGGCTCAGGAGTTTGCCAATGATGTCATCGCACACCTCGTCAAAATTGGTCACCTAGACAACCAAATACAGGAGCCAATGAGACAAAATTCTAGACTCAGTCTAGCCTCTACATACAAAGGACAGACAGACAAACATATCAGACAGACGAACAGACAGACAGACCTCTACATACAAAGGACAGACAGACAGACGGACAGACCTGATCGAGTGGTATCTTCTCCTCTACCTCAATGGCATGTTGCATCGTGCGGTGAACGTTGTCAGCAAGATGCTGACACATCTCCTGATTCTGAGAAGCATGCAAATGACATCATGATGACATCACCAGTTGCATTAAAAAAAACCCACTTACCATCCTGAACCGACAGGGAATGTCACTGCGGAAGACTCCTGACTCTAGTGCTTCCACATGACCCCCCACGTACGTCTCGGAGTCAAGTAGGTGACCATCATTGGTTAGCTTGTTCAGTGCCTAGGAGGAGAAAAGGAGGTGGGAGGGGAGAGAGGGATAGAGGAAGGCAGGCAATGAAGGAGGGAGACTGTCTGCAGAGTAACTATACTTCAATCACAAAGAATCTGGACTACGAGGAACATCATAATTATAACCTACATATACTTTCACTGTGTAGGAGAGAGAGAGGGAGGGAGGAAGGGAGGGAGAGAGAGGGAGGGATGGAGGAAACAGGAATTGAGAACAAGGAGAAACAGTCTTCAGTGAGCACATAACTGTGTCCTCCTCATCCCCCTCCTCACCCTCCTCCTCATCCCCCTCCTCATCCCCCTCCTCATCCCCCTCCTCATCCCCCTCCTTACCCCCCTCCTCATCCCCCTCCTCATCCCCCTCCTCACCCCCCTCCTCACCCCCTCCTCACCCCCCTCCTCACCCCCCTCCACCCCTCCACTAAACAAACGTACTGCCTCTTGCTTGTTTGGGAAAATAATGTTGCCATGGAAAGCCTGCACCATGAGCAGTGTCTCGCACAGCGTTCCCGACCCTTTCCGCAAGACCTCATCCGGCTCCATGGGGATGATGGTACACAGGGCAAAGATGAACGGGTGGACATACTTCATGTAGAGGTAGTAGGTTGCTACGGCATCAGAGACAGAATAGTTGGAGAGGCCCTGAGAAAACAAGAGATGAAAATAGCACTCAAGAAATTGCGTTTTTAATCGCATCTTTTTGTCTCATATCCTTCGCTTACGTACATGTATTGCTTCTAGGGTTTCATACAGAGGGGGGGGCCACTGGGATTCCCCCCCAATAATAATTTTTTGGGAAAACTATGACATCATAATTACCTCAACGGATACAATAGGGAGCATATATAGACTATAGCTGAATCTGACGTTTCTTGTCCTTAAATATGTCCACAATTTCATTAAAATCTGCAAAACCCTAGCAGGTGCATTGACACACGCATGGACCCTTTGCACACATCTACACTCCCCCCCCCATCCCCCAGCAAAAAATCCTTTATGAAACCCTGGCTTCTTTTCATCCTGAGTAATTCTAGCCTATGTACCTACTTTACCACCATCATTCTACACACCTCCTGTTTATCTACCCCCCCTCTCTGTCTCTTTCTCTCTCACTCACTCACACACACACCTGAGGGTCCTCGCACGCCATCCTGCACATGTCCTCCGGGTCCAACTCAACTGGGTCATATCTCAACTTGGCCTTCGTGGTAGCCTTGAGGTTCTGACTGCCAACAGGGAGGTAGCTGTCTCGCTTCACCCACCTGCCAAGTGTGCATCACAAGATGTCATCACAACCTTGTGTGGTCACAAGACTGTCAC